>CM040980.1:5483145-5548145 GCA_022985145.1 Pangasius djambal | reverse complement strand
TTTTTTAATGACAAACGTAGTTTTCTTTTTTTTTCTTATTCTTTTTATGACAAACACGTTTATTGCTTTATAAAACATGAGGTTTTATAAAGTCCCAACCTTTCAAATAAAGTGCTACGAAACATTTACAATCAGTAATATGAAACTCTGACATGCAGACTACACTGACCAACAAAGTCAGTTGTCAAGGTAACAACGCAAAGTACGTTGGCCTAAAAGATGTCCCACAACTTAATACCAAAGGAATTCTTGTGACTTGATCAGGTGTTATGTCAACTTCACAACTGGTGTAAGCAACCTTTGTAAGCCTTTATAAATGTTTATGTAGGCTTATGTCAGTTGTCATTAAAGGCTTACAGTATGTTGGTATCATGTAGCCTCTTGAATGTCATCCTTAACCAACACATTACCAAATATTATGCACTGGCTCAGTTTCTGTAATTCAATATTTAATTTTAAACATCATAAATAGTTTTTACTATATATTGATAATACTAAAGATGAAGATATGTTGGATGTTTTAAATACTGTAATTGAACAGTGGGGTGTAATATTATCCAAATCCCATCGTGGATTAGTGGGACATCCTATGCTAGCAGAACAAAACAGGAAGAATATGACAATCATCGATCAATATATCAATGAAAAAAAGATTTAAAAAAAGAGAGAAACAAGCCCAGCAGTTACAAGAATTACAGTGTATACTGGTTGCTTACAGCTGCTGTGTATATATTGAGTTCAGATTCACTGAACATTTGACTGCAATTTCAACACATCAACTTTGCACAGCCTGTGAAAAGTGAAGACTGGTCTAAATGGTTCTTTTTTCTAGGACAAGCAGGATTATAAATGTTCAATGTTTGGTTTGTGTGTTTGTTAAGGGGATTTTAGTCTACAATAGGCTTTTGGCTGTTTATTTGGATAAGTGTGGTGAAGCATCTGGGTAATGCTCAGAGCTCAGATCCCAGTTTTCGCAGATAATATGTCATAACACTGCACTCATATACTAAAGTAACAATTTAATTATGATAACCCATGGATATGTACACAAACCCACAACTGGAACCCACAAATGGAATATTGAGACAATAATTTGTGACGTTAGGGAGGTGTTTATCACAGAATGATGAATCCAAATGTCACAAATGCATGGTTTATATAATAAGTAAGGAATAAAATACTTGAGATGGTACTGTTATAGGAAAATCGGTGATGGAGTGGCGTGATGTGATCCAACATGAAGTGGAGTTACTGTTACCACCCTGAAGTTGATTATTTTCCAGTAACAGCATTTATACAAAACAATATACTGTATCATGCTGTAAATCTCCTGTTCTACCACATCCCAAAAGTGCTCTATTGGATTCAGATCTGGTTACTGGGGAGGCTCATTATTCAGTTTGAGATTGTGCCTTGTGACATGACTCATTATCATTATAAGATGGGTAAATTGTGGCCATAAAGGGACGCATGTGGTCTGCAACAATACTTTGATAGGCTGTGACATGTGTATTAATGGGTGCAGTATATCCCAAGAAGACATTCCTCACACCATTACACCACCATCAGCAGCTTAAACTGTTGACACAAGGCAGGTTTGGTCCATGGATTCATTCTGTTGATGCCAAATTATGACCCTACGCACTGAAATCAAGATTTCTCAGATTTTTTTCCCCAGTCTTCAACTGCCTAGTTTTTGTTTTTCGCACCATACATTTCGCACCGTGTATTGAATTCCTCATAGCATCTTGTGATAAGTCAAATTTTAATGGACAAGGGTGATGTCATTAGATTTGGTTTGATTTTATATGAATAAAGACAGAAGAAAAGTAATGGATTTCTCAAAACTATTGGTATGACATGTGAATTGTTTCTAATTTCATTGTTTGAGACCATGTTGCATATATCACAATCCTTCACTTAGTACGTAGCTATCTAATGTACAAATGGAAAAAGTACTGTTCAGCTCATATACTGTTATATGGAGGGATCAACACTGATATCATTTTAAAGTTATTAAAACACGTTTTGAATATACAGTATCTGTTTCTGTCCAAAGGGCTTAATTTAAGTGAGTGGCAAAACCTTAAGATTTCAGTCTGTCCATTTAGGCATCTGTGATGTAGCATTGTTGCTATTATTACTGCCATTATGTTATGATTTACATTGCATCAAATTACAGTACCAGAGCTTATATAAACCAACAGTGGTGGAACTCAACTCCCTTGAGCCAACCCTCCAATTTAACCCTGGCTTACAGATATGCAATAAAATAAGGAATGTTTTTTTTTTTTAAACATATTTCTGTTTGTTACAAGATGACTCAACTTGCAAACACTGTTGGAGGAAGTCGCAGTGCCTCATTTATTCCCTGTGGATAACGGAATGGTTAATGAAGGGTTATCAAATGTTACATGAAGGCATTCCTCCTCCAGCACACCTGGAGTTGCATCACTGCGATGCTTGCCATGTGGAGAGGAAGGGAAAGGAAAGGAAGTATTGCCTGTAGCATGGCTTACGGTCACCTCCAGGTGCTTCGTTTACTGATGGGCCGGACAGACGAATGAGTGTGTTAATGATTGTTATTCAGACGTCTATGATTCTGAAAATCGCTATGCACTTGATATCAGTGAGTCACACTTTGTGGTGGAGGACGAAACAAACTATTGAAATATTTACAACAGCACTGATGACAATGTAGTTACCCAGCAGTCTGGCATCTGTTTCGCTGAACTGTCCTAGAAAAGCCCAGTAGCTAAGGAGACTTGGCTTGTTTAGGTTGTGTGAGGGCTGTAGTTAAGAAACCATGCGCTGGTGCCATTCAATTCCCTCGGCTTCTGCATTTCAAAGGCTAGCGAGAAAGAAGCGTGAAAGCTCTGGTGGTGACCGCAGCATATTGTCTAGTTGTAATAAGGGAGGCTCGGGTGTCCCAGGGCCTAATATAGGCCACAAATTGTATCCATAAATGCCTCTTTGCTCATTGCAAGGCTAACGAGCTAGCAGATGACTTCTGGGGCTACAGTAAGAAGAAGATCATGCTTTTAAAAGTGCCCTAGTGACTTTGGTAGATTTAGTTTGGTAAAGCCAGAACAGTTTTTCAGCTTAATAGACAAAGTGCAAGAGCTGCCAGTGAAAAAAAAAAGTGCTTTTATCATGTACTCAGGAAAATTAAGAATGATATGCAAAATCATTTCCATACTCATAATTTCATCTATTTCACTTCCATATGTACTTTTCTGTACACAACTTAGGGCATGATTATTAACAGTACTAACAATAACTATTTTCTCACAGAACACAAAATTTACCCAATTTACAAGCTATTTGATTTTGACTATTGCTTTTTATCCTTACTGCAGTAAGGCATTAAAATGTTTCCCATACACTGAATATTTGCTTCAGAATAGGTGAGCTTCTTAAAATAGCTTACATCCTTTAAACTTATAATCATAAATTAGGTCTGCGGGGAACTGACAGCAAATGCACTATAGCACAGAAAAAAAGATCAACCAGTAAACATGTTCCTTATTTGCTATCCTGTTTTTCCCTCAGCTCTCCTTCAGGATGCCCGAGCGGGCTTCAGGTCACCAGTGTCGCCTTAAGCTGAGCCCATCCATGAGGCACCAGTGGGGTGGTGAGGGTGGTGACGGGGGGTGTGAACAGCGGCAGAGATGCCTCTGGGGTCAAGCCTTTAATAATGATTACAAACTGGAGCGGGGCACGGGTCCTGACAGGCTGCAGCTGTGGGGGCGCCCGCCGCTTTGAAGTGACCCGCGTCACCGCATGAGGAGACGCTACAACTATGCGCCCGCTTGTGGGAAAGAATGTCCCGAGACGCCACAGTGACGGCGCGGGTGCGGACGGCACTGAGGGGCAAAGGAGATGCCAGTTCACAGCCCCTCTGTCGCAGCTGATCTGAGAAAGGGGGAGGAATATAGAGAGATGGGTTAGTGAATAGGGGAAAAAAAAACAAGGGTCATCTATTTTGCATTTAATTTCATTTCAGAATCAAGTGAGGGATTTTGGTCTTGTCTGAAAACCAGCCAATTATGCCATGGGTAACTGCGGATGCTGCTGTAAACCTTAGGTGGTAACATATATACTTCAGATGAAGGCACAGTGATAGTCATTTACAACAATAACATTTTTTAAATGTCCTATTATAGCAGTCATTTTAAACCATGGTCCTGTATTATCCCTACTCTGCATATATTTTATATTTAAGCAATATCGCACAAGCAAGTGAATATCGGCGCAGCTGTGATACGCAGGTAATCATAGCCATGCTGATATTCAGAATAACTGCAAGATTGCAAGTGCAATATTGCTTTTATACAACAGTTTTACAAATAAGAAATTAGCATCTGATAACTGACATTTCAGACACAAAATGTCCAATTAATTTGTTTCTTTTTGCTACGTGAATGGAAGTAGTTCCCGAAGAAGCCACCCTCACTGATAGCCCATGGGCTACCTGGCTAGCTAGCTCACAATGATTTGTACATTCATGTTACAGGTGCATCCCGTGAAATTGGCTTCCCTTCTTCCTTCTCATGTTCATCTGACGAGATTTCATATTTTAAGTGAGAAGTTATATTCATGAAAAATGTATCATTTGCCATGTGAGCTGATGATGTCGCTAACACTACTGTAGTAGCTGTTTCACTGTTACTAGGATTGAAACTTTATGTGGTGAACACAGCACTGGCTGTAATTCAAATCACATACACTACATTAATGAACTTGTACATTATGGTTTCTGAACAGCTATTTCACATCATTGATATGATGTAGATTTCTGTAAGTAGACATTGAAGTAATATTTATGGAAGGAGTCTCCGGTTTCAGCGCTTTGTAATAGTCAAAAAGTCTTTAGGACAGAGGATTTTGTGCTTTCTGGTTCATCAATAACATGACAAACAAGCTATAAATGACTGTTTATAGCTTCTATAACATAAGTGATAACAGGAACTAAGTTCCTGTTTCATGGATGTTCCACAATGTTATAAGTAACTACAAATGGACAAGAAGTAAATAAATGAAAATTGTTTTTGTCGGGAAATTACTGTGGTATAAGAGCAATAAAACCATTTGGGATATGCTGTTATCAGAAAATAATTAACTTTGGGATGGCAATAGTGACTCAGCATCACAAATCACATACTATATCCAACATGTCTTCTTTATGCTTTTTTCGTAGTACATACCTGTGTAATCTCAACAGCCACAATCATGAGCTGGGTTTAATCAGCCACAATCATGAGCTGGGTTTAATCAGCCACAATCATGATCTGGGTTTAATCAGCCAGAATCATGATCTGGGTTTAATCAGCCGTGAACATGAACTGGGTTTAAACAGCCATGATCATGACCTGGATTTAAACAGCCACAATAGTGAACTGTATTGTGTTTCCAGTATTCATTAATTCATTTATTAGCAGAGGATCCTATTAGGCCACATTAAACTGCCATTAATGGCTATATGAACTTGAA
This sequence comes from Pangasius djambal, assembly GCA_022985145.1. NCBI lineage: Eukaryota > Metazoa > Chordata > Actinopteri > Siluriformes > Pangasiidae > Pangasius > Pangasius djambal. The sequence goes on along the minus strand of CM040980.1, from coordinate 5,542,652 downwards.
TGAGAATCACACGCGTACTGGTGAATGTCTCTCATGCTGGTACAGAAAGTAAAGAGTTGAAGCTTCATAAGTTCATGAGAAAGCACAACAGAGGCGTGTTTAATTCCTTTTGAATCATGTTCCTATGTGCCCTACTCCGAGGAATTCTATAACCAGAAGAATAAAATGTGCAAGTTGCCACATCAAGTGAGTGAGTAAGAGGAAGCCACTGTTGACAGATTTATTGACTCACCTGTTAAATGATAAATGCCAACCGTAAAAACCCACCATGAAATACAAGCACATTTCCTACATCATTTGGGCAACAGACCAAACAATTACATCTGAAATAAGTGAGGGGAGAGAAGAGGGGACTTATTTTGAGCATGGTGCAATTACAGGACTATATAATTGGATAATTATTATTGCTGAATTTTAGTTATTGTTGCTGTGCATTTATACCACAGCATGGTTTAATTCTGCATTCTGATTGGTCAGAATTCTTAATGGTTACTATTAATGATAAGAAAAAGCAGCTTATTGTGTTATTGATTGAAAAATAAACATCTCCTTACAGGAAATTTCAATTTTTCAATCATTAACACAAGTAGCTGCTTTTTCTTATCATTAATAATAACCATTAAAAAATAACTTATTATTATTTTTGTCTTATAAACTTCAAGAGAAGAACTGCTATAAACTTGTTTCTTGTGACATTCTTTAGTAAAGACAAATTGTTGAAGACTGCAAATTGCTGTGGTGTAAGAGGAATAAAACACTTTGGGAAGTGCTGTTATTGGGAAATAATCAAAATAAATAGTGATAACAGTGACTCTGCTTCACAACTAAATATATGAGTTCATTTAGTCCAATTACTTTTCATTATGGTTATCTTTCCGGCTCTCAAATTGTTGTTTTTTTTCCTGGATAATAAATATGAATAATTTTCTATAATGTAAAGACCAAATCATAGACACAAGTGCTGCAAATTTCACTGTCATATCATGGAAATATGGTAGGAGTCAGTGTTCAACATCAAAATAACACAATCACATTGTCTTCAATTTAAATAGGAAAGAGTTGGGGGAACCTGCCAATAGGACATAGTGTAGACATGATTTCATAAAGCATAAATATAAATTAATCGTTTTTTTTCCCAATTAAAAGTGGAGAGCAGAGGGAGCACTACTCGGCCTGGGCTGTGACCTCATCATTCCATAACAGTGATGCATGGTGGTCCATGGCCAAGGCTACATGGCAATTGTTGTCCATAAGTTTTATTTGGCATTTTATAGCCATTAGGTCATAGTCACTCCTGATGGCTGATGGTGGCTGCTGACCATACGAGAGAGAGAGAGAGAGAGAGAGAGAGAGAGAGAGAGAGAGAGAGTATATACTGATGAGAAGCTGCTGTGCTTCATTGTGGATCTAAAATGATTTCTGAACATTGCACACTTTCTCTTCTCATAATTAAAATGTTTTTTACTTCATATGACCTCATATGTGGGAAACATGGGAAATCCCTTCACAGAGGAAAATTTTAATATTTTCTACTACTTTCCTGAGCTAGTTTAGAAAACGAATAAATATTTTCCACATTGTTTTCTCTTATGGTTTCTTAAAATTGAGGTGTCAAAGTGGGCATGAAAAAGTGGTCTTTTATGTAATATGTTGCTTTCTTTACTGACATACATGCATTGTTTTTCTGCATTTAAATTTTTTTGTTGGAAAAGTAATGTTTGGAAATCTAAAATGTTTTTGTACTGACTCAATAATGCCAAATTATACCCAAACAAGACATGCCTAAGACTTTTTCACATTACTGTATATATACTAAAGAGAAGATGTTAAAATTCAGGTATTTCTACTACAAAAGAGTTGATGTTAAACACATATGGGTGAGTTAAGGAAATGGCAATGTGTTATGGTCCAAGGCTAAGCTCTTTTTTCATGGCATTTGTAATCTGGGCCAAAAAATGGCCCAAACAGAACTAACCATATCTAATACATGTGCAGAATTTTAATGCAAGTGTGTTCATTGCTGTCAGTCCACAGCTGTAAATCTGGAGGCCTGGGCTATCATTGACTCGACTCTGGCATGCCACTGACAGGGTGCTGCTGGTCTCAGCATGTAGCTCAGGCAGTTTACATAGATGACAACCAAAATAATTGCACATCAAAATGTTTGCTCAGGTTTTATGTCTCTCATTTGTACGTGAGATTTAGGGGCCTTGCCTGAAGGCGTCCTGTTCTTTAGAAAACACTGAAACAGAATTTGCTCACACCTTCCTGAGTACCAAATAGCTGCAACAACTTATGTACCAGATTTTGGAATTCTATAGATCAAATAAGCACTATTATCATTATCATTTGTATTAGTAGTAGTATTATTACTTATATTATTATTATTATTATCATCATCATTATAGTCATAGTTATAGTCACAACGTTTATTAGTATTGCTATTATCATCATCATTATAGTCATAGTTACAGTCACAACTTTTATTAGTATTGCTATTATCATCATTATAGTCATAGTTATAGTCACAACTTTTATTAGTATTGCTATTATCATCATTATAGTCATAGTTATAGTCACAACTTTTATTAGTATTGCTATTATCATCATCATAGTTGTAGTAGTAATATGACGCATTTTGCATAACTGAATTATGATTTGTTTCATTCTTGTAATTTCGTTGTATATTACATCAGCAGTGCAATGATTCCCCCATCTAAGTGCATGACAGTTGAACTTTTCTCTCGCTAGTTCACCACACAATTAGTTTTTCTCTTTTTTTTATCATTTACAGCTTGCCACGTCACTTTACATCAAAGGTGCGTATAACTGAAACTTTTAAAGTGAGCATGTTTAGTCTAGTGAAAATTACAGTGTTATGTCTTAATAGCTTTGCACATTTGGCACAGGCAATTTTCAGGTATTTTAATCTCTCCCTCTCTCTATCTCTCTCGCTTTTTCTGTCTCTTTACGACCTGCTTCATAAAGGACGCCTTTTCTCCTGCACACTGCCCAGAATCTTCTCTAGTGACTAATAACTGTGTTATGTGTCCGTGCGTGTGACTCAGAGGGACAGAAACTAATTTGTGTGCTCGGACTTGGCCGTGGTCAACCACCTCAGCTGAAACACACTGAGCTGCTGTGTGTGTGAGTGTGTGATTGTGTTAAGTCCCAGTCAGTCCCTTCTAATAGATCCCTCTCCTTCTATTAAGGCCAGTGTCCTTAACCATGCCAAACTCATTTCCAGAAGTAATATTGCTCGTCTTGGCAACCTTGTCTGTTGACTTTGACTCAACAATCAGAGTATGCTTGTGCACGTCGTCATATGAGTTTCCACGGTAACTCAGACTGTTTGTTTAGTCCCTCATCGGACTATGTTAGCCACGATCATATTTAGCTTAATAGTACATGTGCACTGTTATTAAAACTGGCTTGCTTTTATCGGACTAATGTGGAATAGTGACTATTCACAATCCCTAAGGACTTACAGCTAAATATTTTCCATCGCCTGTTTTTTTCATAAGTCACCCTATTTCGTGTGTCTTGCCCAGGTTAAGGCATATAAAAGTAATTGTTCACTTAATCATTTTCATTATGGCAGGTGAAGCTCATGGGTTTTTTACGCTGTCTTTTCCAAAGGTGGGGCACATAATCTTTCTCAGTAACCTATTCACCCACATAATTCCCATGCAAACTCTTCAAACATTTAGCAGTGATCCTTTACCTGATTGAAGAATGAATCTCTGCTATGATAGACGTTATTCAACTTTGGTTTCATTTAATAAGTAATTACTTACTTTGTAATTCTGAATAAAACGCTTTAGAGATGGGCAGATCTGTTCCGCACCTGCAAGTTCAGGGGAAAAGGGTGTGAGTGAAAAATAAATAAATAAATAAATAAATAAATGCTATGTAATTGTCTAGTGGAAAAACACACAATAAATAAAAAATATATTTTAAAAAAAACATGCATGCCTATACTTTCAGGCATACTTACCCTCCATTACATCAACTTGATTTCACGAGAATTTCACACAAATTCGAAAGACTAAGTGAGACGTGGTTGAATTTTGACAGTTATTATAATTTATTTTAAGAATGAATATAGTACATGGAACAATACAAACTCAAAATACAAATTGTAATAAATAAATAAATAAATAAATAAGAATTAAAGAGAAATGTGCTCTTCAAATAAAAAAAAGTAAATCTCTAACATACACCCAGGCTAAAGACATTTAAACTCTTTTTTTATATATATATATCTCCACACAATTCACATTTTACACATTAAATATGTCCTGTGTCAAGTCAATTAGGGTGTCTACTTTATTTCCATAAGAGGTCGTTTCAAAATAATAGCTAAGAGATTTACTATACCAGAAGGCATTGGATCTAAAGGTAGGCCCGTATACAGCCACAGGTTAAATCCTGATTAGGAAAACTTTCCATTCAGAAGCTTCTAAATAAATTGCATCAATTTCTGGAATCTTCCAAACTGTTCAAAGACAGACAACTTGGCATAAACATTTGACCTACTAGAAATCTAATATAGTGAATTAAAAAATACATTTGTCTCTAATCTATTATTTTAGAATGACCTCTGCATACTCTGCAAAGTAGAGGCCATAGTTGACTTGCAAAAGTAATATTAGGTAACATGAAATGTGTAGAGTTGTGAAAAACTGAGACTGAATAGCTGGGACATCTTTCAGTGGAAATGGAATCTTAAAATGCAGTTTTCTGTCTTTTCACTTTTAGGTGAAAACAAACCTGTTAGAATTTTACTGAAAATTTCAGTTCAGGAAAGTCTGTAGTTTTCAGATCTAGTAAAAAAAAAACATCAAAATTTGACCATGGGATTGTTTTTTTTTTTTTAGAACACCACACACATATACTGTAGTTAGAGGTTGTGTATTGTATGGGTACGACTAGACGCTGTTTTATCTTGTTTCTAATCAAATGAAATCTTGTATTATATTGTATTTGATTACAAAGTGTATTGTATCTTTGTCAGAGTGACGTCCTGTCTGGACTTAATTGAATGTGTTTGTCTTGCTGTTTCTCCGCCGGCTCCTCACACTTCATGACACATCTATCCTTCGCTACACTCCCTGTATTCTGCTCATAGACAGCATCTGGGCACATAATCGCTTTGCTTTGTGTTAATGGGGACAGTAATTGTGTGAATTTGGGTTGGCCTTTGGGCCAGAGCCAGGTGTAGAATTTGGGTAAAAGAGAATTGCTTAAATCACAATTTCTTTGACACGTAAAAGGAATGCACGTACGTAAAAGGAGTGTAGAGGAAAATGTATTTATTTATTTGTCTGTTTGTTTACTATTTACTTATTTATTGCTTTATTGCTGTATATGTAAATGTCATGTAAAACAGTTGCCCACCTTTAGTTTCAGGTAGGCTTGACCTCAAATAGACCAACCTGAAATTCATACAAATTCGGAAGACTGAGAACGGTGTGGTTTAAAAAATACAGAGAGATGTATGCTTGAAATAAAAAAGTAAATATCTAACTGTGCAGGAAAAAAGAAATGTATATGTTGGCTAGTCTTCTAATGTAATAGACTGAATACTGTGACCTACTCTAATTAAATATTCAAACAATCCAAACATATTATAAACAAAACTTATTCTGCATCTAAATTAAATGAATCCTACTTCTTTCTATTTGAAGAAAAGCCTTGAGCAGCATTTTGAGAAGATGACTGGCTTCACGTGTTTCAGAGGAAGCACGTGTTAGCCTTCACCCTCCCCAGTTGGTAGTTGTCATATGATAGGGGAGACAAAACTGGAGGAAAATGAAAAAAAGAAAGAAAGAAAGGCCATAGATTGTAACCAGTTTGTCATCAGATACACTCTGTGCAGGTAACAGCAGACAAAGTTGATAAATGCATAAATTACATAATAAAAGTATGGAAATATTTAACCAACAGAATTAAAATGATCAAATCAATCAGCGGTTATTTTCCCACCAATATTAGCATGACCAGAGATCAGTGGAGTGAAGAGATGGCAACAAGGCTTGTGTTTAAACGCAGTGAGCGACTTTTACCTCAGGTAATGAGATCTGACTGAGGTGGATGGTGCTGATAATCAAAGTGGAAACTTGTTTCTCAATTTAAACTTATAATTCTTTAAAAGTTAGCAGTGATGTAATGTAATGTGTTTTTTCTATAAGTAGATTAGAAGTAGATTAGTTAATAAATGTAGAGGTGAGGTAGGGTGTCTTTCAGTGGAATCTTTACTTTTCACTTTTGGGTGTAATAAGAATTTCACTTTGCTAGAACTTTACTTGTATATATATATATATATATATATATATATATATATGTAACATGACATTTACCATTTAGAAATTACAGCCAAAATGAAATGGCTGTAATTCCTAAATGGTAAATGCCATATTTTTGTGAAACCTCTTAAAAATCTTAAAATAAAGCTGAAATTCTACACTTCGATCACATCTTGAGCTTGTTTGGTTGTTGTATTTCAAATCCATTGTGGTGGTGCATAAAGCAAAATCACAAAAACTCTGTCTTTGTCCAAAATACTTCCGGACTTAACTGTGTGTATATATATATATATATATATATATATGTGTGTGTCTATGTATACACACATATAATCAAAATTTGACCATGGGATGGGTTTTTCCAGAGCACCACACATTTATAGCTAGAAGTTGTGATTGTACATGCAGCATATAATTAGTTGTTTTCTCTTTCTATAATAATGTGCACCAGTTAATAAAACGCTCGTTGTACACTTTATCTTGCTCAGCCTATTGTATCTTTGTCAGAGTAAAGTCCCGTCTGAACTTAATTGAATGTCTTTGTCTTGCTGTTTCTCCGCCGGCTCCACACACTTGACACATCTATACTTTTTTTACACTCCCTGTATTCTGCTCATAGACAGCATCTGGACATATAATTCCTTTGCTTTGTGTTAATAGGGACAGTAATTGCTAGTTAGAGTTTGGGTTGGCCTTTGGGGCAGGGCCAGTTTGAGGATTTGGGTTAAAGAGCGTTGCTTAAACTATGATTTCTCAGAAGTAATAACTGCATGTATCTGCATGTATAATTTTTTCCACTTACACACCACTTGAGATGAGCTTCATGCTAAAGCTAAACTTCTACTGGATAAAATAAACATCAACTTTAACCTTTGACAAACTGGCCATTGCTTCAACATGCACTTTTTCACACATGACTGAAGTCTTCTCATTCATGAAGAGGTTTCTATGTGTTTGGGACCTAACCAGCTCTTTCAGTCTCTAGCAATTAATGCAACTAGCAATTAATGCAAAGGAATTTGTTCATTTCAGATTTCTGCTGTAGATAAGCCCAAAAATCAGGGGTAAGAGGAGATATTTACTGTGCACAGAAATGTTTGAGCATAGATCTCCTAGATCTCTGCAAATCTTCCCAGGTTATTTAGTATGCATACAGCCTACTGTTTGCAGAGAGACAAAAGCATGCCTCATCTTAGCTGAATGGAGGGTGTGGAAGTGAGTTCTTTGCAGAATGTCTCACACCTGGATGCACTTTGCTTTTAACAACATGATTCAGTGTGCAAGAGTATATGTACTGCATCTTTTGTATAACTGCAGCTTGTGTAAACTGTGTCACTGAGGCATATTCATGGGGGGATAAAGAATAAACTAATTATTTTTGCTGTGGTACATAATCTTTCTTGCTGAAACCCCCTCATTCATGCTTTACTCTAACAATTACACTGACTGCCTGCTTCATTCGTTCATCTTCAGCAATCACTTTATCCTGGTCAGGGTCTTGGTTGATCCAGAGCCTAATAGGAACCCTGGGCATGAGGTGAGAATACACCCGGAAGAGATGCAGGTACCTGCTTCAGAAAGAACCAAATACATACTCCTACTTGCCGCTTACAAAGCAATACGTGGCCTCAACCCCTCGACCTCAGATATACACACCTACACTCTTGCTTGGTCTTTCAGATCCACCAACACTGGTCTACTAGTGGGAAGATCTAGCCCCCAGTAGAACTCTGGAACTTGAGAACTCTCCAATCACACTGACAATGCCAGAATACCTTGGGTAGCTCTGGACAATCAACTATCTTATTTCCTCATATTGCTAACTGGGGTATTCTCCTTTATAACTGGAGGATCTGGCCATTTCTATACTTTTGTACCTTTATTATGAAACATACATGCTAAAGATACAAAAGGTGCCCGCTTAATGGTACCACCCCATCGACAACAAGAAGTATAGTTTGGTACTTTTGTTTGTGAGAATGCAGGACAAGGGCTGGGAACCTTTGTGGATTTGCTCAATAGTATTCTTAGACCCTGACCTATTTTTACTAGCATGAGGATATGTTTTTCTTGGAGACAACAAAGCACTTCTGTAAGCCACTCTGGATAAGGACATTTGCCAAATGCTGCAAATATAAATGCAAAATGCACATAATGCTCATTCAGGATTTCTCTCAAATGTGCACTATGTCATGCCTTTAGATGGCCCAAGGCTGCTCTCTAATATGCAAACGTGGCCTTGTGTGGCCTCCGTGGCCATTTTTTGGCCTATGACCAGATCACATATGCAGACAGACAGACTGCTGCCACCATGAAAGAGTGGCCTTAGCATGGATTGAGAATAGGCCATGGATATTTATTATGTGTGTGTGATTGTGTATGTGTGTGTGCTTGGGAAACCTTAGAGAAACAGGGATCAAGGAAAAGAGACTGGATTTGGCGTGCCTCTTTCCTCCATCAGTGCGGTGATGACATGGGCAATTGGCGATGGCGCTGGCAGGGGGCATAGTGACACGCTCACGTGAAATGAACCCGCCGATTGTTATGTTTCACCTGCTGTGGTGGCGGCCATGATGAATGGAGAGAGAAACAGAGAGAGAGAGAGAGAGTGTAACTGCCAAAACAGCAGAACTATTTCAACTAATATTACATCACTCTCACTTGGATGCATTCCAGGCTTTGCTTGGCTGATGTACTGCACCTGGTCTGTCTCTCTCTCTCTCTCCCTCTCTCTCTCTTTCTCTCTCTCTGTCTGATTCATCTCAGTGTTGTTCTCTGGTATTTACAGCATTCAGACACACACACCGCAACACTGTAGTCAACAAATCACAAACGCTCTGGATGGTCCAGTTAAAGTATGACAGTCCATCTGACAGGTCATGTTTAATTTATGTAACGTTTCACCCTGCATGTGTAAGACGTGAGATGGATAGATACACGGCCTTCTGACTGCTGGCATGTATGTCATCTCTGAATAAACAATAACTGGGAAGATGGGGTTGAAAGATGCCTATCTGCCTCTCTGTCACTGTAAATAAGTCGATCAGCGAAGAGGCTTAAAGTGCTTATGAATGGTTTTTTGTCCTTACTTCCTCTTTACATAAGCTTCTCACTCTGAACTAAGACATGTGTGCATCATAGAAAGTTACAATAAGTTTAATACAAAGATTCATAGTCAAAAGTCAAAAGCCTTTTTTTGGGTGAATTTCCACATTTATATGTATATATATATATATATATATTTGGACAATGACAGAGTTGTTGTGATTTTGCCTTTATACACCACAACAATGGATTTGAAGACATTTTAAGACATTCCACAAAAATATGGCATTTACCATTTAGGAATTATGGCCATTTTCAACAAAGTAGCTCCATTTTCAGGGGCTCAAAGGTATTTGGACAATTGACTGACAAGAAGTTAACTGACCAGGTGCGGTCCATTCCCTCATTACTTCAAGACAAATGAAGCAGATAAAAGGTCTGGAGTTGATATCAGGTATTGAGTTGGCATTTGGCAGCTGTTCGACTGGAGCTAACAATATGAAGTCTAATGCAAGTGAAGGAGGCCATCATTAGGATGAAAAAACAAAAGAGACCCATCAGAGAGATAAAAAAAAAAATTAAGGGTGGCCAAATCAACAATTTGGTACATTCTTAAAAAGAAGGAATGCACTGGCGAGCTCAGCAACACCAAAAGGCCTGGAAGACCACGGAAGACAACTAAAGAGAATGATCGCAGAATCCTTTCCTTGGTGAAGAAAAACCTCTTCATAAGATCAACAGACGTCAAGAATACTCTGGAGAAGGTAGGCGTATCACTGTCAAAATCTACAATCAAGAGACGCCTTCATGAATGTAAATACAGAGGGTTTACAACAAGGTGCAAACCGCTGGTAACATTCAAGAACAGCAAAGCCAGATTAGACTTTGCCAGAAAACATCTACAAAAGCCTCCCATGTTCTGGAATAAGATTCTTTGGACTGATGAAACCAAGATTAACTTGTACCAGAATGATGGGACAAACATGGTGGAGGGAGTGCTATGGCATGGGCATGTATGGCTGCCAATGGAACGGGCTCACTGGAGTTTATTGATGATGTGACTGCTGACAGAAGTAGCAAGATGAATTCTGAGGTGTATAGGGCTATACTCTCTGCTCACATTCAGCCAAATGCTACAACGTGATAGGATGCCGCTTCACAGTGCAGGTGGATAATGACCCTAAACATACTGCGAAAGCAAGACTTTTTGAAGGCAAAGAAATGGAATATCCTTCAATGGCCAAGTCAGTCGCCTGATCTCAACCCAATTGAGCTGCTTTTCACTTACTGAAGACAAAACTGAAGGCGGAAAGACCCACAAACAAGCAGCAACTGAAGGTGGCTGCAGTGAAGGCCTGGCAAATCATCTCCAGGGAGGAAACTCAGACTTTTGAGAACATGGGCTCCAAATGAGCTTGAATAAATAGTTACAAACAGTCAAAATATTCTGCGTAAATCTACAGTCTGGGCCAGAAAGAAATCAGCCCCAGCCTCTACTTCAAACCATTCTGTTTGTATTTTCTTCTGTGCTGTTGTTCATGGTTCCAAAAAAAATAAAATAATAAAACAATTTAAGACATTCAGTAACAGCAAATAAAACAATGTAGAATTCAATAATTAAGCACTGCTAGCTCATGTGCACCCTGTATCATAGTATATTTGAGATTTGTATGAACTTACCAAACAGAATAATGGAGGACAATGACTGATTCACAGGTAAAATGAACAATTAAGCAGCAATCCAACCAGCATTTATAGAAATATGACCTGAGAGCATTCTTCATGCCACCTAACATTTAATAATACAGTTCGTTCAGCTGGTCATGGACTGGCTGTGGTGCAGGTTTGGCAAGTAGTGATGATGTCTAAAAAAATTATAAAGGTATTCACATAAGGAGCTACTTTGCTGAAAATGCTCTTGTCAGTTTAGGCCAGATGAGCTGGTCGCTTGCTTTTCTAGCCGCGTCACAATGTTTCTTTTATGTTCCCCATGTCCTAATAGTACTATTTCCATTTTGTTTTCTTGTAACCCCTTGATTGGTCTATGAGGCAGAAAGGTGATAAATGAAGCATTCAGGTGATGAGAAAAACAGCAAACCAGCGAGTGACAGCTGCCGATGATGCATGGCCTTTGAGCAAAGCAAAGGTGTTCTTGCATGCAGCAAATTCTTTTATGGAGCACAGCTCACCTTTTCAACCTTCTTTCCAAAAAAGAAAGAGGATGCAAGTTCAATCCTGAAAGCTCTGCTGCCTATCTTATCTGGACTGACACACTCGTTTTCCCTCATAGACATCATGGAAAACTGTTAATGCGCAGTGACAGGCTGTCATGTGTTTCAAATTCTTGGTGAAATATGTAATGTTATGTTTTGTTTGAGCTGAATGAGAGCTGTTGTTTTGGAAACCGGTTGTGAAAGGCTTTCTGGGTTTTGAAACTTTATCAGTTTTATTTATTATTATTTCTCCATGCACTAATTTGTGCACCATACTCTCCATACATGCTTTATCATGTTGGTTTAATTGTTACTTGTTGTGATTATGGGAAAAGACATATTATGGGAAATGCATAAGTTTGGGCAATTTTATTATTCGCAGTAATATTGTTTTCCTCCAATACTCTATTCAAAAGTAATTACAACATCCATCCAATAACCATTTGAGCCTTGTGGAACAAGGAACCTGAATTTGGAGGATTTGTGGCTTACACCACTTTAGCCTAATTTATTACTCACCGACTTGAGAGCCTTGTTGACACCTCATACTTTATCTCTGACATGTGAAGGTGGTTTAGCATCATGTATGTGTTCCCACTTGAACCACACATGTGAGAGCGTGTCTTTTTTTTCACCGCTCAGTTGTAGATTGATTTACACTCAGATGTTCTCACTATCATTAGCTCATCTGCTTTGACTGACAGACAGGAGGAGGGATGCAGCGAATGAGTTCCGCACCCAAAACAGATCAGCTTTTGTGTAGCCACAAGACTATTTTTAATTTATAGTGCTACTTTGCCTTGGAGCGAGCGTTGGTTGTGCAAAATGTTGTGATCGTGATAAGGGGAGACATTCTTCTATGCATGTGCTGAAAGATTTGTATGTTGTTTTTTTTTTTATTACTGTCTGTTTACTACTGTGATGAAACAGAAAATAAATAAAATATAGTGAAATGTATAAACAAGAGACATGCCACTTGTTATTTGTTGATGTCCAGGGTAAATATCTTGAATGGAAATAAAGCTATGTTCGAATCAATAAATTACGTCAGCTAACCAAATGCTTAGCACATGTTTCTTTTGAATTATTGATTCTGATTCATCGGAAGGTAACCTCTGACAACAGCGCTATCATCATAACTGTCACTATGTTGTCATTTCTATAGTAACGGCTAAGACAAACAATAAACGGATTAAAAATGTGTTGCTATTTAACAAAGACAAACATATAATCATTGATATAGTGAACGTTTCTGTAAGGAGATGTTTATTTGGCATTTATGGAAGGAGTCTCCAGTGTCAGTGTTTTGGAACGTTCAGAGGTGAAGCTGTAACGTTTTCCACCCCCGGAAAGTCCACAAAATGGAGGAATTTACAGTTTCTTGGTAACACCCACATTTATCTTCTTAACAACTTCAAGAGGAACTAATTAGCTTCATGGATCTTCCATGACATGATATGTAACTAGAAATGGATAAATGTATGTTATTGTTCTTTAGTGAATAAAAAAATGCGTAGAAGGAGTATAACATTTGGTCTCTCAATTTGTTTTTAAATGTTTATAGAAGTGTACAACCTAAAACAGAGCAGGCTATTACAGACTTTAAGTGTAGTAATTCATTTAAATTAGATGTCTTATTAATGTCGATTGAAATTAATGTTAATATATAATAATATCTACTTGGTGAATCACAAACATGGTCATGCAACTGTAAAATTTATGTAAAAAAAAAAAAAAAAGTGTTGTGCTGTGTAGGAGAGTCAGGGCTGTGTTACTTCTAGCCCATTAATTCTAACCTACTAGTAGCATCATGTCATCTCTGATTTTCTGAGAACAAATGACTCATCACCCCCATAGCATTCGTGCTGGTTTTAGATTTAACAATACACTGTTGTATGCCATGCAGCAAATACAGGCATGATTCCTGACCACTCCCCTCGCACAAGTTAACAAATTTTAAAGTAATTGCTGACACTGTTGCGAATTCTACCAAGACGCCATGGAGTTAACTGTGACAAAAGTTACAATTATATTGGAATACGAAAGGGTTTGTAATCTCCAAAAGCAATTTAAAATATATTCTGAACATGTTATACTGGAGTAATACTTGGTTACATAAAAACCTAATAAATAATTCCATGCAGACCTTGAATATGTATACGTGAGTGTTTATCATACCCATATTACTCGAATCTAAAAATACCTGGCACCTAGCGTATTTCTCTTCATATGTAAGCATATGATATGGGTCATTTACACAAGATTTTAATGCAATGTAGCATGGAAATATATAGCACAGAAACAGCAGCTCTGAAATTTGGTTTGGCTACAAGGTTCTAATATTGTTTCTATAGCAACAACTAAAACAAGCAGACACTCTGGATTTAAAAATAAATGAGTGTAGTCATTGATATGGTGAAGTTTTCTGTGAGGAGATGTTTATTTAGCATTTATGGAAGGAGTCTCCAGTTTCAGCACTTTGTACCAGTCAGAGGTAAAGCTGTAACTTTACGTTTTCTGGGCTCGGGGTGAAGCGTTTTGCACTTTGTGGTTTCTCAGTAACAAAACAAACTGCATTTATTTGTCGTATTGACTAAAAAGAAAAGAGGCTGGCGAGAGAATGACTGTGTATAGTAAAACATAAGTGATAATAGGAACTTCTTTTTTTTTTTTCGCTTACGTTCCACAAATGTAACTATAAATAAATGTGCTGTTGGATGTACTGTTGTGCTTCAAATTGAGCTGCATCACACCACCCTGTCGTTGATCATTTTCTAAAAACAGCATTCCCTGTTGCTTTTTATTCCACACTTTAATACCTGTTGCATGTTAGAATTTCTACCAAACTTTCCATAATATGTATTGGTTTACCCACACTGTTCCAAAATATCATGCAAACACAAAGATGTACTCGACGTAAGACTAGTGTTTTGTTAAAATGCAGTATATTAGGTCTTGATGACCCTCCTGCATGCTCAAACAACTGTTAAGCTACTTTTCTGTGTCATATGCCATTGATACGTTTCCTGCTGATTGGCATTGCACACCTCAGCATAGAGGTTGCCAAACCACAACAGGAAGTCCAGATGTATTTTGGTTGAGGGGAAAGATCCAGGGAAATTTTAGGCTTTATGAAATACCTCGGAAATATATGAACGGCATAAATTTCATTAGTTTAGGAGTGCACATGAAAGTCTGGTTTTGATTGTATAGCCTGTCAAAAAGTGGCTCACCAGACAAGCTGGGTGGGCGACAGAGTGGCCAATGGAACAAACCCTTCCATGTTCGGTGTGTTAGTGATTTTAATGGAGGATTATTAACTCCTACATGGCCCTTAAATCTACAGGGGCCCATGTCGTTTGGCTTTATTACCATGTATAATCACTGCCATGGCATTGCTGCAATGTATCCATTCCTGCCATATTGATTTCGGTTACGTACTCAGACAAAAAGCCTTTGTGTGAGCAACAGAAGCGGTTTTTGTGGTATTAGGCTGATTACCATGTTACCATGGTGAGCTGTTTTGTTAAGGGACATCAGAGTGAATGCTAAGTTGATTACGTTGATACTAAATAAGTTCAGAATGTTCCCTTAAGGTAACATAAGGTTGAGAAGGGGGAGTGACATTATGTCACTGCATCGATTAGTGTATTCTTAGCTCTCACATTAACTGGTTCTTCACAACATCACGATTTTCGAGGTGCAGCAGGAGTGTTAAAGTAAACTGTTCAGGTATTAGCCTTCCTTATTTTTTTGTTTTTTTGAATAGCTAATTTTGTTTCTGTAAGCAAAATGTCTGAATAATACATATAAAATTAGATGGACGGAGTTCTTACCTGATAGGACGTCTTGTGTTGTGGTTTAAGATGAACAATAACACTTGAATTACCTATCAACAATAGCAGTATTTATTAAGTGTTCTTATGCTCTTACCACATACTGTAAGTGTTAAGGCCTCAGTATACTTCATGCAGAGATGACATTTGGCTAATAGCCATGAACAATATGAGGTAAATTGGTAGTTTGGTGCACTCTGTGGATAAACACGCTATAAGGCCAAGCCTCTGATTGATTGCTACAAGCGAGGTGTGCCCAAGCGTTTCAATCCAAGATGATTTGACGAGCAGCAGTCATCTTCTTGAGTAGTCATGGAAATTGTCATTAAATTATAATAGCGTCACCTGGAGTGCTGAAGCACATGGACGTGACGGCCAATACAAAACCACAGAGGGTATGCAAACTTGTAAGTTAATGAAGATGGTTTCATCATCTCCACATTAATTCTACAGATGCCTTCCCTGCTTCTCATTTAATAATTACCGATTCTGGAAATGTGCAGATTGATTACTGATAAGTAAAATGATTGTAACACTGTAGTTGTGCTCTCTACCCACCACACCAACCAAAAGACATATGAGATAAAGAGATAACACATCAGAAATGACAGCTTTTAAAAGGGAAACCCTTAAAGGTTTTGGGTAGAACCCTACAACAAAAGGTTTCACGTTCAGAAAAGGTTCAAAGTGGTATTATTCAACAGTTAAAAATACTGGTGACACTTTACTTTGAGGTTACCTGCATTTACAGAAACAAAGGTTGGTAGGGAGAAGGTAAAGATATTAAAAATCTAAGTGTATTATATCACAATATTGCTCAAATCTCATCTCTGATTGGTCAGAAGGTGTTGATTAATTTTCTATAACAGTAGCTCTGACAGCAGTAATTCAAATCACATTTATATTATATTATATTATTATATTTATAGTTATATTAATGTGCTTGTTCTAATATGTGATCATTTCTATAGGAACAACTTACGCAAGGACTTCCTTACTTGAATGGTGTACACTCCGCATAAACAGATTTTGTTTTTTTTTAGTGTAATTATTGATATGGTGAAGGTTTCTGTAAGGAGATGTTTATTTAGCATTTATGGAAGGAGTCTCCAGTGTCAGTGCTTAATACCAGGCAGTGCTAAAGCTGTAAGTTTTCCAAACAGGGAAGTCTCCAAACAGGAGGATTTTCTGGTTTCTCATTGATGAGCATTTTTTTTGTCTTGACTTATCTTTAAGAGAGAGAGAGAGAGAGAGAGAGAAAGACATGGTGATGGATTGACTGTTTATGGTTGTTATAACATAAGTCGTATAACTTTAAATGTTACTATAAATTAATCAAAAATTAGGACGTGTCTGCAAATTGCTGTGTTAAGAGGAAGAAACCGTGTCTCATACCACCCCATCACTGATTTTTTTTTTTTTTTTTTTCTTACACAAGTGACCCTCTATAGTAAAGTGGTACCAAATTTCCTGTGCTACCTACACATGAGCTAAGAGTGACCAGTTTGCTTCCAGGAACTGAGATTATTCTAATGTGACCTCAGGTCTGTATATGTTATATAAATATTTAATAATTGAATAGAAAATTAAATTTATTTTCTTTATTTTTTTAGGAATTATATCACTGTTATTTTATTTATTTTAGAATCATTAGTTTTACTATTGCACACATTCCTGTTATTATTGTTACTACATGTCATTATTTTTATTTTTTTTTTCCCACACATTTATATTTCTTAAACCAGCCCATTAATTAGGCTACTCTGTAAGCCCACTGCTAATTATGGGCTTATTCAGTGCCATCAGTAATTAGTCTACAGTGCTGTGTGTTTGGCATGCAGTAACTCGAACCCCACAGAGCCCTTTTCCAGCACAGTGCACCTGCAAAACACTGGCTTGCTCCATGTCTTACAGTGATTAGCATCATGAGAACAGTTCATTCACACACCTGGGCCATGCACATGGCCCTGAAAACCACACATATGCTCACATACACAGTTCTCCGGGGAGAGGTGCTGCATTGAATGGGTTTATTAGAACCTCCGCCATCATTTCAGCTCCTTTAAAATTGGAGCAGCACTTAGCCGTGTGATGAAGTAATACGAGGGCCATTAGCTCACGCCGACACTCGCAGGGTGCCGAGTGACATCGCCGGCAGCTGCGGACACTACGTCTTTCACACATACACACACACACACACACACACACACACACACACACACACACACACACACAATGTGCAGCTTAGTTGTACTGCCATATTTGTAGATAATGGTGACTTATATGTGAATTTTGAATACACTCCCTGTATAAAGACCCTGATTTTTGCACTGGGTTCAGTATTTTATTTATTTATTTTTTTTGAAAGACCTGTTAGGACAGCAACAGACAGTGTAGACGTGCAAAAAAAAAATTCCATCATGCCGAATGTATTACAGGCATGAGGTCTGAAAGTCTTGTGTGTAACTCTACCTGTCATCTTTCCCCAAGCGCCATTTTCATTGTAACCCTTCTGAGTCTTTCGCTTTCCAAATGGTGTGAAAGAATGGCCTGATGAAAAACATGCGCATTGGGTTTCTTTAACAAGCCTTTGAAATATCCTGATTGCCGATCTCTGTCTCTTTCTCCATGAATGAATCTGAATATGCTGCTACACATATTTTTTTTGGCTAAATATTAAATGATTGACAAGGCCAGGGTTTGTCAACTGGTGGAGCAGGAAAGTATTTCAATGGATCAAACAGAGCACTGGAAAAATATTAGAGCAGAGCCGATAAATATATGATGAAAAAAAAAAAACTGGTAATTCAGTGTCTCAGGTTTTTACACCGTCTGTAGCAGATCCTCTGTTGCAACCAGTTCAATACATTTATGTAATTTATTTACCTGGAGTAAGGAGTTTTTGCAAACATTCATACATTTTTTTATTTGTTTTCCCCTCTCTAAACAATGATCATATAAACAATGTTTAACAATGATTGGACAGAGAAATATGTATTTATTCTCCGCTTCTAAATTGATGTATCTCATCAGTTCAGAGTCTGTGGCGCTAGTCAAAAGTGGTAACATTAAGCATCGCTTCAAAACAAAACATAACCACTTCAAATTGTCTTATTTATAGCCATGAACTAATCATTAATGGTTAATGATTAATGGTTCATTCTTACCCAGACCTTTGTAAGCAAGAAAATGTATGTAGCTGGATCTTCAGAAATTGTAATTGAATACCTCTGGATTAATCTGTGTGTTGAATGTGTGTAGCATGGACCAGCAAGAGGAGGGAATGTGTAAGTGAACTCTTATAATTGGTGAACTTAAGCATACATTCTACTGCATGCTTAACTTGTCAGTTAGTCTCGGGTTAGACCAAGATGCTCTGAATGCATGCCTGTGTTAAGCAAGTGTGTGTGTGTGTGTGTGTGTGTGTGCTTACATTTGTCATCTGTAAGCATGTTTGAGGGTGTGTGTGTGTGTGTGTGTGTGTGTGTGTGTGTATACATTTTAGGAATGTTCTGATCCACCCAGGGTAGTGGAATTGAATCGAAACTGGACTGCGAGTATCGGCTTCACATATCAGCACGTGTAACCTGTGCAGAAAAAAAAAAAAGTACAATTAAAAGAGAAGTGAAAGGATTGAAATCGAAAACAAAGAGACTGGATCAATTTGTAATGACATTTCAAAGACATTTTTCTTTGTCTGGGGAGCAGATGTTGTAGATAATCTCTTGTGCAGAGAAATGAGCCCATTGTACGTTGTGCAACCCGCCCATAGGCAGGTCATAGCTGTAATATCTAGGCCTAATTAGTCCTCAGTAGTAAAACATAGGAGGCTAAATGACAGTTTTCTGTTGCAGTCTCCTTTAGCGAGGCCTGTCTGATTGGGATAGTTCTGGTGGATCTGATGTGAACCAGTTTATTTGGTATTCAAGTGAATCTGAGGCTAGACTGTACTTTGCTGCCTTGAGTGATTTCATAATATATGAACAAAATGTTTTGCCACTTTAGCATCTCATATCAGTAACCACTGATGGCTCATCATGGTATTAGATGTGAAGCTAAAATCTATCAACAGCTGGAGGATGAAACTGTTAGGGCTGAGCAATGCATTACATCACAATGTATCATCAATGGCATAATAAGAACGATATGGGTCAACCTATTATACACACTTAGCACCTGGTTCACGTTCATAACAGCCGAAGATGTATTTCATGTGCACCTTCTCAATCACTGCTGATGACGTGTTACAGATGAGTCAGTGAAGTGGCCTGAAATTATCAGTCCAAATGGAGATCAAATCTAGCGAGCATGTCACTCTGTGTAATCACCTGTCATGACTGTAACTGATAGGCTGCATGAATCTACAGTCTGGGCTAGAAAGAAATTAGCCCCTTGCTTCTTCATACCACTCTGTTTATTTTCCTCACGAGCATTGGCGATTCCAACAAAACACACAAAACCATCCACATTAGATAACAGCAACTAAACTGATGTAGATGGCAAAAATTAAATCTTATGTTGATTGACTTTTTATATTTCAAAGACAAGGGGGCTTAGGCCTGCTAAGAAATTTATACCAGTCGTAACCTTATCTCCAGAAAGGTTAGCAGAACAAGGTGAAAAGTAAAAACAATTAGCACTTTGGAATGAGCCAGTGGGTGATACTTGGCTCTGTTTCCTGCAAAACTGGCTCTTTAGGCCCCGTGGACGAGTCACCTGTCGCCTCAGGCTGATTCACACAGTCCTCTCAGCCCATCTATCTGTTTGTTTATCTCTCTCCTAGCAACGGTGGCTTGTTTTGCTGTTAACTCAGATTTTTCTTTCACTCTTTCCTTCTTGCTTATTACCTGTCCTGTTTTACCATCTGACAAGTGGTGTTAATGGCTCTATTATTTCTCATAATTTACAACCATGCAGAGAAGAACATTTAGACAGCCAGACATTACATCTTTGCAGCTGAAGTCATTGCTTTAGTTTCCTCTTGAACTGTCCCTTCATGACAAGGATAGAAGTGCCTAATAATTTGCACATTTAAATGGTGAAGATATAACTATAATCCTAACAACTACAGTCTATAAAAACTACAATGATGCCAATGTTGTGTCTTATTCAGACCAAATCACAAGGCAGTGCATGCCAGGCCGGACGAGGACATCGGAAATAATAAAGCCTTAAAATACCGTCGTGATAGCTACATATACACTGACTACCAGAGCCATACACCCAGGCAAAGCAAGACACTTTGGCCTGCAGTAAATTAGGTGCGGCCAGTTTAGAGATGTGTTGAAGTACACATTAAGAGCAATAGGTGTGTAACTGAAATTCATCATGGTTCTGCAGAGGATTAAGTATGTTTACGGTGCACAACACAGGTGAGCCATAATCCCTTTCAAAGTCAGGCTAAGCCACAGCTCGATGTAAATGGCATTTAATAGGGTGGTTAACTTTGGCGTCAAGCCTGAGGCTGCTGACTGGGTTTAACATACTTTGCTAAAATCAGATACAAAGACAGTGCATTAGATAGTGTCTATTTATGCAAGTGCAACTTTTGCCATTTATTCATGCAGTCTACAGTAGATAAAGGAAACACGTGAGACAAACAGGCACAGACAATAACACAAACCAAAGAATCCAAGACAGAATAAATAAAAGTATGCCAGAGAGCAAAAAGGGTCATATACCAGACTGTGGAGTGTGAAGCATGAAGTCGAAATGGAAAAAAACGTTGAAATAATGAGTTACTGCATATTCTATACATTGCATATATAAAGAGATGTTAAGTTGAGATACACTTGAGATAACAGTTCATTTTTTTAAATTGACACAAAATCACACATCCCGGACTGATGGTGCAAGCAGAATTTAGTAATTTTCTTTAATCACAGGTATATCATTAGAGGATCTTGATCATATAATCTGACATGGAGAAGACATTATGGCAGTCTGTTACAGAATTCAGCCGAAATTTTTTAGGGATCATCTCATACAGAGTGACAAGTAATAATCATAAAAGACCACTGAAATCGCTCTTTAATTAATGCAGTAAATAATTTTATTCAATGTAAAACATTACCAGTATCCATAATGCTGTGCAGAGATTCAGTTATAAAAACAGATCTGGATTTTTTTTATTTTTTTTATTTTTTTTTTTTATTACATCCGAGGTAATTACACCTAAATCAATTACAGCAAGTGGCTTACGTCTGTTGGAGCAATATAATTAAGCCATAAAGCAACTCTTCATGTTTATGATGATATAGTGTACAGTGTGACAGGCAGGTGGCAAAACATAATGATGTGTTGCTTTACTGTGTGTGGAACAAAATATCCCTCATTGAACATTTTAATGATTTTAATTGCATTAATTGCATTGGAAAGGCAAACGTTTATTTCAGAATAAAAAGAATGTGTTGAGTAAATTGCTCCGTGTGGGTCTGAACATGCAGCCATATCCCTGGAGAGTGTTTCTCTCTCTCTCTTTCTCTCTCTCCCTTTCGCTCTCTCTCTCGCAGCTGTGGAGTAACAGGTGCAGGCCCAGCGTCGCTGCGTCGGGCCCGAGGTTCTCAGCGGCCACGGGCCCTGTGTGTAATCTCATTAAAGCTCCCTGTAATTCAGGAGGATTGAGTTCTTCAGATGAGCTAGTGGAAACCTCCGCGTCTGTGTGGGAGTTAACAGGGAAAAACTGGCCACACTTGAAACACACACAGGCTGCCTTTCTTCTGCTCTCTTTTTGTTATCTAGATGACCGCTGAGAAGAAGGGAACTAAAAAAAAAATAAAAATCCGCTTCTTCGCAAAGCTACTGTGGCTTGGAAAATATTTCACTCATGCATGCCTTAAGCTTTGGTTAGATTTAGAAAGAAGCACAAATGGTTTGTATGTTTTCTGCTTGTTCTGTTTCCATTCATTTCGCACCTGAGTACGTGTACTTCACCATGTTAAGCCCCTAAAATTGTACATGTGAACTCAAGCACTTCTGTGACTTTATGTGAATAATATGTGATCAATAAAACCACATCTGGAACAAATGATGTGAAAATAAAACTTAAAAAAAACAAAAAAAAAACAAATGCACTACATGTGAAAAGTCCACACATGAAAAATAAAATATGATGCGCTCATGTGAGTTTTCTCCAAGTAGCGCAGATGGGAACACAGATACATAGAGGAGAAAAATATAAATATTATGTAATAAAATCTGTCACTGACAAATTCATTGTCAGTGTTTTATTCTGGTTAGGGTTGCAGTATATCCGGAGCCTATTCCGGAAACACTGGGTGTGAGGAAGGAATTCACCCTGTATAAAATGCCGCACCATCGCAGGGCACACACACACACACACACACACACACACACACGTTCAGGGCCAGTTTATATAATATGCCATCCCATGCACTGGCATGTTTTCGGTAGGCGGAAGGAAACTGGAGAACCCAGAGCAACCCCACATGGACGCTGGGAGAACATTTGAAACTCCTCAAAGACAATAACCCAAACTGAGGACCCTGGAGCAGTGAGGCAGAAACTCTTCCTGCTGTGAAAATAAGAGATTAAAAACTCCATTGTGAGCTGGAGTGATTTATTACCGCAATAAAATGAACAATTTGGAACACAGACTTCTAATAACTGTGGATCAAGATGAGAGTGAATGAGTAAAGCATTTTTATTT
Source organism: Pangasius djambal (assembly GCA_022985145.1). Lineage (NCBI taxonomy): Eukaryota > Metazoa > Chordata > Actinopteri > Siluriformes > Pangasiidae > Pangasius > Pangasius djambal. The sequence goes on along the minus strand of CM040980.1, from coordinate 5,519,581 downwards.
CTCTTATTTCCCTGGAGGGTGCATGCTTTTTTAAACTAAGTAAAAATGAAAACAGTCTTGAGATTGTTCTGATAACTGACAGAAAAAAAACTTAAAGGCATTAAAATTTCCTCCTAGGATGTTTCAGTGTCATTTGTTTAAGTGCTCTATTTCTCAGTCATTTTCTGATAATAGCTAAGGGCCTTAATTCCTTCCTCGTTTAGCAAGTTCAAGCATTTACAATGGCAAAGCATATTGTGCACATTTAAGCTGATAATTGTAAAATTGCTTCCTGTAAATTGATTCAAAATGAGCATTTTCCTAAAAGTAAAGACATTCAGTTCATGTGAGGTGAACTTATTTTAGTTGGATATTTAATGAGGGATAACAATTAATGACTTAGCTTATTAGCCTGGTGGATTTTACCAGCACTTCTCATGTGCACAGGAGGAGTTTAGCTGAATGGCAGGTAGAGAACTGTACAGTAAAAAAGTCATGTTAATGGAACACTGACCTGAGACCTGTATAAATAAGATATGACATGTATTTGTTTGTCATAAGGTGCAAAAATTTAGCACCCAGGGTGTCCATTTGTCCTTCTGAGATGATATGATACACACGCTTGATACATTAACGATGACTCATTTTAGGAAAAGACATATTTTATACAACGTGATCATGTATTGAGCAAACAGTTCAGAGAAGAGGGAAGCCATGCCTCGTTCGCTGGGACTGACAGGCACAGGCCAAGCCTCCTTCACTATGATTGACAGGTACATAGACCACATCTCCTTCAGCGGTACTGACAGGTACAGAAGCCATGCCTCTTTCCCTGGGATTGAGATGTAGAGAGAGGTATGGAGAGGGATAGGGAGAAAAAATAAAATGAGAAAAGCACATTTTACAAATGTGATTCAATTATTAATATTTCTAAATAAAGGAATTTGTTTAAAATGGCGCAAAAGTTTCTTAACTTGTATGAAAATGTATGCACTTTACTAAATTCTCTTGGGGGTTTCTACACCCTCTGCAGGTCATTCAGCCATTATAACAGCATTATAGGAATGGGTTGTGTTTTTATTTGCATGGACACTAGGAGTGATGGATAACACATGGAGCTCTGTGTGGCATGTGTTTTGACAGAAATCTGCCAGCATGTATTATTTGGCTTTAATCAAGCATGCCTTATCCTTCCTTCCGTGATTTCACTGAACACTTAGACTTTACGCTCACAGTAACTCACTGACTTGAAAAATAAACTTGGACAGCGTTGCTAAAATAATTGACCATTTTTTCCCCCCAAATGTTTTAACCCTTAACCCCATGACTAGGCACTACAGGAATGGCATATTTTATTTTATTTTATTTTTAATTTTTTTTCAGGACATAGTCTACATAGATATACAGTATCAACACTAATAACTAAATGCTACCATTTTGATAAGTTAATACTAAAATATTTTTTTATTACCAGCAATATTATTAGCAATAAATATACTTTCCCTCTCTTGAAATAAGCACTTTTTTTTAATGTATGTCATAAAGTTGTGATTTCAGCTGAGATATCCTTTTAGATAAGACATAAATTATTTTTACTGATTATTATTACCACTTTGTTTCATACTGATTATCAAACTTTGATAACAAATAAGGCATGTCTTGCACATTTTTTTTCCTCAGGGCCAATCTTTTTTTAAAATGTATAAAAGAATTCTGAATGACATGGGAACTTACTATCATTTGAAATCAATTGAAAAATATAAAATATAGTATTATTTATGTTTACTATATCTGTTAGGTGTGACATTGTTTTCACACTTTCTCTTTAAAAGAACTCAGACCCCTTGAAGTGGACCAAGAGGTGAACCAAGTGAAAAAGGATCCAGTTCTCTTTACATTCACACTGTCCCTGTCCCTGAAAGAGGACTCGGACCCTTTTTTGGTCCACTTAAGCAGGAATGGGGTCTCAGACCTCTTTGTGATCATACTGTTGCTTTTTTGGTCCTAGTCCTCTTGCAATGCTGTGCATTGTGGGTACAGCAATATTGTGCAAGATGGCCGACCCTAAGCCTGTGCTAATTTTCCTACTACAACATGTTTTTAAAATTACAAAAGAGAAATAGAGTACACAATTTAAAAAATGAAAGAAATCAACCCATATATTTCTGGAGTAATTTTTTTTCCACTTTAACCCGGCACTGCAAGGCAGTTCAATTAAATCCTCTGTCTTTCAGTTTTGCTGAAAGTTGAAGAAACACTTTTCTTAATTCATTTCTTTTTCTTCATCTCTGTGGGTGGTTGATAGTTGTTCCTTTAATATAGTCATCCTTCCAAATTTGGAGAAGTGCAGCCGTTTCCTCATCTGTCCATAACGTTCCAGCAGAATCAGTCGTGTTGAATAGCGCAACTTGTATGGAGGCCCGAATGAGAATTTGTCAACGGAAAGATCAAGTGAGCCCGGAGCGATTTGTGTTCACAATGCACGTTTTTAGTGAACCATACCATAAGCTGAAAACGCACTGTACTCAGACCACCTCCCAAGATGTCCTCAGTTCGGTTCATTTTAAAAGGGTCTGAGATTGTTCACAAATGGGCCAGAAATTCAGCAAACCATGCTCAGACCCCTGAAAAGGAACAAGTGTGAAAACACCCTAAGATTCAAGTATCCTGAAACCAGAGGCAATTACAGAAGGTCAAAGGTCAGCCTAAGAAGGGCTAAGCCAGGTCAGGAACAGTTGTAGAGGGCATGAGGCTAACATAACTAGGTAAACACAGCCTCCCTTATTTCACTCTCATCTTTCTCACCTCTGCAGCTCACTGTGAAATCTCTATGGTGTGCAGAGGTGCATGAAATCCCAATGGCTCCAAGGGGTCATGTCATGTCATGTCATGAGTGTGCAAAATGTTTTGCAGGTTATTCATAGAGGAAAATGGAAATTAGGACAGTTCCCAGGACAGTATACAACCATGGGTTAAATTGTAAATATACATTTAAACCCCTGACCCCCATCCCTTTCCATGATCATCCAAGTACCCGGCTCTTGGACCCAAGTTTTGACTCTTATAGAATGAAATCCATTCATTGAAATCCGTAGATTGAAAATTATGGGGTGGCAGCATCATATTGTGGGGGTGTTTTTTTTTTTTTTTGTTTGTTTGTTTTGTTTTGTTTTTTCTGGAAATAGGACTGGTGCACTTCATGAGGAAGGAGGATTACCTAGAAATACCAAAGAAACTAGTCAAGACATCAGCCAGAAGTTAAAACTTGGTGGTGACTGGGTCTTACAGCGGGACAATGATTATAAGAATACCTCCAAAGTTGTAACATTTTGTAAGTTGTAACATAAATTTTGGCCTCAACATTTATTAAATGAAACCTACAGGATAGAAATTGATTTATTGAAAACTTCATGATGTAAATGTAATCGCATAAGAATACCTTATAATACTGTAAAATGAAACTGGCACCCAAGTACATACGCCCTGTATATTTTTTAATGTCAAATATACAGCATTATGTACATTATACTGCATAAAATTCAATAAAGCTGACAGTTTGCATAAGACTAACATGCTTTTTGGCAAAAGCTACTAGTACCAAACGCTCCCCTTTTTCACAATTTTCCCACATTCTGAGTTTATTTACTAGAGAGGCCTGCCGTGTAAGCCATGATTTATTTCTGTGTGTAAATGCCATGAAAATGTTCTTGCGGAATTAGTCATAATTCAACGTCATGGCTGCTCTTTTCATCTAGACTCAATCAGGAAGTGTCTTGTCTGAGATTATTAAGGGAAATCAAATCATTACCACCCACTCGATAGGAAAAATAAGCATGGCCATGTACTAATGCATTTGGGAGATGAAGACCGGACCATTTATTCTGCACTGCCCTAAATTTGTCAGGCTCTCAGAGCTAATAAAAAGCTTTGACCTGACTGTTTTTTGTCAATATCACATCTTCAGGCATGTTAAGGGAAAACTAAAAAAGATAAATCGGCTAATGAGGAATGAGACAAATCTTTTTTTAATCAGTTTTTTTTTTCTAAAAATATTTTTTTCACTTTATTTTCACTTAACTGGCTTTTATTATTTGCCTTTCTTCTACTGCCACATTACTTTTACATTACATTTATTTTATTTATTATATTTTTACACACTTTTTATTAGTTTTACAGTGTATTACATACTTTTTAAAACATTTTATTTATATTTTAAACTTTCTTCTTTTTTCTGTTAAATGCCTATATTATGTCTGAAAGAGAATATAAAAAAACATATTGAATTTTACTTTTTTATTTTATTAGTTTTTATCATTTAACATTTATGTTATGTTGGTGAGACGTGTATTGGGGGCAGTGATGCCAAGCTGGACAAACATCTTTATAATTAATTATTTTTCAGTGTGCTCATCATTCAAGCATTCACCAAGCAGCTGAATATACATAAAGCAACAGTGCTTTGGTATACACACTCACACACGCACCAATCAAAACACTCAAGCACACACCTGTACATATCCGTTTGCTTTTTCTATGTTTTAGTTTCATCACAGTTAAGTGGTTATAAAAATCCTGCTTGTTGGTGGTTGGCTGGAAGCCTGTTCTCCTGCCTGCGGCTTTTAAAGCACTCACCTTTTCAAGGACACATGAGATCTGTGAATGCGTGGCAGGCTGCCAAAGCGCCAGCAGATAACATCTCGAAGAAAATATTACAGTATTGCATACTCAGTGTAAATTGCCCGAATGTTTATAGCAACCAGCAGCAACACGAGGCCTGGGGCGGGACGAGGCCCCAGGGTGCTGGCTGCGTTCCTCGTGGGACTGGAAGTTTGTGATGGCTTTGACAGGCATTCAGGTAAATTTGACTCACCTGAGTACTCAACCAAGATATCTCTCTCCCTCTCTATCCCTTTGTGTATTTGATACACATAATGGGCTTTTTGTTTTGCATGGATGTGGATGTACATATGTCATTTCGTAAGTTATGTGATAATACTTGGAAGGCTGTGAGTTCACCCATTAGCTGCTTTGGTTAAAAGCCTCTGCCAAATAATTAAATATAAATGGACTAGATCAAGACTAAAATGTGAACAGTGTTTCCAGTAGAACAGTTAAAAATACTATCCACCTGCCATGGTGTTCTCTGTTTACCGTGCACTTAATACACTCTAGATGGGACACCAGTCCATTGCAGAGCACCAAGCATACACATACACACACACACACACACACATTCACATTCACACTAGAGGCAATTTAGTGAAGCCAATCCACCTACCATCATGTTCCTCCTGGGAACCCAGATGAAACCCACACAGACATGAGAAGAATATGTGAAACTCCACACAGACAGTAACCCAAGCTCAGGATCAAAACAGAAACCCTGGACCTGTGAGGTGTAAACATTACCTGCTACACATTCACTGATACCAAATATTTAGAAGTTTTTAATTTTTGCTAGTCAGTATCTTGTCTTTCCTAGTCAGGAATGTGTCTTCCTAGTAGGTACATTTGCTGGACAGCCACTTAGCAATGCTGTGACAACTATGAACTTTTACTTGGTTATGTTCATTCTTTCTGTCCTACTTTCCTTTTTCAGAACATTAGCTAGTCAGTAACTTAGCTAGTCAGTAAATTAGGTTGCACTTAACTTATCTAGTCAGTAATGTAGCTAGTCAGTAGCTTAGCAAGACATAAAATTTATCTAGGCAGTACCTTAGCTAGTCAGAAATGTAGCTTGGCAGAAACTTGACTAATCACTAATTTAGCTAGTCAGAAACTTAGCCAGTCATAAAATTTATCAAGTCAAGAAGTTAGCAATGCTGTGATAACTATCAACTTTTTCTTAGCTATGCGCTTTCACCCTTTCACTATCTTCTTTTTCTTTTTCAAAAAACATAGCTATTCGGTTATGTTAGCTAGTCAGTGACTTAGCTAGTCATGAATGTAGCTAGTCAGAAATTTAGCTAGTCAGTAAATTAGCTTGTCCTTAATTTAGCTAGTCAGTAAGTTAGCTTGTCAGGAATGTATTTAGTCAGGAACTTAGCTAATCAGTCATGTAGCTAGTCAGGAACTTAGCTTAGGTCAGCAGCTAGCCTGTCATCAACTTATCTAGTTCCAGTAAATCAGCTGGCCAGGAGCTTAGCTAGTCAGAAATTTAAAGTAACTACTAACTTTACTGCTAGTCTGTAACTTAGCAAGGATGTGACTACTATCAACTTTTACCTGGTTATGTTCATTTATTCCTGTCTCTATCTTCTTTTCCTTTTTCATTACTGCAAAGAGAATAACATTTCAGGAAAATTGAAAGAATAAGTCTGAACATACATAATTCATATGTGTGTGTCCTTTTTCCTTGTGCAATTCACTTCAAACTTGAGAAAATAGCCCTTTCAAACTAGAGAAATAAACGTTTAGTCATTTCTACCAATAAACTTATGAATGTGATTTTAACCTCTTATTTTTCTTTCTTTGATGGAGCCACAGTACCCATAGCTGGAGTCATGGGAATCCTAAAAATATATGAGCCATTTAATTGTGTTGATCAGGAGGACAATCATGTGCAGACGATGACATAGTAAAAACCGGGTTGTGTTTTTCTTTAAAAGTGTGTTTTTATATAGATTTCTGTGGTTACTAATCCAAACGTCGTTCACGGTCATGTTGTTTCAAAGTCCATTACTTTGAAGGTCTCTGTAAATCTTCAAAAGTGTGTGCACGTAAAACTGTGCATGTATATGTAATGGGGGAGTTTGTAAAGAATCAAACTGAACTCTGGCTCACCTGGTAGGGGGTGTGTGTGCGCGAGTGTGTGTATGAGTTTTGGGTATGCAGTCCTCCAACTATTTCTAGGAAAAACAAAGTTAAAGTTGATTTCTTGCCCTATTTCTTTAGAAACTTTCCTAACAGCATCGCCTTTCCTCAAGCCCTATACCAGTCCAACTAGCTTTGGGACCTGTCAGTCAAGCTGAGCGATCCTGCCCATTGGCCATCCTGTGACCTTACCTTGACCTCTGATAGGAGCAGCCACTGGAATGAATCACGTCCCTATGGAAACAGTTTTGACATCTATCTCTGTCATCATGTTCAAAAGGAGAGAGTCAAAGCGCTAAAAAAAAAAAAGAAAAGATACTTTAGGCATGTCAGTCAAACATCTCTAGATTTCTTTCCGATTCTGTTGCACCTCCAGTGGAAAAATAAATCATGTAAAAACACATCAATGGAAATGGAAATAAAAAGAATGAAGGAATTTTACCTACTGAGGCAACATTGGTTATTATTATTATAATTATTTTAATATGGCGTGGCCACAAGTTAATATTTCAGGGCCACAAGACATCAAAGTTTTGTTAATGGCACTTAATATGTTGTGGAATCTCATTAGGATACTTGTTGAGACCAGTACTAATAATGATACTGAAATTAGCAGCCTATTCTTAAGCTTATACTTAACAATCAATCAGGGGCATCAGGGAACAATTTATTTAGCTCTGTTTATGTTGGTTGCTGCCATGTGCTTCTAGCAATGAACTCTTTCCACTGAGTTTCATGCTTAATATATTATTGTGTCTAAACTTTGTTTTTAATAGAAAGCTTGAGGATCTCTGACGAGAGTGTGCAGAACAGTAACAGTATCAGCGTTCGCAGAACTGAACTGCTTTCTCTCACACGCCACAGTTTCTCCGCATGCTCAATTTCACTGAGCCGCACCTGCAAATACCTTTGTATGTGCACAATTCACAGCACCTTGGCCGCCCTCACACTCGCTATAAAAGATGCTATTTAAACTTGATAAGATGGTTTATCAGGTTACTTGTATTGAAGGAAAGAGTACTGTAGTACCTCTTCTTTCACACAGTTTGCAGTCTGCTTTGCTTTGCTTGGATCATTAATTGTGAAATACATCCATATTTCACGGCATCTCATTAGCCTGGCAAAATACACTAGGCTTAAGTAACATAATATCAGGTACTATCAAACATTGGTATCAGAAAATTTTTTTATGTTTAGGAGTATGAGTTAATGAGCATGGTATCTGACCAATACCTAAAATCAGTATTGATATTGATGCATCTTTAAACATCATATTTATTTTGTGGCCACCTGTCAATTTTTTGGTGGGCATGGGGAAAAAATTAAGTTTATTTTACATCTAACAGTACCCATGTGGCAACACCAGTGATACCTTTATGCATCTTTCCAAGACTGTAATAGTGAAATATAATCAATAATCTTCATGTTTAGGTTCCTGTGGTCATAATGGTCTAATTCAATTGACTTCTGTGTCTCACTCATTTTAAAATACAATAGTTACTGTGAGTTAAGTATTTAATGGCCATGGAATAGTGCTTGAGAAATTTAACTCATGGTCTTAATTAATAGAATTTGGCGTTAGAATTAGACAATTTGACATCCTCTAACACTACCAATTCTCTCCACTTGCCTTGGGTCGAAGTGATGAATGCTTCAAGATCCAGTCCACTGACATGGGAATGCATGAGCAGAGGATTAGTGTCAGGGTGAAAGTCATACAACGAACAGGCTTGGCGAAAGCATGCCCTGTTTGCAGAAGCAGGAAATAATACTGGTGTTCTTCACATTCCCAACCAATGGAACGTAACAGAGCCAATCGGTAGAGATTAGGTCCCATTGTGACTTGCAAATATTTTATCAAGCTTGAAGCCCTGAGTGTGCAGAGATTAAGTCTGTTTATTGGTGATGTAAAGTTTACTCCAAAAGATGGGCAAGGATGACTCAACTGCGCAGAACAGAACACGAAGCCTTCAGGCTGGATTTGCTCATGCATGACGGGAGCACATTGCCTGCACAAGGAACATTTTCTGTTGAAAGAGCTCGTCAACAAATACGTAATTGCACAGCAATTTCCAAAGATGGTTGATCCTACATTACACAGTGCATGGCGGAGCGTGTACTCTCACAAGGGTGCTTTCTTGGCCCGAAACACTGATTCTCAGAGTGAAATGAAGTGAGCGTGTTTCAATTTGCTTCGATGAAATGGATTAAGAGTTTCTTAATAATTAAGGAGAACACAGAGAAGGAGTGGCACAAGAGGTGGTAATGCTGGAAGGCTATAAGGGCATGCAATACTTCTTCAAAATCATAACAGCGTGTGTGTGTGTGTGTGTGTGTGTGTGTGTGTGTGTGTGTGTGTGTGTGTGTGTGTGTGTGTGAGTGTGCACATGGCCTATTTGCCTGAACAAAGAATTAGGATGAAAGGGTTTATACTTTTGGGTCTATACTAGATGGAGATTTTGGGATTTGAGGCAAAAACAAAGAATTAAAGCCCTGAACTATTGTGCATTGCAGCTGGGCTCCAAAAGACCCCAAAAGACTGGAGCAGAGAAGAACATGGATACATACCTTCTCTCTTTCTCTCTCTCTCTCTATCTGTGAAACTCTGAAAGAGACGTTGAGATCTGGATGCAGCTGTGCAGGCTTGGCGAAAGCTTACGACTTAATGAATTATATCATCAGCAGTTGTGTGACAGTAACAGTAACAATTCTAGCTTCTCCTCCTCCTCCTCCTCTTGGTCCGTCCCTCTTCTCTACTGACACCTGATGGATTATTCACATAGCCCAACTAGAACTGAGGTTAATGTATCTTACCCACACTGTATTACATGTCAGAAGATGTTTATGTAGCATTTTTGATGAAGTCTCCAGTATCGCTGCTTTGTAATACCAGAGGTAATTCTGTAACTTTAAGTTTTAAGATGGAGGGCTTTGTTTTTTGTTGTTTCTCAGTAACGTGAGAAATAACTTCTTAGTAAATTCAATACAGCAAAAAAAAAGAGAGGCTGGTGAGTGACTGTTTATAGCTTTTATATCAACAAGTGATAACAGGAACATTCCACAACATTAAAATGTAACTATAGAAAGATATTTTTTTTTAAAAAAAAGAAGAAATTTGTTAGATTTAGCAAATTGTTGTGGTATAAGAGGAATATAAAACGCTTCTTTTGCAAACCTTTTTGGCAGCAACCTTCAGAATCTTGAAGGCTGCCATTTTCTGTGTGCTGAAAAACAAACTTTTGAGCATTTTGGAGCATGATAAAATCACTGGACTTCACAGAAGCCCAAGTTAAAAAGTTATTAAAAGACATTCATGTGAATAACCTGTGACTAAATGAGATAATCATGTTTGCTGACAGGATGTGGGAAAAGGTCTGGAGTTGATCATCAGTCATGTCTATCAAATGACCTCTTTCTGTGAAAAGTAGGTGGTTCTTGGATGTGATTATTGTCACACCCTTAAACAAAGCTAGAGGTCTAGTTACCATGAAGTACCATCGTGAAAGTGTTTTGTAGTAAAACTGAACTAGTGAATTTTTATAGGGCTAGTAAATAAGTAAGTGAAATAGTAAGTAAGAAAAAAAAAAACAACAACATCAAGTGGACCGTCCTTGTACATTTAAAATGATAGGCAATTTAAATATAAAAGATAACTATAATGTGGCTTAAGACAGCTATGGTTTGCAGTGCTTACAGGTTACTTCTTCCCTCGTCAGCAGCCTCGAAGCACATTATATATTTCCTTGGTGCTTCTTGGAAATCCCTTAAGCAAGAAATAAAACTGATTTATGACCTAAGGAAGCCTATGACCCTGTGTGTGTGTGGGAGGCAGACGCCTGGCAGCATGCTGACCTGTGTATCAGGGTTAGCAGAGACAAGCGGGGGCGGCCGGTGGTGGGCTAATTGCTACTTTAAATACATTAGCTAAAGCTCTGAAATAAAAGACAGCAGCTGCGCGAGCAGAACAGCATTACGCTGCTATTAATGAGGTGTTGGTGGAAGGAGAGCGATTACAGTCCAAGCCGCTGATTGCTTAATGATAGGAAGGGATTCAAAGGCAATCAGCTTGATTGGGCCTCCCCCACATATGATGTCAAGCTGTATTTAATTTGGTGGAAATCTTACATTTTGGAGAGCGTTCTAATCGGATCTTTTGAGATTGGGTAAAAACATTTACGCTGATAATTATTTAATGTCATGAAATAGCCAGAAATAGTTTGCGGCATGTCAGGGTTGTTATTGTATTTCATTTTATATGAATATAATAATGTGGAATAAAACGTAGGAGTACATTTGTGGCACAATGTAATGAGTTTTTTTGTTTTGTTTTGTTTTTTCCAGAACAGCAACAATAATTATACAAAGAATTAAACCTGACAGGGCATGTTGTTATAGGGGTGGGTGTGATATGACCCCACACAGAGCGAGTTAATCTTACCACCACAAAAGTGATTGTTTTCCAATAACAGCACAGCCCTGAATTGTTTTCTTCTTCTTATATCACAGCAATTTGCCAAAAACTAACAGTTGTATTTGTTAAAAAAATGACATGTTGTGCTTTTATCCATTTATAGTTGCATTTAACATTGTGGAAGATCCACGAGACAAGTTAGTTCCTGTTATCACTTATGTTATAGTAGTTATAAACAGTCATTCCTTCACCAGGCTCCCTTTTTTTCTCTCTCTTGTAGCTAATAATACAAAAAATGCACCTTGATAGTTACTATAGAAACGATAACGTAATCGAACGGGCGCATTAATATATACCTGTGATTTGTCTTGCAGCCAGAACTACTGTCAGGTCTGGCCAATCAGAATCAAGAATTCAATAGTGGTCAGGTATTAAAAAAAATGTGTAAAACATTCATAATAAATCTTATTCCGCTTTGTAGTTATGCTCATTAGGAAAAACGCCCAAATCAGCACAGTTTTTAAAATATAACTACCGCTTTGCTTTATTGTTTATTCATGCCCAGTGCTTTGCTGTATTCAGTCCAGATACAGCACCGTGAGTTTCGACTTTGTGCTCATTTTATTTTAATGACAAGTTTTCATCCTGTGTGGTGGAAGACAACAGGGTCATTGTTAGTGTGGCTTAGGGGAGGATCCTCCACTCTGGATGTACTGCAGTTTCAGCACTTCCCCTATCATAACAGAGAAAGAGGCGGACATGCGGATGTTTGAGCGAGTTTTTCTTTCAGCGCTGATCTGTAGCCACTGGAGTGTAAGCTAAGCTGACAGGTGAAGGTGTGCGAGTTCAGTTTTTTTTAGCACGAGGGTGTTGGGTCAGAGAACTGGATGGGGAGTTGATGTTACAGCTTCTCATCTGACCTTGATCTGAACTTGAGGGGCCAGGAAAGAAAATTACAGCCTCTACAATTGGGGCTGTTCTACCTGCAGGCTGTTTCCATAACCCGTCCTTATCTTGCTGCACAACAATTGCCCAGAATGCCATGGGCCTGCTGAGGCCTGCTGCACCAAAACACAATTATGAGACCCTTCTCTTTCTCTGTACTGGAGGATATAAGTGTCATATATATGTCAGTCAAATGAAACCTTCAGGGGCAGTGGTAGCTTAATGGTTAACGGTCAGGGTTCTGTGCTAGTGGCCTGAAGTAAAATCTCAGGACTGGCTGAGAACCAATGCTGGATCCTTTAGCAACCATTAACTGCTAGGATACACTTTCTTGAAAAAAGGACTCTCAAGGGTTCTTGAAAGATTAATAGGTATAGCTTTCTAAAGAGGTTCTACATGGAACCATTTCTGAAAGGGAATGCCTTTATAGAAGGGAGCTTTAAATGTTTTCCCCCAACATAAACAAGCCGAGGAATATTTAGGGTCCTCAGTGGAATCTTTTTGTCCTAGGAGTGTATGTTTGGTTTGGATTGTGTCTCAGATGTTAAGTACTTTGGATAAATGGTAAAATTATTTGGAAACATCCACTGGCTTAAGAGGATTTCATATCCAAAGGTGTGTAAGAAACTAAAGCAAATGTAACAATTTGCATTCATATTATTATGGAATTTCATTCCTGTCAACATTATGTTATGGAAAGAAATTAAAGTAAACCCTCTAGCTAGTTATATAATGTTGGGTCCTCCTGTGAAACTAGAGACATGGGAATAATTGTTGTCAATTTGTAAGTATGGGCCGTTTCTTTTTGTCAATCAGAGACAATGAATAGTTTGTTCAATTCTGAGCTCAAGTTACAGTCTGTGTGAGGTTCGGCACATTCTTGAGGGTTTCCTCCAGGTTCTCATGTTTCCTCCACCTCCCAAAAAATATGCCAGTATGTTGATTGGCTAAGCTAAGTTGCACCTAGGTGTGAATGAGTGTGTGAATGATGCCCTGTGATGGACTAGCATCTCATCCGGGGTGTATTCCTTCCTCACGCCCAGTGTTCCTGGGCTAGTCTCTGGATTCACATGACCCTGAGCCAGAGCCAGTCAGAGGGTCTTAGTGAAAACTGCAAGCATTTTTATTGGTTTTGTTGGGGGGTCAATGGGGAAACAGTGAAAAAGTGTTTCTGATATAGAGGAGAAGCATAGTCTGGTTGGTCTGTTAGTGAAGAATACATGTAAGGGATGTTAGTAAAGGATACATACACCTTTTTCTCATACACCTTCAATTGAATCCATTAGTTGACCAACTCAGGGATCCATGCCACTCATTTACAGCTGTAAGGCCTAAGTAAATTGAGTCAATGTGCTGATGTTTGTCTTTCTTTCTGTACTCTGTAGTGTATTGAGCTTCACCATTGTCATGAGGATGAAAATGTTGCTAAGGCCACAGCCTTCCATGAAGTCATCCGTTTATTCTCAGCTTAATCTCCGATTCTTAGCTAGGATTCACAGCCAAAACCAATAGAGGCTGAGCTGCCAGTGGCTTGTTAGGGTTGGCAGTTGTCACCATGAGGACTTGCCCTCTTTTATATATATATATATATATATATATAAGTAATAGCTTCAACTTTTTTGCTTACATTTTGCCATTGCCAATACCATGTGGGTAGCCATCACGTGAGTCTTCCTACTGGTGGCTTTTAGACGAATGTCATAGCAATGCTGACACTCTGAGATTTAGTGAAATCATTCCTCACACTGCCAGAACTTTGTTGTCAGCTGTCATTGGTCGCAATGGCACTAAATTGGACACCGATAATGTGAGCATGTCGCATTATGCAGTATAAGATCCCTGATCTCAAGAATTCTTTTACAGTGTGCGATTTTTTGTCAGCGAAATCAAAATCGGTCCAAAAAACTTACAGTGTAATGCTGGTTTTAGGGGAGTTTGCTTTGTGTTGTGGTAATTGTGTTGTGTTATGCATCTCCCAGCTATCATACTCTTTTTCCTTTATACACTCCAAGTTACTGCAAATGATAATGCAATGCAACAATAATCCTCATGTAGTGCTGTTACTAAGCTTCGGTAAATTATTTAAACATCTCTGTAGTGTTCTATTGACTCTTGCTTCATATTTCTTAAAAAAAGATGAGTCTAAGCAGTGCACTTTTTTCAGGAGTTCCACTTCATGACATTGTTCATTATTAACTGCTGACCCAGTTTCCTATCTTTGTGACTTTAAGTGATGTTACCTGTCTTACCTTGCCTCAGGCCTGCTTTTACCCTCATCTTTACCTTACACGTGTGTGTGTGTGTGTGTGGGTGTGTGTGCATTGTGCTTGTGTAAGTACAATGCATGCACACACACACACACACACACACACACACACACACAGAAGGAACGTACACGCACAATGACATGCACACAGATGTATGCACATTGCAGTGCTCAGAAAGAACAGTATGATCTAAGAGCAAGACGTGTATCGAGCACCACAGACACACATAGTTGGAAGTGGAACCATTAATTGTAGCTGCTGTCTGAAAGCATTTTCTGTGTGTGTGTGCACAGGGTGTAGAAGTGCACTGTTAGCTGACAATATTTATTCTAGCAATCATCCATGAATGCCATCAGCCCACACAAATACGTTACACACTCCAAACCTGTTGGATGGGCTCGCTGCGAAATCGTTCAGGTTTAAAATAGGGCAGCAGGGAGGAAGTGTTGTGAGAGATTAAAACATGTTACAACACACCCTATCTCTTCTGTTTATTTGTAATTGAACAGGTTGTACTATGTATGTGAATCAAAAGAAAAGATGACTTATTTGTGTAGGAGAGGACAAAGTATTATTAATAAGCCGTGGGTTTGTGCTAACTTGCCATAACTCAGAAAAGGATGAATTAAGTGTTTTATGAATGAAATAGCCCTATTCAGCAAAAAACGAATTCAGTGACCCGGGTCTGATTGCGAAACTTACCGACGTCAGTGAAACACAAGATGCTTGTAACGTATGGCCAGAAATTAAGCCCGTGTAAAATGCTTCCAGGAAATTTTGCCTAATGCTTAATTTCTTAAAAAATAAAAAAAAGATAGTAACACTTTTTTTAATGAAACCCAAATTCATAAATCATTATAACTGTGCTTATAATTCTTTTGCTTATAATTCATTAAGTCGGTAATGATTCCTTGTAAGCATTCTTAAATAAAATTCTAATAATGCCTTATAAAACTCTATAGGTTATTAAATACAAGTAATGACTTGCGTGTAAAATAAATCTAAAAAAATTGGGGGGAGAAAGATTACATTCCGGGCATATAATGATTTGTACATTTGTTATCACTCATTTTAAAGGATGCACTCAATGATGACATTTTAAATGCTTATAATCCTTTTATAAATGTTAATAAATAATACAGCTGCTTTCTCATTATTCACCGGTTTTATTTACTTTACTAGGTATAAAGTTTGTGCAGGACACCACATGACATTATAGTGAGACCTATGACACTTTGATTTACGGCATAATACATAAACTTTCTGAGGCATTATTTTAGATTTTATGGAATTGCTTACAAGGAATCATTAACAATAAAGAATTATAAGTACAGTTAAAATGAGAGTCCATAATTTCAACACCACATACAGTACATTTAAAAACGTAACATACCTCTGAGTGACCCTTGACCCTGATGTAAATGGTTATTATCTTTATTAAATGTCATTAAATATGCAAAAAAAAAAAACACACACTGAAGGTAGAAATTACAGTTTGGGTGACTTGGGGGAAAAAAGTACAATTGTTAGCAAATATTTATAGTCAACTTTCCCAAAAATGAAAAGTAAAATCAGTTGCATATGCAGAAACACTTGCAGATTTTCTATCAATCTATATTTCATGTCATAGTAATGTATATTTCTTTCAGGCAAACTGTAAAAAAAAACTTAACAGCATGAGCTTTACAATACATATTTTTTTTTTTACATTAGGCAGAAATGAGCCAGGAGCTGGAAGCGTGCTGCGCACATCTCAGTTTAGTCGATTGTCAGTCAGCAGGGTGGAGGTGTGTGTGCCTCTGCCTCGGGCCACACTGCCTCCTGCGCACACTCACGTTTGTCAGTTTCCTCGTTTTACCGGCCGCCACTGTGATTTATGAATTTGTCCATGTCCCTGACAGGAAAAGAGGATTTATTTAAGGTGTAAAAGCCGGGCTTCCTCAAATGGCCTGCCGATCTCAGCTCCACAACACATTGACACAGAGGAAAAAAAAAGAATGCAATACTCTACAGATGGCCGTAAGGTCATCCCAGATATTTTATATGAATATGTCACTTTGCAGGGTTTTGTACAGTTTAAATGAAGCTTGACTCCTACACACAAATAAATACAAAGCATCAGCTATTCAAATATAGTTTGTCATGTATACAAAATTCCTGAAATTATATCAACTTCTTAAAAACAGGGCCATGAGTTTAGGTTTACAAAAAAAGGAAATTTTCTTTGAAAGAAAGAAAGAAAGAAAGCAAGAAAGAAAGAAAGAAAGAAAGAGGTTTTGGTGTTTGGAAGCTTGTCATGTACTTAAAACTCCTGTAATTGCATATCCTTTTTAGCTTTATAAAACAGGAAATGGTGTTTGGGAAATATTTTTACAAAAACATTTTTTTTTAAATATCCATCTGGAAGGTTGTCATGTATAAAAAAAAAAAAAGTCCTGAAATTACATAAAGCTTTTCAAAAACCATAAGGATTTTAGCTTTCCAATAAAGAAAATGTGCTTTGGGAAATTAAAACATAATAATAATAATAATAATAATAATAATAATAATAATAATAATAATAATAATAATAATAATAATTTTCAGTTTTTGTTTGGTATTAATTCAACCCTAAGTTTTTTTTATTAATTTATTTTTTTCCCCCCTTTCCCAAGCTTCCTTTACAAAGTCATATATAATCATATAAAAAAATAACCTCCTGTACAAGTGTCCACCTGTGTTCATTCATTTCTGGCATTTAATGGAAAAAAAGCATCTGAATGTGATGATAAAAAGGCACTATTACCTCTAAGGGTATTTCAGGATTTCAGATATATGATCTTTGGCAGAGAACGAGACGCGGCTGTACACAGAAGACACACATTCAACAGAGGCAATAAAGTAGGCAGCCATTATGGTGTAAAGAGCAAATCGCTCAGGAAAAATAAAACATAAACACTTACTGTTTGTCCGTTTGGTACACGGCGTACCAGCGTTAGGAGAATTTAGTGAAGTGCATTTGGCTGCACACGGGTGATCATAAAATACTGAAAAAGGAGCCAAAGGAGTATGTAAAGCAACATGACAGAGTGAAGCACTGCTCCTTAAACGAGACCGAATGTCTTTTCATGTCTTTGGCGCTATGGTGATCGGAGGCACTCAGCACTTTTGGTACTCTCAGTCTTTGGCATGATGTAGATGCTAATTTAGCTCTCTGGTGTTAATTGGGGGACTTGTTCACCATCTGATGCCTCCAGAGGCAGGGGATGGAGGATCTCACTCTGCCCACTTGTGCTCAGGTCTTGTGGTTGTGACTGAAACAATTCTCCCTGTTTTTTGAATTGCTCCTGGACCTCGGCTTGAACTTCCCCTCTTAGCCGCTCCTCTTCCTCAGCCAGTTGGGTGAGCCGTCGTTCCTCTGCCTCAATCTCCTCTGTAGTGGGGATGGAGTTCTTCTTCGGTCTGCCTTTAGGCTTTGTAGGGGCCTCGTGCCCTCCTTTTAGCACCTGAAGACGCAGAGAGACACAAGATACTCCTTTAATGGGACCGTGACAAACGAAAGCCGAAGTCAAAGGTCAATGCGGTTATTATAGTGATTAAGTGAAGATGTGTGGTCATTAATTTCTGAGAGGAAATCTTCTTGAGAGCTTTCGTTCTCGGATGAGATGTTGACCGCGCTGACGCAGATCTGCACTGTATCCTAAATCATCTTTCATGTCTCTCAACACACAAATGCATACACACATAAGCACACTGCCTCTAGCCTGAAGCTTTCTCGACATTATATATGGTGTACAGGTTAAAAACTGTCTAATGGATTTTTAATGGTAGGGTTCGAATTTCTGCTCTGCAGCTTGGTGGTCTAATTTACTTTTACTTAAGTCATGAAATACAGACATCCAAATGATAAGGTAAAGATGATATATAGCATGCCAAAATGCCTCTGTGAGACATTTTAACTCCTACAGCACCACTTCCTGAACATTAGCTCCTTCAATTAAAGGTGAATCTCTGACAAAATGTTCATTTTTCCAATAACAGTCTAATATGTGTAGAAAGCCAGTATAGGTTTTTTTTTTTGTTTTTTTTTTTACATATAATATTATATACTATAAATATACCATATTTCCATGATCCTAGCACAAGTTCATGAGCAGAAGTGCCAGTATTTACAGTTTAGTCATAGCATTTGTGATTTTTGCAATATAGAATACACATGAAAACTATGTTTCTCTGCTTTTTCAGTTAAACCAGTGGTCAGACCAAAATCAAATAAAATTTGCTTGAAGGAAAAATCAATTCACTGAAGGGGAAAGGACGTGGGAAGTAAAAGACATGCATTTGGATCTGCTAGTGGGTACTTATGCTTCATCTAGGTTAGTCAATTTTTAAACCTCGTTGTAAACCTCATGACTATGACTACTTGTTGGTAAAACATAAAAAATATGGGGGAGCCAATTATTAGACAGATATTTCCTACCTATTTTCTTACTTGTTCTTACATCTAAATGAATTAGCTAGCAAACATTGCCTAGGCATTCTCTCCAAAATGATACCTGACAAAACTAGCATACAGTTGACCTGTGCAACTCAACAGTATCACAAGATCAGCTATTTTACGTGCTACCAAATAAAAGTCTAGCTTGATCTAAATGGGAGAAACTAAAATGGGCTTAACGCATAAATATGTGGAATGTGTTTTAGTTGTTAAGAAATAAAAGTGCAGGGACATAAACTGGACTGTAGAGTGGACATATATAGTACAAATGTTATATATACAATTTTATATATATAAAATAAAAATGATATAAAATAAGTTTATGTAATCATCAGGTTGGTTGCAAATCCATTTGCAGTTAAATAAATGTATTTTTTATTACTTATGCTGTCCATTTGTTTTCCTAGGATTTTCTTGTTGGCAATTTTGGCACCTCTGCATAAGACTGATGCGTGTCGGAGGGCAGAAATATCATCATCATTTCTATGAGTATTGGTGTAGGTGCTGACCTGGTGAATGGCATGATGGTTTAGGCTAAAATGAATACTATTATTAAAAGATATGGTTGGGTGATATTAAATTAGATTAGCTGTTCTCATTACCTTTAAGAACCAAGTGACTAAGCACATATTGTTAGCAGAATATTGGTGTGAAAGTACCAGATTTGTAATGTCACATCCTCTATTGATCTGTTCCACCCACATCAGCAAAGAAGTGCTCATTTCTGACCAGGAAAATAGGCACTATTATATCAAGGCTATTATATTGGACTTACCATTTTCTTCCATTTCATGCGCCTGTTCTGGTACCAAGTCTTGACCTGGAGCTGGGTGAGACCAAGAGACTGAGCCAGGTCCAATCTGCACATACACAAACACACACAGTGCAAATCAAGACTACACAAATGATCGACAACAGAAACTGAGAGAAATGGTGAGTGTCAGGGGTTGTTTTTTTAAACTTCACTGATCCAACAACCAGAGAAAGAAAAGCAAAACTCTGATTCTTACTGATTTTCACATTTATTTTTGCTATATTTGTTTAAAAGAAAATACATTCCATTGGTTCATATCTTTCTCGGCATTGCAAAGCATCTCAGTACTGTGGCATGCATTACTCTTTTCCAAATCCTGCCACCTGCTGCACTACGGTCCCCATGCCAACATGCATCATATGTTTTTGTTTTCATTTCTGTTGCAGTCCTGTTTCCACACCTGTCCTGTTATTCTTCTGTTACTGATTGTGTTCACCTGTTCCATGTTTCCTTTTTGATTGTTCTTTGCAAAGTCTTGTATATACTGTTGTACATTATTGTAAACTTGGTGTACACCTGTTCTATTTCTTGTTGTTTTCAATAATTTAAGCAAATCCCAGACTCAAATAATGTCTTTGGATGTGATGAACCAAAGACTTTCTGCCTTCTTTTTCAAGGATGTAAGCACAATGCTTTGTCATCATAGGAGAAGATAAAGACTACTCACTTACATTCCATAGTCTGTATTAACACACCAAATTAGCTCGTCATACTTCTGAGGTAAAATCTATTATTTGCCACTTTTCAGCATCGTTAGTTGGACTTCTGCAGAGGTATAACATGGTAGCACATTGGAGTTTTAACTTGTGAGGTGTTAGCTAATGATTTATGATTTGTCCATCCTGGTTGTGCACCCAAACCTAAATACATTTGATTCAAGCATGTCCTTTGTCCTGTTAGGAATTTTCACTAAAATAAACTGTTGCCCTATGAACATGGCAGCAAAGGGAAAGACCACTGATACACCTCCCAAAGTCATGTGCTATCCTACACATAAAACCCAGTGGGTGGCCGTCTCTGCCGGTCCAGATGTCCATCTAATCACAGCATAATCAGTAACACTTCAGAGACATATCAAAGGAGGACACACTGTTCTATCTGGAGTAGTCTTCCCAGACTGACTATAATTGCAGACCTTTCACTCAATTCTGTCACCATTTATCTATACAGGAAAAAAGGTAATCCTATCATACAAGCTCATTGCTCTCTTCAAGGCAGCTGGGCTTCCTTTGGCCACTCCGGCAAGCTTTCCATGACTAATTTAGCGATTGGTTTGGCGGTAATGTGATAGCCATGGCTGGGCCTGGACCGTACAGAGAGCGCTGTATCGAATAGCCGTGCTATCAAACGATCACACAGAGATTCCTGTCATGTCTTCCTTCAAAGTAGCTCGCAGCAGCCAGAAAGGATTAACTAGCTCTACCGCACTGCCTCTCCCAGCCAGGCAGTCATACACTCGATGTCACTTTGATGTCAGACACATAGGTTTGTTTGAATTGAGCAAATCAGTGCATACACAGAAATGACGTTCCTGTCTCATATGGTCATTCATGAAACTAAAATGATATTGAAAACAAAAACTAAGTCACAAAACCTCTGACTGGTTTATATTGTAAATTGTGTTACTTCTGTCAGAAGCCTGTTTATCACATGTATTGGCTTAAAAAAGGAATAAAAGACAACGGGTCATGCTGTAATAATAAAATAATCTACGATTGGGGGAGTGATGCCCTGATTATGATTATTGTCCTATAATAGCACATCACATAGTGTTCTGTTTTCCTCTTATACCACAGCAACTGGCCAACGCACAATTTTTAGTGCATTTTAGAACAACACGTTGTAGTTTTTACCCATTTATAGTCAATGTTGTTAAAAGTCTGGGAGACAAGTTAGTTCCTGTTATTCTTTAGGATATAGTCCTCTGTCCTGAAGACTTTGTTGTGTCAGAAAATTTAAGGGAACAGCTTTACCTCTGACTGAAGACACTGACACTGGGGACTCCTCCAAAAATTTCACCATATCAATGATTATACATTTTGTTTGTTAAATAACATCATGCTCTTTAAGCTTGTATAGTGGATGCTCGTCTTAGATTAGCATCCTCCATACAAGTCCCGGTGAAAGAGTTGTTACTATAGAAACGATAACGTATCAGAATGAGAGCATTAATATAAACCTGTTATTTCCTTGCATCTGGAGTTATTGTCAGAGCTGCTCTTATATAAAATTAATCAACATCTACTGACCAATTGGATTTGAGAAATTTAGATCTTTGTGTATAAAGCTCTGTATAACTAAAGATAAGAAATACATATTGGCCACTTTTATTGCCCACTTACATGATATGTTTAAGCTGTTTAAATGTACTTTTTAAATATAACATCCTAAATACATAATATGCTGTTGCTCAGAGAAATATGGGTTCTCTGGGCAGTTTTGACTCCCATAAAGATTTTTTTCCATGCCATTGTCACATATGGTCTTCTCATTATGAGCCAGAACATTGACTCCTGTACTGCTGCTTTGTGACTATGTCAATATACAAATAAAGCTGAAATGAATTATTTTTGAGCATTGGTTTTTAGACAGGAAACATACACCTACGTGGCACTTTAGGCTTGTTTTAAACTCGGTTGATGATGATGATTATAATCATTTACCTTATAAAAAAACGATTAGGACTGAGTTATATAAATTGTACAAATTTGTATGTTGGCATGTTTACTACTAGTTTTATGAGGTTTTGATTATGTGGCCGCTTGCACACTTTCAGCTGTGGCTGCTGAGCTCAGGAGCCAAAAACCACAACACACTGTGACAGAGAGAGAGGGGGAGAGAGAGAGAGAGAGAATGAACAAACAGACCAGCAGAATGGTGATCACATCCTTCCTACACCCTGAGGAAGGGGATTTCCCCCAGTTTATGTTCTTCATTCAGCTGGGACTTTAATTAGTTCACTTCTAAGACTGAATCAGGTATCAGATGTGTGTGTGTGTGTGTGTGTGTGTGTGTGTGTGTGTGTATGCGTGTAGAGCAGTGTAACAAAAGTGCAGCCAAGTTCTCTACAGTCTCTGCCTTAATTTGGAACCTTTTAGTCTGGAGGCATTGATCTATTTACCCATGAGGGTGTTTAGTTATGAAAAATGCATTTCTCTTCAAATATAAGCACAGCACAAAAGTCTTAGGCACGTGTAAAGAAAATGTGCGACTGCTTTATCCTGGTCAGGCTTATGGTGGATCCGGATCCTGTCCTGTGATAAACTGGGTGCGAGGTGAGAATAGCCCTGGATGTGACACCAGTTTAAAGTTGTCAATCCACCTACTGACATGTTTTTGGGTGATGGGAGGAAACTGGAGAACCCAGAGGAAACCATGGGTAAACCAGGCGAAACTCTTTAAGAACTTGTTTTAGATATATATATATTTTTTTAATACAATTTTTCTCTAACATTTTTTTTTTTTTTTGTAAAATGAATTTGTGGACAGCTCAAACCTTGTCTTTTCTACACATATACTGTATATATTAAGATATATAAGACATAAAATAAGATGATTTATCTGATATATGATATTTGATATATCATATATATGATAAACAGGAAAATACACTTTATTATAATACTTTGGACATGTCTGTGCTGAGATATATACTTTTAGAGAAAGGAGCTATTTGCTATTTGTATATTTAGCACACTAAGTAACACTTAGCTCCTTAAAGGACCTTGTACAATAAGGAAACTATCTGATGCTGGGTTCTACATTGACCTTTTGAGGATTCCCCAAGAGGAACCAACAGAAGAACCAGTGTGTAAAGTGTGACTTTATAGTACTTGGACTGATACGGCTGATTTTCCCCTCAAATCTGTGTTTTTTTTTTTTTAAGATGAGTAAATCTGTCCTTAAACTGAACAGGACTACAAAGTATGAAAAATTGTCTGTCGGTCACATTTTGAACCTTACGCTCCTTCATGGACAGACTTTAGATTTTCTATCTCCAAATTTTAAATACAGTCTATGCCATAATGGAAGTATGTTCAGTAGGGCCAAACATGAAGTCTGAAATAAAATGGAAAATGTGCGAAGGCTGAGAAGGAACGACCCACGAGAGGCAACCTAAGACACACGGATTACATCATCTCATTGTACAAAGCTCCAAAGTGTTTTATATACACCTGTGTGTATATTAAATGATCGGCGTGGAATCAGTGTAATACATTTCTGTTTGCTGTTATTGGCATGTGTCCCTGTTCCCTTGAATGGGGGTAGTGTTTCTTTTAGAGGATTTCTGGTCAGCTATTCAAAAGCCCAAGGTTAAATGTTACTATTCTCTCGACTAGAACATTAGGTACCTAATGTTCTGGCTCATGCAGGTTAACCGTGTTTGACACATTCCCAAAAGTATAAATCAAAATGTCACAGTGATAATCAATGCCATTCAGTTTCCAACATCTGCTTTAGGTTTTTTTGTCTGTTGCTCAGGCTATGAAAATCCATTTCATACTTACGTGTACATTCTTGTTTCTCGAAGGATATTGCACTAAAGTTTATGACTGATAAATAAATTATAGTGGGGACCCTGAAGTACAAATACAGAAAAGCGCAGGTGGTTGTGATGTAACCAGGATTTGAACCTGATGTTAACTTTTTAATTCAGTCCTACAGTAATGCTAACTTACTAATACAAAAACAACTGCTGCTTGTTTAAATGCAGAATAATCCAATGTTATTCATGTTCGAGTGGAGTCCCCCAATGTCTTCATGGTTCATAGCTCTTACTCCTTACAACTGTAGTTACAACTTCTTTATAATTGGTTCCCTGGTTCACAAGCTGAAAGACTGCCAGAGCAATAGTGTCTAAATATCTAAAGTCTAAATGCAGAAAATGTTTATATTCCACCATTTATTGGGGGAAAAAATACACATTGAGCAAATTATACTTTTAAAAGAGTTCATAGAGGTATACATGTAACATATAATATTAAATATTATGGTCATAAGTGGCAAACTCTGGGGTCCAAGCACCATTTGCAAATAGCACCCCAGTGGCCAGTTCTTAGTTATTTAGAACACTAAAGAGCATAGATGAACATACTGTCCAAGTTTTGTGATGGTAGCTCAATGCTAACACTGTGAAATACTGTACCTGGTGAAATGTGATTGGCTGATGGTGGCCATGTTTTTTATATGACCCAGTCATCATTAGGCACAATGCAATGGCACAATGATGCTATACACCAAGTTTCAGCTTGATCAGACTTATGGCTCCTGAGAAACCGCCATATGAACTTAACTCCATCTCTCAAGGTATAAATGACATCATAATGAAACTTAAATAAATAACGCAAGTGGTGTGCAAACTGATAATCAGATATTTGTTTATTACAAGGCCTTATAAATGCCGTATTACTTCTCATACAAGTTGTAAGAAAAGGCATGTTTGCTAGAGAAAACATTCATCTTTGTAACTTTTCATA
The DNA here is from genome assembly GCA_022985145.1 of Pangasius djambal. Classification (NCBI taxonomy): domain Eukaryota; kingdom Metazoa; phylum Chordata; class Actinopteri; order Siluriformes; family Pangasiidae; genus Pangasius; species Pangasius djambal. The sequence continues at coordinate 5,494,398 of CM040980.1, read as the reverse complement.
CAAATGTGTGGGGTGAATTTTGATAAATCTGCAAATGGGAGACTTCATACTTTCAGCTGTTTAATAATAATGTATAGTGGGTGCTGACCTGTCAGGAGTGGAGAGGTATTTCTGCTTCTGAAACTTCTTCTCCAGACCCATGAGCTGCAGCTCGGTAAAGATGGTGCGACTGCGACGTGGCTTCTTCAGCCGGGGGGTGCCGTGCTCTGTCTCTGACTCGCTGCTGATGCTGACGGGCGTCTCGCTGGGCACCGGCTCACCTGGCAGTGCATGCTGGGGCGACACTATGGGCAGGTGGGGGACCCGACCAGGGGGCGAGGGCTGGGGAATGTGTGCCAGGCCACTGGGGGGCTGACGGGTGATGACAGACAGCAAGGGGTATGCGCTGAGTGATGATGGGCCTGCAGGAATACATATAATTTTTTTTTTTATAAAGGTAGATTATCAGAGCTGGTTAGAGTAGTCAAAAGTATCAAGGAAAACAAATGGCACTTAATAACATTGCTTAACTGAAAGTACATATCTAGGCACCTACTTAAGTAACAGTAAGAGAGGAGCCAGAGGGGAAAAAAAATTGTGCGTTACATAATACACAGGATCAGATCACTGAGATTTACAAGTCATGAGATCAACATTATTTAATGTTACTAAATGGCAAATAAATAGCAAGGTGTCAAGTCATGTATTAACATAATAATTACAAAGCTGATACAGAAAAAATGCAAAAAATGACATCAAGTGAATACATCTTGAATACAGTCATTTTATCTAGTATTTCCTATAATAAGAACACAGTAAACCAAAGTTAAGATTATTAAACCTATTTCTAGACATGTTTACTAATTTCAAAATAATAATTTTGCTTCTTCCTGGAAACAAGTGTTTAAAATTAGCAAAAGTATCTGCCAGTAGAACCCCATATAAAAGCAGAACCTTGCACGCAGAAGTTATAATATATGGTTTAACACAGGTAGAGTGAATTACGGATGCAGGAAGGACTTTATTCTGGTATTTTGGATGTTAAGGGCTGATATCAATTGAAGAATTTAAGCCGAGACCAAAAGAAAAATGTCTCCTTACTCCCCACTGACGTGACACTTCAGTTCAGCAAAGTGTTTAATCCACATTCAGAAAACGGCCCTAAATTGCACACGAGGATCCGTTTGACTGCTTTAATTGTGACGTTGTCACATGCTTAGCTGCCGCATGGCCAGTTTAAGCAGCCATTATGGTCCAAGTGAACTAAATCCTCACTAATAGCCTGTCCCTTCTCGCCTTAATGGTGTTGGGAAACGTTAAAAAGCCTGACCTGGCTGATGTAGGTCACTGAACTGCAGAGCTGCTCTGATGATGTAAGCAGTGTTTTACACAGCACCCCTGAACCTGTGGACGATAATGATTCTCCTAAATCTCTTCAACTCTCTCTTTTTCTCTTTCTCTCAGTCTCCGTCTGTCAGACAGCAGTAAGACGCCAGACTTCATAAAATGTACACCAGGACTCAAGAGATAACGCTTTTAAAGAAGAGGGGCGCTTTTAGAAATAAGCAGAGAGAGAGAAAAGAAGAAAAGGGTTTGGTCGTGTATAGAGAAGGCAAAAATGAGCGATATTTACTTATGATTTTCAGTTTTATCTGAACTAGTTCGGAAGACAAAAGGCGTTTTTTTTTTCCGTGGTGAAAAAAGGGTTCTGAGTTCCTAAGAGAACAAGATGGAGACAGTTCAGTGTGTCAGAATGAGGATGACTTCATTTTAGAAAGGTTCACTGCTAATATTCCACTTCAGCCGCAAGTTCAGGCATGAAACCTCACACACACACACACACACACACACATACACACACGCACCCCTATTGTTTAACATGCATCTTGGTTAAACAGTATTTAATATGTGTGAGTCAGATTAGTACAGAGCTGCTGAGGAGACAAGTTAATATTTTAAGGCCACAAATTAAATATCTCGTAGCCACAAATGATTATGTTGCGTCCTTGTGGTCATGAAATCAGTAACTTGAGCCCAGAACTTAATATGTTGTGGAACGTCATAATTAATACATAACTCTTTCACAGACATTTGAGAATTCCATTGCTTGAGTTAATGACTGAAATGTTATCGATATTATCAATCATCTCCATGCTTAGGTTCCTGTGTGCCACAGTGGTCTAATTCAATTCATTTCGCTGTCTCCTTCAAATTCAGTTCAGTTTTATTCGTGTAGCCCTTTTAACAATAGACTTTTTCACAAAGAAATCCAGATGCTGATTTAGCCAGAGGTGACAGCGGTGAGGAACAACTCCCTGAGACAACACGATGAAGAAACCTTTAGAGGAACTAGCCTCAAAAGGGAAACCATCCTCTCCTGGGTGTCACCGAATAGTCAGAATTATAAATCATTGCCTTTTGACAATTATATTCTACATTCAAACAGTACTAAGTGTTTTGAAAGAATGTACAATATGTGCAGATTGTTAATAAGAGTTCTGGGATGAGAGTAGGACAGTGGTTATGATTGTAGCAGCGGTTAGAATACAACAGATGCCTTGTGGTAAGTATTTCAGGTATTTCAGTTCATGGCTTCAATATATTCATTTGTGGCCACGCCTTATGTGCAGAATGACAGCGCTTCGCGTTGAAGACGTTCTCATACTGGAAAACTTTACGGACACCATGGCAGAGCTGACAACCGAGACCCCTGCCACAAATATTACACAAATGTCCCCTAACAAAAGAAACCTCACTTCACAGATCAATGATTATATGTTTTCTTTGCTAAACAACACATTTTATTAACATATTAGATTATATGGTATTAGATTAAGATTGATTATGTGGATTGTACAATGGATTATACAAGCCCCTCTGTATTACTACACCTTCTGACCAATCAAATTTGAGAATTCAACCGTGCTGTGGTATAATAAAAAAATAAATAAATAAAGCATCAGTGGGATCATTTACGCTATACATATTAGGCTGATGCCTTATCCAAAGTGACTTGTAGTTGAGACTGAACACAGCTGAACAGTTGAGGTGTTAAGGGTCTTGCTCTAGGGCGTGCTGGGATTTGAACCTTTAACCTTTAACCACTGAGCCACTCTGTCAATTAGAGCTTGCTAAGCTTTAAAAAAAAAATAATCCACACACACTAATCATCATATCTAATGATGTAATAACGATATCACAAATTGATGTTATGATCCTTTGTAAAATGTCAAAGTTAATAAAATAGTTTAAAAATAGATGAAAGGAATATTACATCCTGTTTCTATGAACACTAGTGAACGTAAGTACTTAGATCTATAATTAGCCTAGTGGGAAATTTTCAGAGCAGTTCCTCATTGTGATGTGATGCGATTTGTATCTGGAAATTATCACCACTGCCTGTCAGTCATCCACCTGTGCTAACACAAACCAAAATTGAGAAAGTCGAAACCTACGCTGATCAACTGTCAGCAAGAGGACCTGGTAGCAAACATTACACAGCTGGTTGCGCCTCGTCAGTCCTGTCCGAATTTGCTGTGGCACTTCGACTGATTGGATTCCAAGAGGATGATTTCACTTGGCACTCAGCGTACCTTTGAACCCTCAGTAATGCTGTATGAGATGTTTTGGGTGCTCAAGTGGAGCTCTCACTCATCAGCTATCAAACCCAGAACATGAATGATGAACGTGGATGACAGAAATATGTTATTTCATCCTAACATTCCCTGATTTACCCATGCATGTTTAGATTTCTGATAATACAACATTGACGGTTTGAATCGCACCTGTGATTGTGTAGCGACAAGGCGTTGCTGTTCCATCATTTTTATTTTCTTTCCAGTGCAAGTTTCCCTGAAGTAATCATAAATGTCAGATGGTGATCCGCTCTTGAAGGATTATGAATTCATAAGGCCCTGACAGATAGTTTAGGCCAACAGTTTAAAAAGTACTAGCTGTTTTTGTTTGTTTGTTTGTTTGTTTTTTCTCTGACCCTATCAAGATCTGGAAAAGATTTTAGTGGAATACTAGCCAGTATTGTATTTCTTGTAAATGTTATTTAAGTATTTTGGCTTGAAACGTGAGCCTGTGGATTTTCTTTCAGGCCTGGAGGCACCGGAAATGTTGAAAAATGTGTCAAACTTGATATGAAAAGATGAATGGTTATTCATTTTTTTTTAAGATTAGCATGAAAGGCAGATTCATACGAAATGCAACTGGATCTAAATTCAACTATGTTGAGGTGGTATCATAAAAATGCTTTCCAACTAAACGCAGAACAGTTCGTGAGTATGCAACGTGGTTTCAGATTCGATATGTGTAGAAAGTTGCAAAGGTTAGATTTAGGGGCTAAGCTTTTGCGCCTGTACGTTCGTATCACTTGTCTGAAATCGACCGAATCCCACTGGCCATGCTTTCGCTTGTTCAGATTCAGAATTTTTTTTTTTTTAGTTGACTGTGTTTGATTTACTGCCATCCATGTATCAATAGCACAACACAATGATTAGACAAAAGCCTTTCTCGTTTTTTTCTAGCTCCTTCCCCGGCTCTCTCTCTCGCTCTCTCTCTCTCTCTCTCTCTCTCTCTTTCTGATGGAAGGTGTGATACGTGCCCATTTTTCGCCACCTTGTCATGTGAAATTATATGACTGCCGATTTCAATCTCTCTCAACTCCGTACATAAATGCTTAAAAAAAATCTTCGGTCATCAGTTTCCATTGAGTTTCCACACACTTGCCTATGTGTAGCCGTAGTGATTAACACTCTTATGGATATTTTTTTTTCTCGTCTTTGATTTGTAAGATAAACGAGTTGCATGTGCGATATGTTTTTCTTTCTGTTACTAAAGATAAAGGTGTGAAAGTGACACGTAAAGAAGAAAACGCTTGCTGTTATAGGGAGTTAATTTGTCATTTTCCAGTTACAAGTGTGTTATCCTTCTTACACCGCTGCAATTTGCCAACCCTTACGTTTTATGACATTTCATTTATTTTTATTAACACGTTGTATGTGTAATCTGTTAATAGCTACCTTCAGTGTTGACGAACGTCCACAAAACAAGCTAGTTCATGTTATCGGTTATGTTACCGCAGCTGTAAACATTCGTTCCCTCACTATGCTTGCTGTTTTTCCTCTCTCGTGCAGCTTGTCTTGTTACCGGTAAACCAGAAACGCAAAGCCCTCCGTCCTGAACACTTTCCTCTCTCGGAAATGCACAGCTTTACCTCTGAGTGTTACAAAGCACTGACACTGGAGACTCCTTCCATACCTCCACCATATCAACAGTTACAAGTTTGTTTTTAATCTGTTCATATGTAGCCTCTACCATACAAATCCTGCTGCTGTCACGGAAACCAAATCAACACCTTCTGAGCAACTGAACAGCACTTTGGTATAACAGCGATTTATATCGGCGTGCTATACACTTATCTCCAAAGTGTAAAATAATAGTACTAGCAGGCACAGAGGTGCACAAACTGGTATTGTCATGGAACATTTGAGAAGTCAGGTACTGCCATTGAATTGACAAATGACTAAGTGTAAAGTATTCATAAAGGAATTAGTAACTCAAGCTGACTCTGAAACACAGCACTGGTGCTAACTTTAATTTCCCATGCATCACAGAATATTATTTACTGTATTCTGTTTCCCACTTTTTGGCTTTGAGTTTGGTGAGTGTTACAATGGCCCCTTCTGGTAAGATATCGTCATAGCACGGAAGAACAGCCCAGAGATGGGCCACGGGGCGATCTCCTGTGAGCCGGCACTAGCCACTGTAACAGTCACTTTCTATATTCAGAATTACAAGCCGCTGATGTAGTGGCATATAGAATATCTCACACCAGGGCTGCTTAATAAGATATGGTGAGCGTTCTTCATATCTTCATGTTTGGACTGGATACTCAATCCCTTCAGCACAAAGCTGCCAAAAATCTGCACACTTACCCTTTGGCTTATTAGAGAACAGGATGTGTTTGGGACCACATGTGCTTGTCCGTGGAAAAACTCCAACCCCAGAGAAAGAAGAAATCAGTTGCCAGTACTATTTTTATGACTTCATCAACACCACTTATTCAAATGCAGTGCTCCCGATACGGTTTACTGAGGTGTCACTGCAAAGTGTTTTTCAGTGTCAAGTGTATCACCGCAACAGCAAAAAGACTTTCTCATAGGGATTTTGAAGTGGCTGCAACATCAAAATTATTTTTAGCGTATTTATCTTCTCATTCATTTATTTTCACATGTAGGGCATGTGGTTTCTTTTTTTTTTTTCTTCTTCTTCTTCTTTTTCCTGAGGTATTTTTCTCACACGGCTAATTTATTTCCATTAATGCACGTGACGGCTTCACGCGGTGAAATGCCCCTTCACATGCTTTTCACGTGTGATCACATTCAGAGAATAACATGAAAAACGTGATCACGTGGAACGCATGTGATTTTTCCTGAATAACTGAACAATAAGGGGTTCACAATGTAAGACTCTGAACCTGTGCTAAAATGGCGACAATTTCAATGAACAAGGGCAATTGTTTAGATTTCAGTTAATTAATTAATTGAAAATAATTAGCATAATAAACATAATTATTGAAAACAGTTAACAATGAATTCTGAAAGTTGTGGATGTTGAGGACCAGTGGACTGCTATTAAAAAAAAGATATACAGTAAATGCTATGGGCGATGATCTAAAATAAAGATTGCATTTCCTATTTTTCAACTGGAATTTAATCTCTCACTCAGACAGATGTGCTGCCTCTGTTCTTCAGTTTGTTTTTCATGCTCATTCTGCATGATGTATAGAGCTAGGCATGTTTGTACATGAGTTATTTACTTGCAATTAGTGGCAAATGTATTTCCCCATAAGCTTGCTGCCCACAACCTGTACATCCTGTACGTCCCACACATCTATTCTAAGTATGAGTAAAAAGGCTCAAGCCTTAGGGCAAAAGTAATCAGGTAATTTAAAGTAAACCATTATGCGCTAATTATGACAGGCAGAAATTATGATTCAGGAGAAGAGTGCTTAGATGAAAACATTGCAAGGCAAAAAAAATAGCTCTGAATCTGCGATCATTTGCTGTTTCAGTCATGTAAAGCTTAGATGCTTCATTTTAAGAGATACGTTGCTTACTATAGTCCTGTCATTAAACTAAGATCTTTTAAAAAAAATGTAATCTTTTTAGCATTTAGAGCTTTATCCTGCTGTTATTAGTTTTTTCCACAGTAAGTGCTTAATTGTTTTAAATTCTCCTTTAACTCAATAGTTATGTAGTTCTTAGGATTAAAATAGATAATAATAACAACAACAACAACAATAATAATAATAATAATAATAATAATAATAATAATAATAACAATGCTTTTTATAGTATTATCCATGAACATCTCACGTGTCATGTGATCCACAATAAAATACAAAGAGCCCTCTGGTGATCTGTAAGTCGTTAACCTGGTGATGTAATTGTGAACGCACTTAATGTAATACTCACTGTTGTGTAAGCGATTGCTTTATATTTGGCACCATGTGGAGTTCATTTAGGAATCAGACAATGGAAAGTGGCATTAAAATCCGTCTCCTTGGATTGTTGAAACAGACAAATGTTTGGGAATCTATTAATTTCCTCATTTGTGTGCACACAGAGACTTATTAAGCCTTCATTATGCAAGCTTTAAATAGGACGTAGGCAAACCTTATGCAGGCTCTAAGTATGGGGTCATTAGCACTCGTTCCTGCTAGAATGGAGTGCCATTATTTATACAAGCAAGCTTAGGACAATGCGCAGACTACCGAGGTTATGAAGAATGACACCCGGAACTGTGAGGCAAACAAACAAACAAACAAACAAACAAGCAAATAAATAAAATAATGAATTTGAAATTAAGGAACCTATTCAGATGAACAGACAGAGACAGACACAGAGAGAGAAAGACAGACAGACAGACAGACAGATAGACAGATAGATAGATAGATAGATAGATAGATAGATAGATAGATAGATAGAAAAACTACTAAATAAATAAATATAAAGATGGGTAAATGGAAAAAATGGGTAAAAATCTAAAAAATCATATCAAGAATGACATCCAGAATTGTGAATTAAGTAGATAGATAGATAGATAGATAGATAGATAGATAGATAGATAGATAGATAGACAAACTAATATATATATATAAATTTGAAATTAAGTAACCTCGATAGATAGATAGATAGATAGATAGATAGATAGATAGATAGATAGATAGATAGATAGATAGATAGATAGATAGAAAAGAAATGTGCAGAAATATGAAAAAAATAAATTGTGATGCATTTCATTTTGACTGTAAATAATTTAGGCTGCAATAACCATTTTAGTCATTAAAAAAAACGAAACAGACTAATTTCAGAATGCAAAACCCTTTTGAGGCCTAATGTGCCACTTCCTCCCAGTGAATTAGTATTCCAGCGCCTTTTTACGGGTTGATGACCTTTAAACCATGATGATAAACCGCGAGTCCGGTGCCTTCTGCATTATAACTAAAAACATATTAAAGAATTATACAATATTTTTATACTAAAAATTGTTATGCATATAATACATGGAAAAAGATTTTAATTAATAATAATAATAATAATAATAATAATAATAATAATAATAATAATAATAATCAATCCGCTATTCAAAACTAATTCAAGCTTAAGTCAATTTCTCAAGAAAATGCAACCTGTAACCTTTTTATTTAGTAATTATCACCGACGCAGTTCTCCAAGCGCGTGCAGAGCGCAGAGGATTGCAGGTCAAAAGCTGAATGGTTTATGGCTCATTTTCGGCACAAAAGGGTAAAACAGGAAAATGGCAAGTGTATGTAGAGCCCCAAAAGTAGCCCGACTGGAAGAAGCCGCTTTCTAATGATTTTGGAACCGCAGGCAAAAAAAGAAAGAAAAAAAAAGAAAGAAAAAAAAGCACAAATCAAGAAAACAAATAAAAACAAAACAAATATGGTCCCTCAAGTATTTGTTTCATATCATGCCTGAAATATGATTATGTTCTGTATAACCCAGATTCAGATTAGTTCATCACTGTCAGACACACACACACACACACACGCATACACACACACACACGCATTGGGCCATCACTCATTTGCTTTCTTATAATATCGGAGCTATTATTCTTCTTATGTTTCTTGGAAGTTGTTGCATAAAGTGTGAGCAGGTGCAAAGTAAAGTCTGATGATTTTTGCTTTACGCATCCTCACGTCTTCACTGCTTACACTTGCTTTCATTGTGAGTAAAACTCTAATGAGCATTTGTATCTTCCCCGGACACGTTTCGTAAACAGCTCTACGGATCTGAGTGCGCTTGAGGAAGCAGAGAAAGCCTGCACGGTTGGTGAGAGAGTGAGAGATCTGCAGGTTGAATGCGTTAAAGTGAAACTCTTACCGGAGCACGAGTGCAGGGCTTTGGGTCGGACCACCAGCGAAGGACACACAGAGTACAGAGAGAGCTTCTCTAAGTAATCGCACGTCTCCTTGGCCAGAATCTCGTCGATCATGAAGGTCTTGTAGCGCCGCCGGGCCGCTTTGAGCTGCGCGGGCTGGGCGAGCCGGAACTCGGCTTGGCACTGCATGGCGCTCCGCTTCACTCAGCTTCAGCGATTTACACACTTACACAGAGGCTCAGTGAAGAACTTTACACACACGCACAGACACACACACACACACGCTGCAGCTCTTCACACAAGCATTATGTAGCTCTGCTCCTGTAAAGCCGCTCCACAGTGCCGCTGCTGCTCCCAAAGCCTGCTGCAAGGACACACACTGCGCACCGCTTTCCTCACTTCTGTGTCTGTCAGGGAGTGTGTGAGTGTGTGTGTGTGTGAGTGTGTGAGTGGGACTCTCCTCTCCTCAGTGCCTCCCTGCCTACAGAGCTCATTAGCTGGGCGATATATAAACCAGTTACCCAACCACTGCCAGGCTGCGCACACACACTTCCTGTCCATCATCTCTCTCTCTCTCTCTCTCTCTCTCTCTCTCTCTCTCTGTAAGTGATCGATTTCATCTTTCCTTTCACTGCACTGCATAATGACTTAATTAGCCTGTATTTTTGTAACATAGAAAAAGAAACAAATCAACACATAATAATAATAATAATAATAATAATAATAATAATAATAATAATAATAACTGAAGTCACTATCACACAGTAAATCATTATTGGAAATAAAATACGAGGCAGAGTCGACTCCTTCTTCGAAACTTCGAAACAGAAAGAAATAAATCATGCCATATTTGAAATAATAATAATAATAATAATAATAATAATAATAACAACTTCGGGTAAATCGTAATGAAATAAGATTTCAACTTACGTGTTTTATTATTGACTCTTTCTTGTTGTTTTTGTTTTCGTTGTTGTTGTGGTTGTTATTGTTGTTGTTGTTCTTCTTCTTCTTCTTCTTATTATTATTCTTATTATTATTATTATTATTATTATTATTATTATTATTATTTGTAGCATTAATATAAATCATTTATAATAGCATATGGTATACAAAATAAACACGTTTTAACTTTAGATTAAAAAATCCGAAAGTAAAAATGAATGAAAAACCTGTGTGTGTGTGTGTGTGTGTGTGTGTGTGTGTGTGTGTGTGTGTGTGTGTAAAACCCGTTAAATAATACACTGATGTGATAAGTAGTGTATGTGCATCGAATCGTCTTAAATTAATTAATTAATTAATTAATTAATTTTTAAAAAACTACATAAATAACTACGTAAATAAAACGGTTTGGTGAAGGATATGTTTATTTCCTGGGATAAAAGAAGGTAAGAATTCCGGTTTCTAAATTCTTCTTCTTCTTCTTCTTCTTCTTATTATTATTATTATTATTATTATTATTATTATTATTATTATTATTATTTGTAGCATTAATATAAATAATTTATAATAGCATATGGTATACAAAATAAACACGTTTTAACTTTAGATTAAAAAATCCGAAAGTAAAAATGAAGGAAAAACCTGTGTGTGTGTGTGTGTGTGTGTGTGTGTATAAAACCCGTTAAATAATACACTGATGTGAAGTAGTGTGTAATGTGCATCGAATCGTCTTAAATAAATAAATAAATACATGAAAACTACATAAATAACTACGTAAATAAAACGGTTTGGTGAAGGATATGTTTATTTCCTGGGATAGAAGAAGGTAAGAATTCCGGTTTCTAAATTCTTCTTCTTCCTCCTCCTCCTCCTCCTCTTCTTCTTCTTCTTCTTCTTCTTCTTCTTCTTCTTCTT
>CM040980.1:5349574-5480538 GCA_022985145.1 Pangasius djambal | reverse complement strand
GGGAAAGTCTTCATGACCTCTTCTAAACTTCAAGAGAAACTGAAGGAAAGACTGTTTATAGCTAGCTGGTTCAACCTAAGTGAGAACACAGCTAACACTGCGGACGTTCCACAGCGGTAACCGCAGCTATAAATGGAAGAGAAATATGCCGTGTCATTTTTAATGAATGATAAAATTGCTATTGTCGGTAAATTCCTGGCAAACAGTTTGGTCTGACCAGCTACCAGCTTCTAAACGCATGCCGAGCTGGTCAAACTGGTAGACCATCTTTGCTAGCTGTTACGTGCTCATGGAACGATAATGCTAATGCTACATGGTAGAAACGTTGTTTTTAGAAACAACGAGAAATTAGAAAAATCTCTAACTGATCAATTTAGTCCAGAAATAAGGAAGCTGGGAACTTTACCAGCTGGTGAAGATGGTCTACCAGTTTGACCAGCGTTCTGGCAGCTAGTCAGACCAAGCTAGAGTTTTCAGCAGAGGATAAGAGGAATGTAACAGTCTGTAACATGCTATTATTGGAAAATAATCCACTTTGGGGTGGTAAGAGTAACTCTGCTTCATGTTGGGCCACATCACACGTCCCTGCCGTTGATTAATTTCATTCAACAGCGCACTCCTAAGTGTTTTATTCCTTACTGAACAGGGCCAGAGCTTATAAGGCACTGTTGGGCCCCGCAATATCAAACGACTGCCGTGAGCCTGTTGGCAACTGTGACCAAAATGTCACAGTTGTGTTAGTTACAAATGAAGTTTCGTCAAAACAGAGATTCTCTGGCTCTGGTCCAAAATGTTTTTTGTGTTCTACAACACAACACGAGTTTGGGGGTTAGAATTTTAGCTGTTGGCAAGTCCTCACTTCTGTGTCTGTCACAGGTACAGCTCGTGAAGTTTCTAGAATCCAATTAGCCATTACGAAACTATGCTGTTCTGCCGCGTTCGCCTGTTTGTGTCAGCCGTAGTCAGTGTGTCGAAATCCGCAACTAAAAATGGAAGAAAAATATGCCTCGTCATTTTTTAATGAATGAAAAGTTGTTGGTAAATTGCTGGCAAACAGTTTGGTCTGACCAGCTACCAGCTTCTAAACGTGTTTTTTTATCGCGGAGTAAAACGCATGTTTTATATTAGCTAGCTAATGCAGCATGCTAGCTGAATGTCATGTTGGCATCGCCATACATTTCACATAACCTTGACTTGTGGTTTACCAGTACAGTACTTACATGCTAATATTTCCAGAATGCGGACATGGTAGAAGTGCCTTCCTTACTCGCTCAAGTAAGAGTGGAAATTTCCGTTAAAATTTCAAAGTTAAACCGCTTACAATTCTTTACTCAACTAAAACTAACAATGTACAGTACCAACTCTTAAATAGGCTATATCTAATGTATATTTCTGATTTTTGTTACTAAGAATAGATTATTGCACTTGCCACCAAGGAACCCAAGAACCCGAGCAATCACAAAGCTAACTAACGTCAGGTATAATACTTATTGTTTAAATATTAGCTAGCATGATAATTCTGACAATACAAACTAATACAACGCAAACTAACTTGCTTTTTTAAAACTATTTTATTTACTTTTTTCATTTGGGGGAGATTTCTTAATTATCTTCTATAATGTGTTTATTGTTGGTTTAATCCTTCGGTTTTGGTGCATGTACATGTGTGGCTATAAAACGAAAAATGTCAATATGTTACTAATAACAACGTCTTGTCACGATGGATGAAACCTTAGATTTGTTAGGCATTATATCTATTTTAACCTCAGTGCCGTAGATTTATGTAGTGAGTAGTAAGCTGATGATTTTGTGTGTTTTTGAAAAGTACAGATACTTAAAATGCACTTAATTACTATGAAGAAATAATTGATTTTTCCACATTTCACTTGGCCAGAGTATACTAGCTAGCGAAGACGTTTACTCGTAGAGGAAAAATGGGATTCCTCAAGAGTACTAGCTTGCTACACAGGCTGCACTTAACCACTTATGTTACTACTTAGAGGAACTGTAAGGAAGAGCCTGAAGAACCCTTTAGGGTGCTTGATGGATGTATCAGGCATCAGGAAAGTTTGTCATTATTATTACTGCCATTGCCTTGGGATGCCACTGAGCAATTCCTTTGTGTCAAACACAATGGCAATAAAACTTTGAATCCATTGAAAGGAAGTAGCTTCTGGGTAGGTTCAGGAATTTGAATGCTGTCGGGTTATGCTCGGGTTTTTGGGGGTGTTTTCTTTTCCTGGTTTGAGGGGATGCATAATCCTGTGACGCCAAGCAGCTCAATCAATTAAATTGTCAGACAACGTCCAGAGAATTCCTAGTACAGCGGCTGAATAGTGGATACACCGCTCCTCACTAAACAGTGCTTCCAGGCATCGGGATGCAACCTGATCCCAGTCAGATGAATGGCGGTACGAAGAAGCTCAATGCTCTGGCTGCAAATGTGCCTCCGCTTTTGGTGCAGGAGGCTTTGCTGGGATAAACAACATGATTGCACAACGGGAGCCGCTGTTAGCGGGCTATAAGCACTTTCGGAAGGGTAGATTAGGGCCTCGGCTCAGACATTATAGGATTTCGAGTGCTACCATGGAGGCCGGGAGCACATCACCACGTCCTGTTCAGTAACATGAGCACTGAGGATTCAAACCGAGGACACATGGAAACAGCTAACCTTGACATTCTGGAGAAATATCTATCTCTCTCTCTATCTCTCTATCTATGCAGGAGTGCAAATAAACGAATATATCCGGCTGTCATAATAGACACTCCACGCCCTGCTGCCTCTCCTAGGCAAAATTACACAGATTATTGTGCATAATTATGCTATAAAAAGTCACTGATAACCCTATAATTACTGGCATTAAAATGTTCCGTTGCATTGTGTTGGTCCTTTAGAAACTTTTATCAAAGTTTAATTTGTTCTTTAACCGATTCTTTTTCTGATCCGAATCGGTAATTTAGACAAGTTTCTCCTTGTCTGTATACCTATTGAAGTACATCCCGTCGACGAAGCGGAATTAGACCAAGGGTTGCAATTCCAATGCGGGCGAAACAAACTGCACAAACTCTGATTATTTCAAGGTCATGGAAATTTATTTAAAAGCAGCTAATGTGCAAACATAATCAAAAGTTTGACCAGTTAGTTGAACCACATTGGAATAATTTTCAGTCCGGTTTATTTAAAACTGGTTGTATCTTTAAGAGGTCAGGTAGGAAATGAATGAAACTTGAATGACCAGACAGTGACACGGCTTATCATACCTTAAAAATGAAGCTGTATTTACAGTGGAGAAAGTTACAGCACATGGCATACAGCCTGTATACATGTTAGAATATTTTTTTAACAGAAACCTTTAAAAAAAAAAAAAAAAAAAAAAAAAAAAAAAAAAAAAAAAAAAAAAAAAAAAAAAAAAAAAAAACCCTTCAGGCCGAAACTGAATTTTAAAAAATGTAATTTAAGAAAACCATATCAAAACAAAATTGCTGGTTTGTTTAACAGTATTTTAAAATAAAGCCTCCTCACTGGATCAGTATCAGCATCAGTATCGCCTCCAGCGTCCGTCTCTCGACTCTCTGCGTCTGTCATGCGGATAATCTCGGTTTCGGCCTCCTCCGCGGTCGTCGTGCTGGTAGAAGTCAGCTCTCTGGCCGTCTCTCCGGTGCCGCTCGCCGCTCCCGTGCCGCTGCTCTCGGCCATAGTAGCCACCGCTGTCTTGCTGGTGGGCGGGTCGCTGGCTCCAGCTGTCTTTTTGCCAGGCGCTACTGGAGCTTCCTCTGAACTGTTGCTGCTGCTGCTGCTGCATGCCAAGCTGAAACGAACTGGCCAACTGCTGCATCTGCTGCATCTGCACCTGCCACATGTTGTTCATCTGTGGAAAAGGAAGAACCTCTGCATCACTTCTGAATAGCTTTAAAATCTCAAGGAAACTAATTATGCCATGTTTTAGGATTAATGAAAGATGGTATACATATGTTATACCCCAGTGCTGTTGAATGCTCGATTCTGATTGGTCAAAGGGTGTTGACTTATTTTCTACAACAGCAGCTCTGACACTAGACACAGCTGCATGCACAGTTAACGGAAACTCCATGTTATCAGATAAAACAAAAAAAAAAACGTGTAATTGTTGACATGGTGAAGATTTCGGTGGGAAAATGTTTAACATTTTTGGAAGGATTCTCCAGTGTCAGTGATTTGTAAAGGTTTTCTGACAGAGTCTACAGTACAGAGTGTTTTCCAGTTTCTTAGTAACATGATAAGCTGATTTTTTTTTTTTTTATCTTATTAAATTCAAGAGAGAAATAAAATAGAGGCTGGTGAAGGAGCAACTGTTCATAAATGCTATGATGTAAGTGAGAACAGGAATTCACTAAATGCGTCATTCTTTAATTAGTTAAAAAAAAAAAAAAAAAAAAAGTATAGGATTAAATCAAATAAAACGTCGGATTATTTTCCTTTAACAGCATGCCCCGTCGTGTTTTATTTGTTACGAGAACAACTGCCAAGTGTGAAATGAACACCAACTGCTGGATTGTGTGAAAAAAATTAATCCAGGTTTGAATACTGTACAGACATTTGTGCAGCTTAAGTCATGATCACTTCATAGTATCCAAGAGTAGCTTTTTTTTTTTCCATGTGGCTTTCAGCGTTAATCCTTGAAATACTCAGTGAAGCCAATGGGATCAGCATTTTACTATTTCAAATCGGCAGCCATCAGTCCGTTCTTGACAGCTCTAGTCAAGCCTTTACACGCTCTTCAGAAACTTTCTAAGAAGAAGTATTTATGCGCGCACATAACAGCACTCACCATCGCTTGCTTCTGAAGACGCTCTGGTGAAGAGAAAGATCTCTGCGTGCTCTGCGGAGGAGAGTACGATGGAGAGCTCATCTGATCTGGAGTCCTGTCATACCTGCATGTTGCACATCAGATAAACAAATGTAAGCACTGCAGAGTGTTGCTTATTTTGTCTAGATGTGATCTGTGAAGGATACCTAGCACCACGGTGAGTGGGCGTGTTAGCTGGACTGGAGTTCTGAGAGTTCGCGGGGCTTTTCCCCTCCTGATTAACATGGCTGCTGCCTGTCACACACCCGCAAGCAAAAAACATTACAATATAAAGATATAATATTTTAACCAAGCCATGAGAAGTTTCCTACCTGCTCGGTACTGTAAGTTAAGCTGCCTTCCGTAAAGTCGGATGCCGCTAAGCAGGTGCATGCTATAAGGGACAGAAACTTCATGTTTAAAGTTCACAAAGGCGAACTGTTTCGAATTCCCGTCGTTGTCCTTCGGGATTTTTACTTTGATCAGAGGCCCAGCCTGCAACGGAAAATGCATAATGCAAAGACAAATTAAAAATGAAATACCGGGATGTAAAGGAAAATAATTTGAATTGGAAGAGCAGTATAACAGTTATAAACAAAGATGAGGTTTAAATCGAAATTGAAATGGTGGAAAATGGTCGAAAACCGATACTGGTGTTGAAAATGGATGCACATGACAATCACTGTCCTTATGGTGTGAGAGAGAGAGAGAGAGAGAGAGAGAGAGAGAGAGAGAGAGAGGATTTGAGGAAAGAATTAATGTAATAGTCTAACCAATTTTCAGACAAAATAAAGACTGAATTTTTTTTTTTAACTGCTGTTCCTCAGAGTTTCAAAACTAGGATCCATCAATAGAGATTAAATTTAAATAAATTGAACTGAACTGAATCACAGTGGCTCGACCCTAATCGAATCAGTAATGAGTTAAAGTATTGAACTGCTACTTGTTTAACTGTTTTTGTGTCGTAAAGTAAACTATGTATCGAGATGTATATTGCAGCATCTGAAAGAGTGAGATTCGTGACTATAAATATATTATAGTTGATTCTTCGGTCAGCCAATCGCTGAATAGCACTTGGAAGACTACCAGCCAATCCCGTGATGGAACCGGGGTACTATTAGCCTATCACTGCACAGGAGGCGGGATTTATATAAATAAAGGTGGGAACGAATAGCGCACATTTCCTCATACATAGATCAGTTTCGATTTACTGGGAACACACATGACAGCGAAGAAAACAAAACCTAGGCCTGTAAAAAAAAAAAAAAATACATCTATATCTATTTATGTAGGCTAACATTAGCTAGATACATGCAACTGATAATACTAGCGGTAAGTACTAGCTAGCTTAGTAGGCAGCTACATAAACAGTGAGTTTAAACATGTACCAGCGTTACAACCTAAGTATTGTCCCTAATACACACAATAAACACAGCTGAACCGGCCCATAATTCAAATATGTCATATTTATTACAGCCATAATCACCGTCTTTAAGTGCTTACCGTTAGCTGCTAAGCAAACCAACATGCTAACAAAAAAGGACCGTTAACTCGCCTGTAAAAACAGCTCAAACAAAAGCTCTTCTGTGACTTGAGAGTCCAAGTTGCCCACAAACAGAGTCCGGTCTGCTTCATCTGCTATGGCCATTTTTTTGCGAGGTTACAGGCCGAATTTACTACCAAGCGCTCCACGACTCTGCTTTAGCAATGTTTATGTCTACGGACTATTGCCGTAAAAAGACCGAGGCCTGCCGTATGTCGAACCTCACTGCTGTGCTAATCTGCCGCTTTGCGACATCATTGATTAATTCTTCTCCTGGCCTTATGAAGGCGCTGTTTCACATTATAACATTTATCAGAGCCTCTTTCACATGATGTCCAAATAGCAAAAGTCAGCAGATATTTTCTTTATTTATTCGTTCAGTTAGTGAGGATGAAACAAGGGGATAATCATTCATTCATTTATTACTAATGTTGACTAACACTGATGGCTAACAATTATCAGACCAATACTAATCGACAAGCAAATGATTCCTGCATGTTTTAGGATTATTTTAATCTTTCATCCACAAATCCATCCATCCATCCATCCATCCATTCATTACATTACTAATGATTTCCCCATCTTATTAAGGTCACAATTTCTCTAATGAAAACTAATCACAGTGTAACAATTTATTGATGTCTGTGATACTAATTTGCAAATGTATTCATATTAAGTCTAATTTATTTATTAGCAAGTACCTTATAATTAATTTATTTATTACTTTACCTTAAACAAATCCAGAAAATATGATCTTAATTATCTTTGATTAAATCAAAAGATAATTAAAATATTAAAATGAAAAGAAACCTAGTTACCTAGTCACTTCTCAACATTTATTAATGGTTAATATGTTAATTAATATGTTGATCAATATGTTGATGAATCTAATTAGTTTTAAAAATGTGATTTCAAATTGCAAATTGATAAAAAGCATTTTCATTTTTTTTTTCCTTATAAAGTGACCAATTTGACTATTATGAATGAATTATTAATTGTCATTAATATGTTATTTAATATAATCCAAATAATGAATCCTGAAAAACTCCTGTTGCCATTTTGAAAACCGTGTGTAGTGTTTTGCACAGCCCTAACTGCAAGCTGAGTAAAAAGCAGAAACGGTATTTGCATTTTTACAGACTTGGTTTAGGGATTTGGTGAATTTCAGACTTTCAGTTTTAGTGGTTGCGTCTTGGGGTCCACTTGTCTGTAAACATTTGTGGAAAAACTACATTATGCTGCAAGATTCATGGGCATTCTTTCCACTAGATGGTATTTCTGTGACTCATTCAGAGCTAATGGAAGTGGGATCTCAGCAGTCCCAACCAGGTGTCATTATTACATGCCTGAGTCGTGTGTGTACTCAGCTATAAACACGAGTGATGTATTAAAGCCACTTTGGATTGTTCTGGATCCAAAGTGCAATTAGGTATTTCCAACTGGCAGCTCGAAGTATGCAGTTCATCCGAAATTCATAAAACGGCACCTGCACGCGTCTCGCAGTCAAAATGAGCATGAGCATATTTGTCTTCCCGCTGAGGCAGTTTCATTCCCCCTAATCCTTTCTCTGCTGGGTTCAGTATATGACCGTGTTGGACAGATCTGCAGGGCTGGAATTACTCAGAACAGATGCACATGAGGTGGAAAAGCAGGACGGCCTTGAAAATATAAAAGAAAAAATCCATTTTATCCCTTAATTGAATAATGTGGGTGGTTATTGACTGATTGCCCCCTACTCCTGAAACACTGACCCCTACTCCTGACCCCTTATAGATAAAATAATCATGCACAATGGATTTTGAACAGCATTCTCTATGGTGAGGCTCAATCTAGTAATGTCTGTCTAGTAATACCTTGTTATTGTCTGTAGCACTGTTTTTATAAGGACACAATGGCAAAAAATATCATTTCCTATTGTTGTGTATTTATTAAAGAATGACACATCATACACAGTTACATTTAATGTCATTAAGTGTCTGTAAAATAAGTTATTTCCTCGTATCAATTAAGTTATAGCAGCTATAAACACCATTCTCTCTCTCTCTCTCTCTCTCTCTCTCGAAGTTAATAAGACAAAAACATCTTGTCACGTTACCAAGAAACCTCAAAGTGTAAACGCCCCTATCCAGAATACCTTCCGGTGATGAAAAACTTAAAGTTATAGCTTTACCTATGACCGTTACAAAGTTCTGACACTGGAGACTCCTTCCATAAATGTTAAAATAACAGAAAACTTTACCACGTGCTTGCAGCATGTTCTACTGTACATTTCCAGCTATCGCAGGTGAAATCTCGTTACAATCAGGTCTAAATGTATTTTTACCTGCTTGTCCACATCTGATTCCATTTTAAAATGATTAGAGAAATATATTTTATCTTTGATTTGCCAACCTTCACTTTTCAATTGCCAACCCAAGTGTTGCTACAGCATAAAGTGCATAATGTTTATAATCGAATAATAACAAGCACAATCTCTTTATCTGGTGTAACACAGAGGAGAAGGATTCTGATTCCTCTCAAGGTTTCTCTTATTAGGAATCAAACCCGAGGCTGGACTTTGTGATATTGATATTGTCTGTGCACTCCTTGTATTCAGTGCTATGATGCATTTCGGTTCTGAAATAGTGCGGCTGTTACATTTCCATCAGCACTGTTTATATTTCTTCCTATACTGAGACAGCAACTTGTTTTGCATGTTTCTCTAATGATTATGCCTTTATTTATATAAGGTATTTATTTGAGTTACATATAACATAGGTGTTTTTTAACCTTTGTAGGTGTGTAGCGAATCTACTGAGTGTAATGAAAGAACCAGAAAAGCAGGAACAGTGCTAAGAGTGCGAAAGGGTTTGTGCAATGAGCCCATTGTTAAAAGCGATACAAAAGACACAACTGAACTGAATTGTTTATACAGGAGGTTTAATTTCTCCTTTATTGTAAACAGCTGGTTGAGAAAGGGCGCAGTCATGATTTTTTTTTTCAATTCAATTCAATTTTATTTGTATAGCACTTTTAACAATGGACAGCTTTACAGAAATATATGCACTCCAGATATAAATTTTAAATGTATAAATCTATCCCTAATGAGCCAGCCAGAGATGACATGAGGAAGAAACCTTGTGAGGAACCAGACTCAAAAGGGGTCCTCATTTTTATACTGAATGATATGAGGAGGATGGGTAAGGATGAATTTCGAAGTGTTACTCTTTAAATACAAAGATACAAATGACAAAGTGTGCAAATATACAAGGTGCATTATACACCACCAATTAAACAATCAAGACGTGATCAAAGTGTAGACTTTCAGCTTTATTTTAAGAGGTTCCATTTAGGAATCACAGCCATTTTCAAGTACCCCCATCTTCAGGGGCTCAAAGGTATTTGGACAAAGTGACATAATTGTAAATATAACCATAATTTTAATACTTGGATAAAAATCCTTTGCAGTCAATGACTGCCTGAAGTCTGGAGCCCATGTTCTCAAAACCCAAAGTCTGAGTTTGCTCTATTGGGTTGAGATCAGGTGGCTGACTTGGCCATTGAAGAATATTCCATTTCTTTGCCTTCGAAAAGTCTTGAGTTGCTTTCGCAGTATGTTTAGGGTCATTATCCACCTGCACTGTGAAGCGACGTCCTATCACTTTTGTAGCATTTGGCTGAATGTGAGCAGAGAGTAGAGCCCTATACACCTCAGAATTCATCTTGCTACTTCTGTCAGCAGTCACATCATCTTTCAGTCATCATTTCTTTCTTTTTAAGAATGTACCCAACTGTTGATTTGGCCACACCTTCAGCTTGCATTGAGATCTCCTTGGACTTCATACTGGTAGCTCCAGTTGAACAGCTGCCAAATGCCACCTCAATACCTGATATCAACTCCAGACCTTTTATCTGCTTCATTTGTCTTGAAGTAACAAGGAAATGGACCACAACTGGTCAATTAACTTCTTGTCAGTCAATTGTCCAAATACCTTTGAGCCCCTGAAAATGGAGGTACTTTGCTGAAAATGGCTGTAATTCCTAAATGGTAAATGCCATATTTTTGTGGAACCTCTTAAAATAAAGCTGAAAGTCTACACTTCGATCACATCTTGATTGCTTTATTTCAAATCCATTGTGGTGGTGTATAAAGGCAAAATCACAAAAACTCCATCATTGTCCAAATACTTCCAGACCTGACTGTTTATATATATATATATGGTAGAGAAAGTAGAGACCAGCTCAGTGCAAATATAGAAGGTGCATGTAGTAATTAGTCATTAATGTGCAAGGAGGCAAGTTCTGAATGAGGTGTAAGGGCAAGTTACCATGGTAATGCAAATGACAAGATACAGATGGTATTTCCATGTGACTGGATTGTTGATTGTAGTTGTACATTCTAGCAGAAGATGGCAGTGTTGAACCTTACTAGTTACCAGTTTAGTCCAACTCGGAAAGAATTCATAATAACTTCCATAGCATGTAGAGCTTCTGGACTGTGTTTATTCTACAAAGGTCAGATATACAGAGTGAGAAAGAGAAAGCAAGAAGAGCAAAAGGATGTTCTTCTCGCTTCTGATTCGGCCTGGTCTTTGGTCATTGCTGGTCCATTACTACTGGATAGAATATGAAAGGCTGATTGTGTGGTGTGTGTTTTAGTGGCTCTTTCCTAGTCACAACTTGGACGGAGAATAGGACCGAAGATAAAGTTAATTACACTCAGAATGACCTCATCACATATTTCTATAACTGGATAATGGGACTGCTGGCATTATAGCACTTCATTAACCTGCTGTTTTTTTTTTTTGTTTTTTTTTTTCGTGTGTAATTATCAGCATGTCCTGATAAAAATGTACTTTACTGATTATAAAAAAAACAGTTTATATTTTATTCATGAGTGTATGTACGGTTCTAACAGTTTTACACATGTATCCACTGGCCACTTAAACAGCTTGTATAAACATGATTCATGATAGCAAAAGTGCAGGAGTAAAAATATATATATATCCAGTGGAGTCCAAAACTCTGCGATTGGAAATCTAGGATTTTTTTTTTCATCTAAATATAGAAATAAACAGAAAGTTTTAGACTTTGGAAACTTTTAAAACAAAGAAATGAGATGTTCGAAATCTTGAACATTCAGCATTCAGTATTCTGCACTATTTCTCAGTCACTTTTGAACTGTAAGCAAATTCGTGACATTGATTGTGTCAACTCCTTTGTACAGAAGGTCGGATTTTCCTGGAGTCTTCTCGATTCCACGCACATGTTCAGACAACAGTCTGATGGATCGTCAGGTAAAGCAAATACTCAGCAATTCTGAGATTCACATAAGCATTTATGAAATTCTACATTTCACTCAAGTTATTGCTGATGATATTTTGTTTATTATTGTAAAGTATACTGCATTACAAAAGGCTCGATCCACTTCAGAGGTAGGACGATGTAAATGATTAACCATAAAACTCTATTTTATATTTGTATTTGAACCAGCATCAGAACTATAATTTTGTTCTGCATTTCTAATATTGAGTTTATAACCACTCAAAAGTGGGATCTGTCAGTCACACTCATTTTTCATATGTTCTGTTGGTTTTTTTTGAAATGCACTGTATATTATGTGTATTTTTTTTAGGCACAATGTACCATTTAGACTAAAGTGATATGGTTTTTAATCTGAAATGTTGTGCATAGTGGTTAGGTTTTGTGCGTAGAGTTTAGTGAATATGCAGTAAATATTGAATTGAACGCTTGAATCTGATTGGTCAGGAGTTGATTAATTTTCTATACCAGTATATCCATAAATCCATCTGCAAAACAAATTTATATTAATGCACTTATTGTAATAAACATATTTAAACACGTGTAATTGTTGATATGATGCAGTTTTCTGTAAGGAGATGTTTATTTAGTGATCGTTGGAAGGAGTCTCCAGTGTCAGAGCTGTCAGAGGAAATGGCTGTAACTTTAAGTTTGCCGACATGGGAAAGTCTTCAGATTGAAGGACTTTGTGCTGTATGGTTTCAAGATGGACTTTTTTATTACTAACTTCACGAGAGCGTAAAAAGAGGCGTCCATAACGTAAGCGATAACAGGAACTAGTTTGTTTCATGGAAGTTCCACAACATTTATACAACTATAAACTATAAATGGATAATGATGTGTCATTGACGTGTCATTCTGTAGTAAATAAAACTTTGTGACTGCTGGCAAACTGCCGTGACATAAGAGGAATAAAACACTTCATGTCGTGCTGTTGCAGGAAAATCAACATGATTAAAAAGAACAGTGGATTTTTTTTCAGTGTACTGTAGACTTCAAGGAACTCACACTGGAGATTTCAATTAGCACATGTCTTCTATAATACAGGAATTCCTGCCTGGCTGAGCCAACTCTGAATGGCTGACAAGACACATCCAAGAATAGCAGATCCAGACGGAGCGTAATCGTTAACAACACACTTAAGCATATTGAGTTGTAGCTTGAAGTGTGTGAACATCCATTAGGACCCAAGCGTCAGACATTACGCCTAGCATGATTAACATGTGAGACTTGTCTCCTGCATGGAGGAGCTTCTTTAGAGAGACGGCATTTTATTAATTGAGGAGAAGAAGTTAATAAGTTGATATGCGGATGAGGTTCAGCCCACTGCTTCTGGCGAAATGGGCGTGAGTGAACGTTAATGGAATTGAGAACAAACTCGGAACGTAACGTTATGTAGTTTTGTTCATCCTTCATTACATCTTGCTAGCCTTGTCTAGTCATTCGTTCGTATCTAGAATTATGGTTGAAGACAAATAACTAACATGCATGGATATTTGTGGCATGAAAGAATAATTAAGTGAGACACTTAGCTCATATCCTGTGAGCTATTAAACTGTTGATTCGCTTGTCAAGATGTTACAATATCGCTCTCAAGTCCAGGTCCAAGTTTCGTGCTCAGTTTGAAAGAGGAAACACGTGCTTTTAACCATTATGTTCTGTTTAAGTGAAAGTGTCTGCTATAAAATATTTACTAAAGCTTGAACAATACGTTTTTCCTAATATTGCATTTCTAGAAATTCCACAATGGATCTGGAGCCTATCCCGGGAACTCTAGGTCCAAGGCAGGTACACACCTTCCATGGGACACCAGTCCATCACACATAAATTCACACACTTATTCACATTTAGTGGCAATTTAGTGCAGCTACTAACATGTTTTTAGGAGGTGGGAGGAAACTCATGCTGACACGGAGAGAGCAATCAACACATGATCTCGGGATTGAACAGGGGATCCTGGAGCTGTGACGCAGTGGCGCTAATTTCTTGAAAATTTAGATGTTTGTACAACTGAAACAAAAAATATGAGTTCAGCTACTGTGACATTCCCTCGACCTGCCACCAGGAATATCCACAAGCATGATGAAGCATTTCTTTGTCTGTACTGACATAAACATTTACAAAAATAATTGCGCCTATCATATGACATAATTAATTCAATTTAATTTCATTTTATTTGCATAGTCCTTTTAAGAAAATACATTGTCACAAAACAACTTTGGATCCCTCATGAGCAAACCAGAGGTGACAGGGGTGCGAAAAACTCCCTGAGATGACATGAGGAAAAAAACCTTGAGAGGAACCAGACCCAAAAGGGAACCTGTCATCATCTGGGTGCCACCGGATAGTGAATTTATAAAGAATTACTCTGACTATATTGAGCATACGGTGAATAAGAGTCCTGGGATGAGCACAGGACAGTGTTTATGATTACAGCAGCAGCTCTTAGGTAGAAATCTACAATATCCACGTGAGATTTTTCGCTGAAGCGAGAGTGACACTGGGGCATAAACTGTTTTTGGAAAGTGCAAATTTTTGTGGTATTCATGTAGGACCATCTATAGGGACAGAAAATGAGTCACGAGTGGAGGAAGTCGATGAATCAGACAAGTGTATTGCTGTAAAATTAAAAGACATGGTCTGGGAAATATTAGACTTCTATTGCTCTGTAGTGAACAGGATATCAGGATTAAATCTTTCTCCATGCCACTGAGGTAATAGAGATCAATCATGTTTAATTCAGTAGGCAGGCACGATCTTTGTTGGCTCCTCTCGCTGCTCTTGTGCAGTAAATACTTCAGTATCAGTAGCATGCATGAATAGTTATACACATGTACATGCTATATTATATTTTATAATTTTATAGAATTTTATTTCTTATAACACCGCATTACTGTGATGTTCAAATGTGCAATATTTGATAAATTGTATATAATTTTATTTCTTTTATTATTCCTAGGGTGTATATATAGTTATAGTTTGAACTTTTCTTTCTTCCTTCCTTTTCTTTCTTCCTGCACTTTAACTGTCTGTGAGCTGCTGTGACAAGTGAATTTCCCCACTGTGGGATCAATAAAGTTTATCTTATCTTATCTATATTAAGGCATGGAAATAGATGTGCTGTACAGTATATCATAATAACTATATATCCCTGGAACAGGTCGAGGCCTTGTTATTTGGGACTTTAGCATTATGAAGCCTATAGATGAACTCTTTGATGGGTGAAACACTACCTGGTTAATCTACGAGAGACGCTCAAACTAGATATAAATTCTGTATTACTAGATCAACATTTTACATTTAAAAAAAAAAAAAAAAAGTTACTATGTCTGTTTACAAATATGAATGTCAGGCTTTACTCTGCATGATACTGCATTAACTTGAAATATATTTAACTGCTGGAAAAACAAATCTATTTAATGTTATATATATTTGCTGTTGAATGCTCGATTCTGATTGGTCAGATAGTTGATTAGTTTTCTGTCGTAGTTCCTGCTGCAAGGTTTATATTAACATGCTTCTTATTGTTTCTACAGTAACGACATACATAAGGATGTGTATGGAGTATGCTCCTTATAAATGGATAAATCGTGAATAATTGTTGATGTGGTGAAGTTGTCTGTGAGGAGATATTTATTCAGCCTCCAGTGTCAGTGCTTCGTAGAAGTTTTTCAGCACAAGAAAGTGTTTAGAATGGCTTTGTGGCTACTCTGTAAAAGGACAAGGGTGCACTTTTATGTGTTATTAACTTAAAGAGTGAGAAAACAAAGAAGGGAGACTGGAGAGAGAAAGATTGCTTATAGCTGCTATAATGAAAGTGATAACAGGAACTTGTTTCATGGACGTTTCGTGATATTAAATGTATGTATAAGTGAATTAAAATATGGCATGGATATGCAAATTCAATTACACACGTGACATTTTGACAGTAAATGACTTTGGTACCTTATTAAACAAATTGACTTATGTGAATTCTTATGACACTGCAAGTGGGAGACGATGTTTGGGAAAACTCTGGGAAATCTAGTCTATATACAGTAAGCTAACTCTGAATCCAAGGTACAAGTGGGAGTGGGAAAGATTCTGTTAGGAAAGACTAATTTTTGCCATGTTGATTCATAGTCTTGTTAGCTGAACCATATGATGAAATCCCATTCTGACCAGAAGTCCAGTTATAACCATGGTGAAGAGTTAAGAGTGACACTAACGGTAACGGTTGCATCATGCTTGAAATATATTGCAGTATATACTGTAAGCAAACACACACACACTGACACACACACACACACACACACACATGGGGTGACAGGGTGACCATTAGCACCTCAGCACCACATCACTTCCTCCGAACTACCTCCCACACACACTCACACACTCACACCGCAGTCTGCAGTCCATCTCAGCAGGGGTTTAATGACTGCACTGAAATTAAATCATTCTAATCACAGTAGGACGGTTGACTTATCATGAATCAGATACGCAGGCTATAACATTTCACACAGGAGCAGAATTTCATAAGCACATCCTCTGCGCTGGAAGTCAACAAAAACTGGTCAGATTCTCTCACTCTCGCCGCCTCCTTTGTCGCTTTCAGGAACGCTCTATGCATCATGATTTGCTCTCTCAATCGAGGACACCACGCTTATCTGCAGGCCTTCGAGATTAATTAATCAAGATTTACACAGATAAGCATATCATCTAATCTCTGATCTCCAGCAGCTCTGATGGCCTGCTACATTTTGCCACGTTCAAAGCTGCATATGGATCAAACAAGACAATAATGACTGTAAAAAAAAAAAAAAAAAAAGCATCTTGGTACATCGCTAAGGCTTATGAAGGAAAAGAGAGAGAGATATAGAACGCTATAGAGTTTCGATGCGTCTCAGGAAGACATCTGAGCTCCAGCTCCATCGATCCTCCACAGGCATGATCAGAATGCTAATGGCTGCGTGCCGGTGGAGAAAATTAGGCACTATTTGACCGACTGAGCAATTTGTCCCATCAGTGAATTTAATCTTGTGGAATTAACATAAATCTGACCCAAACCGTCATTAGCAATTACACACAATTTATTTTCCTAAAGTGCCACAAGGCTCACTAAGCTGACTTTTCACGATAAAATTAGAGTAGAGACGGCAGGGTTTGGGAATCGATAAGTAGTCAGAGCAGAAATATTTAGTGGATCTTATATGCAATCCACCAGTAATTCACCTCAGACACTTTGGACACTTATTTTTTTTGCCCACACCTATATGGATCTTTGTGATTGTCATTTTGTCATTTGTGTTTATCATTTTTCATTTCAGAACCTTTGGCCTTGTTGGTGTTTTTCCCCACATTTCACCTTCGCTATCGCTCAATACGCAGCTCTTAATGTTATTCTTGAGGCGTTTAACATAACAGTTTATAATATATTATTACCAATTCTGGACTGACCTGCACATGTGAGCATTTAAGAGTGGACAGGAAAATTTTGAAAATGGCCTTTCATACGGCTTAAGCTATGGCTAAAACACACACGGAACTAATCTAAGCTCACTCAGGCAGCTGTTTGGAGTGTGATTCTAAGATTGGGGTGCCATGTGTGTCCCACTGTTATTACATGTACAAATATGCATGTAAAGTAAAGATAGAAAGTATTTTAATCACAGGCAATGTGTCCTTCGCAATGACCTACAGTATGTGTGTGTTTCAAATACCTCAAAACAATGTAACATCTCATGCTTGAAACATACTTTTCCATGAGTCATTCATTATAGATTATGAAAAATGTCCAAGGTCCAACAACTTTCACTCAGCTCTGTTACCTAAATACATTCACCCCTATGAAATATCTGTTCTATATATCTACAGTCAGGTCCAGAAGTATTTGGACAGTGACAGAGTTTTTTGTGATTTTGCCTTTATACACCACCACAATGGAGTTGAAATAAAACAATCAATATGTGATCGAAGTGTAGATTTTCAGCTTTATTTTAAAATATGGCATTTACCATTTAGGAATTACAGCCATTTTCAACAAAGTACTTCCAGTTTTTCAGTGTCTCACGGTCAAGCTTTTGGTGTAGTTGTCGTTTGCTGTCGAATGTGCCACATTATTGCTTATAGTCTGTATGTCTCTTGCCTCGCATCATGCAAATGGTTCTTGTTCTCATGGTTTTGCTTGTTTTGTTTGTTCTTCACACAATAAATTGTCTGCACTTGCATCCACCTCCGTCTCCATCCTGTGACAGTAAAAACACAAGAGAAATATTTAATCAGTTTTGAGCGGAATATTTAGGCTTTAGTGGTCAATGAAAGTAAATCCACAAATATTTGAGAAATGCCTGCCTCATTTAGTTATGTAATTGTCAGGGGAAACACTTTGTGTGGCTTTACATTTAATCCAAGTAGAAAACAAGGTCAAAGAATCCTCAATCTTCTTTATAAAGCTCACCAAGTAAATGAATTGCAGACTAAGGCTTTATGGAATAACTGAATTGACTAGCAGACTTATATCAGACTATAATTAAGCTAACCTTTAAATAAGCAATGAGCTCTCTAGAGGCCTTGCTGTTTCCCTTCCTTCGCCTAGCATCTTATCTCCCCGTTATTAATATTTTTTTTATCTTTAGAGAGACAGGCCAGGTGTAAACGTATGCAGCTAAGATTAGAAGCTTCCAAGAATAGCCTATACAGCAGATATAGCAATAAAAAAATGTCATTTCAGCGTTTCTGCAAGGAAAACCGCTCTATTAATTAAATATGGATTTTAGTGGCTTTGCATGCTGTGATTTCTCAAGGGACTTTCATGCAGTGCAGCAAAATCCAATAATCTGGACATTTATCATTATATTCTACAGGTATATTGATAACTAACATAAATATGGGGAGTAACAGTTCTGTTGCAGTTCGACAGTGACAGTTTATCCTGCTCTCTGGACACCCTTAACATTCTTAACCAGAACTTTATTAAAGGATAAAATGAAAGTTAAAGTGAAAATCCCTGTGTGAGTACCCTGTGTTTATTTTTCTTTTTTCCTAACCTGTCAGTCTCCCAGCTCAAGAGCAAGCAAGCTTAGATGTTCTGCACACTGACAGCAAGGCTAGATGTTCTTATTTCGGGGTCGCCTTGAATCCAGATGAAGTTCTTGTTCACAATTTGATCAAGCTAGCACTTAAAAGTCATTATTTCTGCTCCGTCAGCAAATCTCTACACTCTATCCAATCAGTCCCACACTTTTATTTAGTTGGCGTCCAGGCAGCCACTGAAGCATAGACACCTACTCTGTAGCAAGCATGACTTTAAGAATCATTTCTAACATTAAACAATTCTAAGTATTTATTTAACCTGAAAACTAATGGTATATAGGCCAGTATAACTACATCTGTGGAGCAATTGTAATAATTTATGCTAATCTAAGAGACTAATTTCCCTGATCTCCTCTTCAAAACCACCAATGCATGTATTGAATCTTATACCTACATATTTTCTTGAAGAATTACTATCTGAAGCAATCAGACGTCTGTTAAAAATAATTAATAAATAATTAATATTGGTTATGTACCTGAAGCTATCAAACTTGTCATCATTAAACTACTGATTAAGAATCCTAACCTTGACCCATGTGGATTATCAAAATATATATTTATCTCCAAGACCCTAGTAGTAATTCTGCTTTTAAGCTTTTACTTGCATAGGGATTTTATACATGAAATTTTTTTGGATATAAGCTTTAGGCCTCATCACACTACAGCGATAGTGAAATGTTGTTAGTTAATTGGTAGTTAGTTGATTGGTTGTTTGTATTATTCAATATTCCTCTACATAGACTTGACAATTTTTCCTTATTTATAATATGCCACAGCATATATAGTGTATATCTGCACACATGATACAGATTTAACTCCTATGCTGATGACACATAGCCAAACCAAATGACCGACATCAAATTCCTATGCAATGGACTCTGGGTAACTTTCTTCTACTCAGTTCATACAATATGGAAGTATTTTGACTTTAAATTGAATTCTAGTGGTATAGCATTACTGACCTTGACTAGCACCAGACTGCCTGTTCTTTGGTCATTAAATATGGATTTGTTGTTAAGGCAAATTCTTATTTTTCTTTGGTTATGGGTTTCACTGATCTTTTTTTTTCCCTTTAAATGTGAAACTGAACTAATTGCCATTACAAATATGAAAGTTCCCAAATGCAGATATTTGAAGCAGGATTAATGCCGCCTCTAGAGGAAACTTTTCCACTGCCATGACTCCAATGCATTCATCCAGACACAGAAAGACAGAACATTGCTTTGCAGCTGTTGCCTCTAATTTACTAGGCTGCCATGACACGCATCTCCATTTGTGACTTGACAGACTCGCTTCGAGGTAAAACAGCAAACAAACTTGTAACTCCCCCCAAAATAGCTTGTATATCAACACCCACACACCATGGTTCACACTCTGCTCCCAGCCATCATATTTAATCAATCTTTCAGCCACTTATTGATGGGATGTCCACATATATTTGTCTAAGGCCCCATGGTGCAATGTGAAATATTTATTTTTATATTCAGAGGTCACATATGAGGGAGAAATGTCACCCATGGCACCAACACACTCTTTACTCCTCAGTGAAGAGGCGAGCACAGCAGAGAGTCGGTGTATGATTGTGCTAAAGGACTATTTATTGTCTAAATATGTTCCTTAATGACTATTACTTAAGTA
The DNA here is from genome assembly GCA_022985145.1 of Pangasius djambal. Lineage (NCBI taxonomy): Eukaryota > Metazoa > Chordata > Actinopteri > Siluriformes > Pangasiidae > Pangasius > Pangasius djambal. The sequence goes on along the minus strand of CM040980.1, from coordinate 5,460,159 downwards.
GATCATTTAGTGCTAGTCACATGAATGGCTACTTTGAGTTGCTCTGTGTGGAAGGATGTTAAATTTCCTCCTGGGTCACTAGTAATTGTATTTTGATTACATTTCTTCCATGCTCAGCTGAAGGAGTTTTGGTGACACACTCTCAGAAAGGAGGCTTTCTGAAAATCTGATGTTGGTTACAAGCACAAGAGATTAAATACGTCAGATGACTTAGTTATCGATGTGGATTAACAATACGGTAATGCTGTTCTACAGATGCAAAGAAGACTTGATGATTTCTTTCTAGCCCAGACTGTAGATTCATACAGCCTATCAGTGACAGACATGTCAAGTGATTATACTTGTGCTCTGGGGCTAATTTTTTAATCCAACTTCCCTGGCACATAAAAAAAATGTCATCAGTAGTGATTGAGAAGAAGCTAGGGCTTTAAAGACAACTTCAAAGACCAGATCAAGATCAAGTCTAAGTCAAGTCAATTCAAGATTGAATCCAAATAAAAGTGAGATTGAATCAAGCTTCCAAAAGAAGCTTGACCCTTTGGTAAGACCAGAAACCATAAAATCCTTTTAAGGCCAAGCCTTTACTGGCTTCATTCGTGCATTGTGCCAATGATTAGGCCGTTTTCTAGAAGAAGAAATTGCTTCTTATGAAGCTTTGAGTTTGCGTAAAGAAAAGACAACATAAACATTCATTTTACAATCTCTTGGTCAAGACCAAGACAATATTTAGCGAGACCAATGCCCAAAACCGAGACAAGTCCAACTACACATGCCAGTAAGTCAGAAAAAGTCCAAGTCAATACAGAAAACTCTCAAGACTGACTCAAATGCATAACCAGACTCTATAGTCCTAGAAAAGAGGATTACTATCTTGATCACTGATTTTTCAAAATAGCTTTGGAGGAGAAACTAGAAGTAAGAAGCCTAAGCAAACATTGTCCAATCAAAGTATAAATTACATGAAGGAACTAGCAGAAGTATGGGTTTTATGTGATTTGCGAACATGAATGGCATTTCTTATATGTCTTTGTTCCTGTGTGTATGAGTGATAGTTTTTTTTTTCCTATGATGAGAGCCCATGCTATAAGGCTTAACTACAATGGTTTCATAATACCATAATTAATTTGCTGATGGGTAGAAAAACATTTTTAGCTCTCCTATTTGATATCGTGACCAGCCGTCTTACTCCTGCATTTGATGGATCTTAAATTGCCCAGGTACGTAACATTTTCCTAATTGTTATCAGAAAACAACAATGAATATAACATAATCTCACAAGAGCAAGAAAGACTCTTGTACCCTAGAAGTCACTTCAGTAGAAAGCCAGTCCCAGTGCATGACAAATCAGTGAGACCTATAAAATGCAATATTAAAAGCATCATAATGGAGGGCACATCGCTGTCTGTGTCCGTGCTTCTATATTCATAGGAGCACTTCCTGATGACAAACAGAAAGAGGAGTCATCTCCGAGGCTGTGCCAGGGGAAAAAAATGAAACAGATTTGCATAGCCACTTTCGCCTCGATGCAAAGTGACAGCAAGGCGAGCTGACTTGAAGAATATGTCAAGGTTATGCACCATAGTTTTGAGCTTCTTATTTGAATTGTATTGGAAATTAAATTATTTTTATTACCAGTGACGGCTGTTTGTATTATATATTAGATGGGAGGACTAAAATCTGATATCTTTCAACAGCTTTACACTGAAACTGTTGGTAAACATGATAAACAGAAAAGCAACCCTTTCCTTCACTAAACTTACAAGTTCATTGCCTGGACTTTTGTGTTATTTGTACTTGTATTGGACAATGTTTGCTTAGTCTATCAACTTTGGGAAAAAGGGATTATAGAGTAAATAATCCAAAGATATTAACATAGATCATAGGTCATTCGGATCAATAATAAAAAATATTGGTACCTTTGTACAACAAAGAAACACTTACATTGACATTCCATTGCTAATATGGTTATTGTGTATGTTTGTCCATGTGTTTGTGTGTGTGTGTGTGTGTGTGTGTGTGTGTGTGTGTGTGTGTGTGTGTGTGTGTGTGTGTGAGAGAGAGAGAGAGAGAGAGAGAGAGAGAGAGAGAGAGAGACAACTATGTATGGCAGACCTGGACACCATGAGCAAGCACCATTAATCATTTATGCTGCACTGCAGGGCGTAGCATGTGCATGTGATAGCGTCACACACACTTTATGGGTGACACACTCAAGGCCTCATGTCTGTAAAATGAAAATAGCAATTGAACACATAATATAGTGGTAGAGTTTGATCGAAGAAGGGGTGGGTCAGGTGTACATTTATACGTCTACGATGATGATGGAAAGCATCAAAAAAGTTCAGGGGAGTGTGTAAGTGGATAGGCAGAGGAAGAGAAAGGGGCGTGTGTGTGTTATGTTGTTTGTGTGTTTCTCTGCATTTTATCTGCATTCCCAATGACCTCCATCTTAATTAGAGATGGTTTGCATTGGGCCCAGTGGTCTACTTATGTACATTATGTTATTTTACTACTTGTGTAAATGTTAATGGGACATTTTCCTCTGAGTTCATATCACATGCTGTGACTTATTCAGTGAAGAACTCTACAGAGATTAAAATTCCATGCACGTCACTGACTGTTGACTTAATTGCTCAAATCATTTTTCTCTTCTTAATAAGCCATCTGGAGATGTGCAAATACACTGACAGAGTATTGTGAATAAGAAAAAAAAAATTACTCTATGTAAAAATGCATTGTTTAACAAAGACCTTTTGTTTTCATTAAGCCCATGTGATAGTATCAGTCATTTTATTCAGTTCTATTCAAATGTATGTGTGTAGTGATTTTAACAATAGACTTAATTATAAAATAGCTTTTGTATGCAGATCTAGATCTCTAATGAGCAAGCCAGTGGCAAGAACCTTCATTAATGCTTAACTCTAATGCTATAATATGAATGTCGACTAGTCTACATGTCTCACAAGTAACACTATTATTAATTTCCAGTAATATTCCATCATATCCTGGAGGTTACCATATTTTATTATACCTCAGCTTCTTCCATATCTGATGTAGATGTACAATATTCTCTAATCTTACTTTCTCAAGTAAGAAAATGAGTTGAGAGCTAAGATGGAACAAAAATGGCAACTAGATAGTGGTCCTCAGGGAATACTTCTGGACTAGACTGCACAATTAGTCCAATGCAACCCTACATTGACCGCATTAGTTTATGCTAATATAATGCTGGTGATTTTTTGCTTGTTATGATGTCTGAAATGCGCTAGTATTACAGCAACATCCCAGAGTATTGGGACTGTAAAGTTAATTTTAGAGACTAACTGCCACCTAAGCTGACCTTTAAGGAAAAGGGACAGGGCTGAGCAGCTGAGCAGGGGCAGAGATAATTTCAGGGCCAGAAAAATGTAAACAGAAGCGTTTTCAATAGTTTCTCTATAGTAACTTTACCATTATATGATAAAAATAGGTCTAGCTACAGTTTTAAACAAACTACTATAACACAAGGGTGGATGAGGCAGGACATAAGTGTTCATTAGGGGTTAATATACATGCAGATAACTTTACACAAGGATAATTCATATTCAGAGTCGAAACAGGGAAAGGTTGAAATCAGGAAGAACACAGGAACAGGACTCAGAAAACAAGGCTTGGAGTTAACGTTCCAAAAAAATACATGTTAAGACTTCGCCACGCTAGACGGACCGCCCGGCGTACATAGGCAAACAGGAACAGGTGAACACATTTGGATAACAAACCAGTGACAGGACGTGGAGCAGAAATAGGACAAAAACAAAACAAAACAAAAAAAGCATGTGGCACTGATGAATTCATGAATTCAGCTACATGATGCCAAGTGTTGCTGTTTTTGTCTACTTGACATGGAAAGTCTTGAACTTTTGTAGGCTTTTATGCCACAGACCAAACTGCAGATAGGAAAAGAGAATGAGAGCAAGAGAGGGAAATGTCAAGAAGTGTGTCTGTGTAGCTGTGGATAATGGTGTTACACGACCAGGATGCATGCTTGGTTAAAAGCCCACTGTGAATGTATTATTAAAGGCATACACGTTGTAGTGATGGGCTTGGAATAAATAGCACCCAGCACTGTATTAACCATACAGTACACACACATAAGGAAGTTACATTCAGACCTCTTAAATGGGGTAATATGGGATGAATAAGCCAGGCGAATTGCTACTGTGTGCATAAATATGCTGTTGGCATAGTGCTAGCAATGGCAGAGTTAGCTTGCAGTTAGCTTCTCACTGCAGATCATTTTACAATCATATTGACTGAGTTTAAACATGATGGTGATAGTAGTGCCAGAGATAACAACTGCATGGTGTGCTGCCCCTTAACTATGTTTTTCAAATTATCTCTATGTTTTATCTATGTTTTATCTCATGGTTCCTAGCCAACATTTCATTTGCTGTGTCTGAATTTAAACATTACATCTTAAGAGTAGAATTTTCAGTACACACACACACATCAATAGTATATATATATATATACTGTTGATTAACTCTATAGTTGACACCCTGAAGTTGTCATTTATAAGCAACTTTTGGATTTATAAGCTACCTGCTAAGTGTACAAGCTTACAATTACACAATGATTACACAATTATTACAAAATTAGCGTAAAGTATCTGCAGTCCAGCCCGTATTATGTTGCACATAATAATAAACAGTCAACAACATAAAAATATTTACTACTGATCAACAGACTTGGAGATGTTTGTAGACCTGAGCATCAGTACAGAATAAATATAGATCTTTACACTTTTATAACTGACACAAAATAGTTACACACATTAAAAGGTGATGCACATCACATCTGACCCTATGCTTATATTACCAAACAGCCTGACTGTTGATACGGAAATGCAAAATATTCATTTTTTTTAATTAAAAAGAAAAAGTTAATCCCATTTTTTTTTACATTTCTCCCACTTAGAACCAGCCATTTTCTCTGGTAGTATGTAAACTAACTGATAACATGATACTGTCAAGTTGCACAAATCAAGAGTATGTTGCTTCTGGCGGGTGTGACTGGTCTGATTTTGGAGACAATGTATGGCTACTTTTTTTTCAAAATGTGCACCGAGCAAGGCAAAAGTCTACATAATGATCATCAGCTTCTACATTTTTCATTTTTTTAGGACCAGCAGTCCTGCTTTTTTATTTTCTGGCTTACAAGACTAAGGCTTATGAATTCACAGGTCAAAGTTCATCTTGAATAAGTTGGCAAGACATGAAAGCAACTGTTACCAGATGTAAATGCACATCTTGTGTCCTTTCCCCTTCAGTGAATTGTCTTTTCAGATGATCGACATTTTAATTGCATTCAGGCTGATTCGGATAGTTTTAGCTGAAAAACTTGACACCTGTGGTGGATGTGAGTTAATAATGGTAATAATAGTAGTAGCCTTGCATCTATGGTGCTTATAGAGAACCAACAGGGACACAGCAGTGCAGGAAGGTTGATGTGAGGGATGATTCGGGCTTGTCTGTGCTTTGTGGTGCTTATACACTAATCCACTCTCTTGGTGTAAAAATGATGGGAGAAAAAGGAGAAAGAGAAAGAAGGAGAAAAAGGGAATTCCCCCATCATCCCTTTCTTGTCCTGCCTATAAATCTTCCTCATCCAATTATGTTAAAGTCAGAAGCTCAGATGAGTTGGCTTACAGCATATCATTCAAAGTGAATAAGTGGTATAGTGACTCAGAATCTGAGATTCCCTCAACTTGGCTTTGCTCTGCTTTGAAGGCTCCAGCTCTCTATAATTAATGTGACTTTGCTGTCTAAAAGATGGATGCTGTTTAATGAATTTATTTATTTACTTGGGGTTCTAGAAATCTATCAGCAATAATAAATGCAGTGGTTAAAAATTTCTTGGGAAACTGAAAGTCTCTTATCAAGTGTGCAAGCAAAGTCCGTCTGAAGCTGTAGGAGGTGAAAGTACATCTAATTTAAAATGTTTAAAGTCTACCTTTGCAAATTAAAAGTGTGGAGATAAGTTGTTTTTCAGCTTGTCTCCTCATATGTTCTTGAGATTTTGCTAATAGCCCATGTTATGTTGTCTACAGCCTCTGAAATCTATCCATCTATCTATCTATCTATCTATCTATCTATCTATCTACTACTACTTTGTGGACACCCATATGTGGTTCTCCCCCAGACTGTTGCCACAAATTTAGAAGCACACAATTGTCTAGGATGTCTTTGTATGCTGTAATTTCACTGGGCCCTTCACTGGAACTAAGAGGCCCAAACCTGTTCCAGCATGACAATGCACCTGTGCACAAAGTGAGCTCCATGATGACATGGATTGCCAAGGTTGGAGTGGAAGAACTCGAGTGACCTGCACAGAGCCCTGACCTCAACTCCACTGAACACCTTTGGGATGAACTGGAACACCGACTGCACTCCAGGCCTCCTCCCCAATATCAGTGCCTGATTTCACTAATGGTTTTGTGGATGAATGAGCACAAATCCCCACAGCCACTCTCCAAAATCTAGTGGAAAGCCCAGAAGAGTGGAGGTTGTAATAACAGCAAAGGGGGGAATAAATCTGGAATGGTATGTACAACAAGCACATATGAGTGTTATGGTTAGGTGTCCACAAACTTTCAGCCATATAGTGTATCTGTCTATCTATCTATCTATGAATAATTGATGGGATTTTCTGGGATCACTGCAATGGATTGCCTCATTCTGCACAGGGGCCCAAAACCAGCTAACACATGTAGGTTTAGAGATGATATTTTTAACCAGCAAATGTGGGTTGCTGTCATTTTACTCTGCTAGGCTGAGATGGAGGAGGATTAATAAGCAAATCCCAGTTTGTTCTCCTCAGCCCTGGGGCCAAAATAGGAGCCTGCATGAGTCTTTGGCTCTAGGCAAGTCCATATTCAGTGACCACAGAGCTGCAAAGTAGGAATCACTTAAAAAAAACAACCAAACAAAAAACTTAGGCAGGAAATCATGAGAATGCCAACCCATGCAAGTGCCTCTGATGGAATCACACCATCAATCACACTTTCTTCTTGGATGCATAATGTAATTGTTTTGAAAACCTTTCTTTGTTTGGTAGCGTGGCATCAACACGTTGACGTTCTTAATGCCATTCTCCATTCTCCCATGGCGGGAAATGAGAGCCTATCTGGACCTTTTCAGCTGAGAGAAGGCATGTGACATTTTAAAGTTAACCTACTGTGGCGCTTAACATATCTGTCCATAAATGATTTCCAGAGCTCATTATAACTGGAGAGTTTGTATGCCTATGATGCAATGCTATTCTTCATGCTCCAGTAGGAAGGTGACACAATTATTTTATTAACATGGTATGATCCATGCCATTGCAGTTCCCCATGCCTCAAGCAGCCAATTAAACAAATAAATAGTCTAATCTACAGACATACTGTCTCCGCTGTCTCTGCAGTATACTAACTCTAACTGAGTAGATATGATTTTGTGATCTGATAAGGTGACACATGCTGATAGGAGCACTATGTAGTGTCCAAAGCTCAGTAATAGAGTCATTGGTCATTCCTCATGCTGCATCACTTATGTCGTATAGAATAGGTTGTTCTTACTGAGAGATCATCCCATTATAAAACATCCTGGGAGATGTATATACCATCCAGTAAACTTACCATTGTTGCTCTTCCATGGGAGAGCAATGTCATGGGTGTAGCTAAGTTGATGGCTATGGCCAATGCCACCCTAGCATGAAACATGGCTTCTGGCCACCCCAGCAAGGCATTATTATTAGTCAGTACAGTAATCAATGTTATATGATACAAAGCTGAATGACTTAAATCTGGCTGGGATAGGCTAGTTTGAATAATGACATAACCCCTACTACAACATCACTGGGAAAGCTGAAATTTCAGCTCATCATTGTGCAAAAATGAGGAACAAGTAAGTAGATAGATAATAAAGAAGCGGAGAATTCCCTGCCCCCAATAACCACAACAAATAATAACACTAGATTTCTTCGGTTCCATTAGACACCAGGTAGCCATTCACAATGCTAGCATACCTCATATGATGTAGCCTAATGTTATGTTAGCCATGCTTGCTAGACAACAAACAAATGTTGCTTAGCTGTGTAGCTTTTATATCCAATGAGGACCCAGTCAGTCAGTACAAACAGGAGTAGCCACAGTATGTCTTTTTTATGATTGCAGATGAGCATTTTGCCCCACCCTAGATTGCCACCCCAATAAAGTCATTAGGTCTAACCTGGCCACCCCATTGTTTCAAGTATATTTTGAGTACTGAACCCATTCTCAGCCCCATGGCTAGAGAATTCAGCTCTGGCCTTCCAGCTCTGTTCTTCTGTCACGTCACATAAACGACTTGCATACAGTGGATGGTGATAGCACAAGCTCCTCTCATTTCCCATGTTCCCCTTTCATTTTCCATTTTCCCCTCTCAGTGTCCCTTTTGCAGATGATCTATTCTCTCCCTTAGCCTTATCTTCCTTATGTATGGATTACCACAGAAGAATTCAGATGCCCATTCCTGTTCTTGTCATTAAACTAATCAGGAGCTTGTATGGTTTATTAACATGCTCCATGAATTACTAATGAATATAAATTTTTAGCATGCAGTCAGTATACTGCAAACCAATTTCAAGGTCACTGATATCCAGTACCATGTCTGAGACAACGTCATTATCAATCTTTCAGTAAAGTTTAGTAGGAAAGTTTATACATGTATAGTAGACCAAACTGAACTAAAATTCCCGCCAGATTTACAAAAATTTCTGTAACACTGATTTTCTTCATACTGGTAAATGGTAAATGGCAAATCAACCCATCCATCCATCCATCCATCCATTTTCCATACCACTGATCCTGCAAATGGTCACGGGGGAGACTGGACTCTATCCCAGGAAACTCAGGGCACAAGGTGAGGGACACCATAGACAGGGTATGTCAATCAATAAATCTGTAAATTACCATGTGCATTCATGGCACGGCTGATTTACATTTAGTGAAGCCCACAAAACTAAAAGGCAGTGATCAACAAAATGACAACTTAATTGTGAAAATGCACCTGCTGAGCTTGGAGTGCGCTAAATCATCCAGTAATGCAGTGCAGCCACTGCAGCGTGTCAGCTTTCATAGACACACATAGTCTCTTTCTCCTTTCACAGAGTGATTTTCTTTTATTTTAATTGAATAGCTAGTTTTATCTGTCTTTATTTATGAATTTGTTTTTGATTGCTTTCTTTCAGCATGAAACGAATGAGTTTCATAGATTTACTCTAAACCCGTGTGTTTACTTAATCCATAAATAAATTTGCAGTAACTCATCGCCAGACATATTATTTGAAGCCGATCAATCGATGTTCACATTACTAAGTGTCCTTATGCATAAATTTACAAAAAGTTTGAAACTGTCTGGATTTTCATGAATAACATTTCTTGCTCCTGCAGATGATTTATGCATAAATTCGATTGTATCCAGTTACATAAATATGGTCCATTGCACCCATTGTGCTCATGAAGTGATCAAAAGTAACCTTGGTCAGAATCAGAAAAGTTTAAAAAAATAAATAAAAAATCTCCACCACAAGTTATAACAAGTTTGTGAGGAAAATGTGGGAGAACTGAGAGTATAACTCACTTCAAACCAATCCAAGAGGGATAGTGTGTAATGGAACCAGAAAATAGGTCAGGACACAAGGGAACATTCTGACAGGGGAGAACAAAACATCTCGCAGAGCAGTGGTCAGGAATGCAGTCTGAAAGAGGCACTGTGCACTGATGAGACCTGACAAAATGGACAAAGTGAAAGATAAAAACAAAAAGATATGACAAGAGTCAATCTTAAAAGTTCTCGCGGAGGCGACACTGTGCCATCGGCGCACTTCAAAATCCTATCAAGCATGCCTAAATTGACCCTGAGACCCATGTCTGACAGAGGAAGCCATCAGACGCTCACCTCTGTGCTGCTGAAGGCCAGAGAATCAGTGGCATCTTAATACGTCTGAGTACAAAGGACTGCAAGTGAGCACTTTGGTGGGAATAACCTGAGGAAGCTTAGAGCTAGAGCAGAGATGAAGACTTCATTTCAGCTGAATGAAAGATTTAAGAATGCAGAAAGTAAAAGTGCTATTCGGACAGGATAGGATGTCCAGACATACGTTTATTAAGTTATGCTACATCTACATTCTATAGATGTAACCCAATATGAATACATTATAATAGGTAGTGTTCTAAACAGACACAAATACAGATACAAATAGAAGGCAGACTGTTTTTGTTGTTGTTGTTTGGTTTTTTAAGCGTTGTACATCAGGACTGAGTTCTTGTGGGATACAACAAAGAATTATGCAATTGGTAGGTTTTTGCTTTGAAGCTCGTGGGATAAACAAAGACCACATTCATTTACAGCATTCTTTCATTCATCCTTAGTATACCCAGTCCGAATAGGGATGTTAGGGTTGTTTTGTTTTGTAAATCTGAGGTGCACATTTTATTCAATCTGCAGAGCTATGGCATTTGGTAACAATTCCAGATTATGTCAATAATTCAGAAAGCATCTCCAACTTGCACAGTTGTGAACCAGTGGGGGATGAACAGCATTGCTGTTGTGATTTACATAAGCTTAGTGCTAGCTCTCTTGCCTGCAGCTTTATTCATTATGTAAATATCATGGCACAAATAATGGCTGATTGGCAGAGGTTCTTGTCTAGAGTTGCCCATAGAAGTCCAAACATTTGCGTGGGCACAGGGAATGCCGTCAATCATGCCTCCACTGGATCCCTGTTTGACTTAGGTTATCTCTTCTGAAAAGCTTTTCCTGAACCTTAATCAAGCTTTGTGTCCCAGTTATGAAAAAAAGCCATCCCTTTCAACACAACACACTGTTTGTCTGGAGCTCAGTCAGAGGGAACCGGCTGTCTAAGAGGTGAATTGATTTGTGGAAAGGGCAGTCACACGCCAATAAACCCTAGGCCCTTCAAAACAGCACCTCACAAAAAATAAATAAATAAATTAAAAACTTGATATTGAACTTGCGAAGGCGAGCTGAAAGAGAAAGAGAAAAAAAATGAAAAAGTAAACATAGGATGTTAGTTCAATTTCACGCAAGAGTGAGTGGCATCATTGCCATATATCCTAATAATAAAGAGAGTGGTGACATGCATCATAATTATCTCTGCACACGCTTGCCTACAGTGGCTAGCATAAGTATCCCCCTCTTTGAACTTTTCCACATTTTGTAGTGTTACAACCTGGAACTTAAATGGACTCCACTGGGATTACATATTGTGAATCTCCATGAAATAGTCAATAATATTGAATTGGGTGACAATCAGTTGCAAATGTTATGTTATGGACTTAACGTTATGGACTTTTTTATGGAGCTGTGTGTAAATTTGTGACCTATAATCCTAGTTAAGTGCATTTCAATTCCAGGTTATTACATTGCAATATATGTAAAAGTTTAAGGGGTGTGAATATTTATGTAAGCCATGGGATATTCTACACATATTGCCAGAAAGGCATCACAGAAGCTCACCCCTGCTGCTAGCCATTGTGCTGCTTGCGTCAACTGCCCTGTCCATCAATGCACATGAGTGCTTTCTCTAGGGTGTTGCACTCGGGCAATAGTGGCTAAAGTATGGCAGGCAGGGGCCAAGAACACCTGTCACACCAGCAGGTCCCTGTCCTCCTTCCCCTTTCAACCCAATCAATATGGATCCAGTGGATGACAGACACGTTACACACAAACGAACGCATATGCCAGTAATAAAAAAAATCCCCTGCTTCAGCAGCAGTTCGTCAGGTCCTTGGTGGCCATTAGCTTTTTGATTTCATTACTAGTGTTAAGCATGATTGATGAAATGGAAAGGGAACAGTGATGCCTTCGGTGAAGCTGTGAGGAAAGAGTCATAAATCAATCCGGCCACCACACTATAAAGGTAGTTGACCCTTGAAACCAGGAGAGCTTGAACACAAAATGGATGTGGCAAAGGGAAATTCAAAGTCAAAAGCCAATCAGGCATCAAAAGGAGTCAGATAGCATAAGGTTATATACAACATGCATCAAGGAGTTAGCAGTATGTGGCAAACAAAAATAAGGCATGTACAGTGACTTAGCAGACACCCTAGAGATCTGGAAGAATACCACCAAAGATACTTCTAGAAAACATATAGTACATAAGCAAAAATGTCACTGTGCTTAAGAAGCAAACATTGACTACCACCGGCATTAAACACTAGATCAAATGGACTGATCATGAAGTGTCAGTGCTTGATTCTTGTCCAAATCAATCTCCAAAAGTTCCTCACTGACATCAAGAACTGGCAGGATATTGCATGGGGCCATGGGTGTCTGGTATAAATGGGATAGCAAAAAACATCAGTATAAGGTTACATTATAGCATCCACATATTATTTGCTGTTAACAAATGTGTTAAATTGGATAATTGTGGATTTTTGTTGGACCAAGCACAATAAGCACCATAAACGGTGCTAAGAAAAAATGACAGAATGATCTTAAGTGATGCTGGGGCTGATTTCTTTCTAGCCTGTGTAAAAGACAGGTGGATTATTTACTCTATCATCATTTTTTTCCCCACAATGCCTTCAGTAACAGTAACTGTGTTCGAATGAAAGGGTTACTCCTTTTCTAGTTACCATTTGGTAACTTGCATGAAAACGGCATGAACCCGGTAGAGTGTTAAAGATTTCCAAAATTTAGAGATCATTAAATCCAGCTGCCTGTCTGTCTTTAAGACTACTTTCACATTAAAGGTATTATCAGATACATTTCACGTGATCAGATATGTATCCAATATGTGTCCAAATTAAAAAATATACATCAGACGTGTGTGTGTGATAGTTTGCCCATCATCATTTCATCATCAGTGAGACCTCATGATATAATGCATTGCTTATCCTGAATTGTCAAGCTATTGATAAATATTAGATTTTAGCCTTCCGTCTAATATCACAGCTAGTTATCACTGCACACAGCAGAAAAATATACTTGAAAGGAGTGTCTGAAGGAGCTACAATTGATAAAGATCTCTGACAGGCTGCAAGCAGAAACAAGGAAAGGAGGGACTTATCACTAAGGAGGCTCTACCACATAGGACATGTATCAATGCCCAGACTGCAGTAAAATTCACTGCTCCAGGACTGACCTACAGAAATGAGTCCTTGGGGGAACCATTATACTCGACCTTAAGGGTTCACCGCGGATGATGGTGATGATGATGATGATGATGATGATGATGAAGTGGAGGAGGAGGAATTGGTATGTGACTGCAGGGAAATACGTGGACCCAAAGAGTGGAAACCAGTCACCACTGATATGAAGTTATATACCAAAAATAAGAGGTCATATACCAAAAATAAGAGGTATAAAATGATGGGTATCATATAAGACAAGCATCAAGTAGGACTTCAGGTTTACTCCAATAGGACATCTTGCATCAGTGGTTTCCTGTAGATTCTGTGATTCACACAATAACCTTACATAAGCAGGGTTGGAACAAAACACACTTGTTCGATGAGCAATGTGGCAGGGGAACTCATAAACACAATACTTTTAAGAAACTTCATCCGCAAGTCTGAGCATGTTTTTATTTTCTTCAAGATAATATGACTGCTTGATTGTATAATTCACAAGAGTCCATGTAGGTCATATGAAGTCACAGGCTGGCTCTGTTGATTTGCTGAAATAACCTCCTTTGTCACTGAGCAGAGTCATCCAAAACAAAATCTCTTGCAATTCATGTGAAATATTTGTTGAGCAGATTTCTGGTAAGCAAAGTAAGGTAGATGATGCATTAAAAAATGGAGTATGTGGACGTGCTCCAGGGAAACCACAGGCCTGTAAATAATTCAAGACACAAATGCAAAAAGACAGGCTGTCAGTTACCAGATCTGTATTTTTCCCCCTTTTTTTCATCAGGAAAAAAGGAAGGGAGGGACTGTTTTGGCTTACCTCTTGCTGGAGCTTCCTCAGGCCATGATGGCAGAATAGCAGCAGTAATCACTGCCTAGATACACTCCCCAAATACAAAGCACCCTCAAAAAGAGCAAATGTCTTTTACAGTCTGAAACAATGAGGAACCTGATGAGTTGGGACTTGTAGTTTCTTTTGGTCCAGGCAGGTATCTGGGGTGAAGAGTAGTCTTCTTTTATTTTCACACCTACGCTAAGAGATGTGAATGGGCTTTTAGTGGTTCCCACCATTGCCATCGTTGAGCACTCCTTCCACTTGGGACCAATGGGAAGTGAATAACACACAGACTTAAGTAAGGTAATTGAGTGGAAAAAAACACAACCTTCGAATTGAGAGATTGAGCTTGATCATGCTATAGGTTAGAAGAGATTTGTGCCAGTGAGGCCTGCTGATCATTTTCATACATAATATGCACTATTTGGCCAAAAGTATGTGAACACTTGACCATCACACCCATACGTGGGCCTACGTTACAATTTCCTTCACTGGAACTAAGAGGTGCAAATCTGTTCCAGCATGGCAGTGCCCCTGTATTCAAAGAGAGCTCCATGAAGACATGGTTTGCCAAGGTTGGAGTGGAAGAACTTGAGTGGCCTGCACAGAGCCCTGACCTCAACCCCACTGAACACCTTTGGGATGAACTGGAATGCCAACTGTGCACCAAGCCTTCTCACCTGACATCAGTGCCTGATCTCACTAATGCTCTTGTGGCTGATTGGACACAAATCCTCACAGCCACTCTCCAAAATCTAGTGGAAAGCCTTCCCAGAAGACTGGAGGTTACTATAACACACTAAATCTGGAATGAGATGTTCAACAAGCCCATATAGGTGTGATGGACAGGTCCACATACTATTGCCATATGGTTTATTTTGCAGTAAATCTAACCTACAAAGGATAGAGATGTCCTAACCTACAAAGATATGGCGGATGCATTTATCATCGCAAGGAGTTCATCACCTCAGAATGACAAGGGATCCAGCCTGAATGACTTGCATATTAATCTTTATAATTAACATGTGGTCTTCAGTGGCATCCAAGGTGTAATTTGTAAAGATATTCTGAGTTTTTAGTTTAAAGATATTTTGTTGACATGTAGGAGGACATGTCTATTTTCACTATAAAAGTTTCCTAGAATACCCACAATGCTATTCGACTACCTGGTGATAGTGGCGCTTGTGGGATTTTGCCCTCATTTCATCTCTACCTAAAGAGTGATGCAGCAGTGCTTTAGTCCTTTAGTCTGTTTAGTTCTGTTACTTCTGCTCAAAAGATCAGCTTCCAAATCTTCACCTCTCATGTTAATACCGCAATTATTCCCATATCGCTCATCATTTCGTAGATCTCTAACTAGCCGAGCTGATTCTCTGCATGACTGCATCATATAGCTACATTGCATTCTGGAAATTTGAGTCCAATGACATCTTTACAACTTGTACGTTGGATTTCTCCTTACTACTGCATTGAATGTCTGTGCTATTTTTTAGAAGCTAACAGCGGAACCTGATAATTTTCCCTTATGTTTGAGTGCATTTAAATTGTTCTCCTATTAAATGCCATAGTAAATATTCTAGCAATGTTCCTGGGTGACATGCAGGACACATTTTCACCTTTATTTATTCTTGGCTGTTTACTTTTCTTTCACTTTTTCTCTCTGTTGCTCACTCAATTTCATTTTCCCTGCTATGTCTTCTTTCTGTCTTTACATTCGCATTGTGCTTTACTTCGCTTTGCCTTTCTTTCTATCTATTGCATCCTGCCTGTCTCCATTTCCCTCTCTTGCTCACTTCTTGTCCTCCTCTTTAAACCTCATCCTGCCTCCTGTTTTCTTTGACGTGAAGTTCAAAGCACGCCCTGTGTATCTCCTGTCAACCAAAAATCCAGACAGAGCAACATGAAAAATGTTTTAATCAATGCCATTCGATGTGAATCACCTATCTGCCTCTTCTGCTTTATGTCACTTGGCCAGCCCTGCATGCGGAGCAGAGTTATCGCTCCCCTGGCTCACGTCCAAGGTGAGAGCCGTGACTGAGTGAGGGAACTGTTCTGAGTCGGTGGCTGTGGACCGGCAAAAATTCGCCCTGCCACGTTGGCAAGTGGCCAGCAGCGATAACCGCAGGGACTAGTCAAGTGTTTGTCAGTGTCAGGTGTGTGCGTATGTGTGTTTATGTCTCCAGTCGCAGTACCACTGCAAGATGTGAAGCATCCGCCTGAATATTGTCCTGTTTAAGGTGAGATTCTCCAGAGCTCCATCCAGGTCTGTGATTAAAGGTTGAATAAGCAGGATGGAGGCTGCTGTAAACAGTGCACTTCCTGTCAAGAAAGCTTTATACTCTGTCATACATTCTTCCGTTCCTGATGAATATCACACACTCACAATTTTCCTGCTGGGCGTTTGAAACGTGTTCAGGTGGAAAAGATGAGATGGGATGATCATCACTTCATAAAGAGGTAGCTTGTAATTTTTCATAACAAAACTATCTATAGTGTCTAATCCTGGTACATCTTATGACTTATTTTAGTGGTACAGCATTGCCTCATTGCATTGCCTTAATCCTGAACTCATGTGACTCTCTGCATTTCAGATGTTCTTTCTGTGCATGTTTGGGTTTCTTCCAGGGTTCTCCAGTTTCCTCCCACCTCCCAAAAAATGCGAGATGGATTAGCGACTATTAATTTCTCCCAGGTGTGAATGAGTGTGCGAATGAGAGTGTGTATTGTGCCCTGTGAATTACTTATCTCAGCACGTCACTTTTGCTAAAGTGGGAAGCACTGTTTTCAATCGGAGACGTGCTTTTGTTATTGTTTTGATTTCATTTCCTCTTCCGCTATTAGTTTATTGGTTTTTCTTTAGTTCAGTCTGTTAGCTATGTTACCATGTTCTTGTTTCTTCATTCTCATCTCTTGCTTCTCACATGTTTCATGCTTTTCACAGGTCTGGTTACCTTGTGCGTGTTTATCTATTAGTACAATTCTTTGTTACTATTATATTTTCTTTAAATAAAACCTTTACACATTGTAGCCTGGTTTGCTGGTATTTCCTTTTTTCGAGTCATGACAAATGAATTGATAGGATCCCTGGGAATTATCAGGATAAAGCACTTTATCCTGGTAAGGATCCCACATCCCTTACCATATGAAAATGAATAAATGGAAGGATGGATGGATGAATGAATGAAGTACACTGGAGTGGATTTGAACATAATTAGTAAATGTGTCTACCTAGTTTCTCTTAATCCTCACTTTCTTCCCTTCCTCTGAGACAAAAAAAAAAAAAACAATACACTCATGTGTCCACCTTTCCAGAGCTAAACTAACCTTTTTTGTGTAAACAATGAAATGTGGCTCTTTTCAATACAAAATTTAGTAACTCTGTGTTACTATATATCTTCTTTTCCAAACACAGCTCCCCAAGATGTTTGCCATTGACCCATTCCTGACATACAGTACAGTATATTAATTACCCCAGGAAATGACCCAGTGTGATAGAATAGTCCAGAAACTGAGTCACCTACAGGGTCAGTCTCTCTGTTTTTCATTCTCATCCACCCTCCTGATCTCTCCCTTTCTCATACTCTTTGTTTTTACTCATCTCTGTGACCCTAGCAAGACCTTCAATTAACATCCCAGCACAGGGCCAGTCAGAAATAAACGACTACGGATAGAGAGTGGGGGGGGAGGTTTCTCGCTCCTATCTCCCGCGTGCCAGGCTAAATGTCAGGTATTTTTAGGTGCTGCAAGGTCTGCAGGTCTGTGTAGAAGGTTTGTCTGCTCAAGACGGTATCAGTTGAATGGTGTACATTATATTTAAGTATAATTTACACTTTTGGTCCATATTTTTTTCCTGATTTGTTCAAAGCACAATGGTACGTAGTTGCTGAGATGACACAGTGATTATTTTTAATAAGGTGTGGCCACCAATTTTTATATTGTATCCATGAGTTTATATGTCATTTATATCTATATATATGTTATGTTGTGTCAATAAGATAAAGTTGTGGCCATGAACTGTGTGCTCACGACTTAATATGCTGTGGAATGTCATACTTAATACATGGCCTTCAGTTAATTATTTGGCTAGAATAATTGGTGGAAAAATCTGTACACTCTGAGAATTTGCTTAAGACAGAGGTGTCCAAACTTTTTTTTCCTAAGGGGGCCAGATTAGACCACATCAGAATACCTGAGGTCTGGTCACCAAAATATTATTATTAATATTATTATTATTGTCTTATGATATTAAATTTCTTAATTACCACAAAGGTCTATTGACATACGAGGCACACGGATTTGCTATGGTTCTCAATGGAAAAATATACATGTTTCCAGCTCTTTTGAATATTTGCTTCTCATTGTTTGCACTTTTTTGTCTGTAGCCATGACTAAATATAATTTAGTAAATGAAATTTGCAAGTGTACTCAGAAAAAAATTAAACTCTTGCAATTTAGCTACCTGTGTTAATACAGTCTGCTGCCACCATCAGGTGAAAGGAAAAATTGCAAGATGATGGCTGGCGGGCCACCTATCCTACTGTAAGAGAGAAGCTGCGGGCCAGTTAACATTGGTCCAGGGGCTGCTTTTGGCCCTGAGGCTGGACTTTGGACACCCCTGGGTTAATATGACATGGGCTAATGCTCCAGTATATCGTTATGTGTCATTCCAAGTGTGATATTAATCATTTCCATGCTAAGGTTCCTGTAGCTACAATGGTTTAATCCAATGGATGCCTCAGTCATTTTAAAATACAATCACTGCCGTAAATAAAATATTTCACGGCCACAAAATAGATCTCAAGAAATGTAACTTGTGGTTGTAATATATTCATTCATAGCCATGAGAAACTTAACTCTTAAGCTTAATATATTTATTTCAGGCCATACATTATCAAACACTGGTGGGCATGCTGATGTAGAAAAATAATCAACAATGGGGTGGTGTGATGTGGCCTGATGCAAAATGGGGTTACTGTTACCACCCCTGTACTGTATGTGTATGTATGTGTGTATACACTGTTGCCAGATTTCTAGACATAGTAAATTAGTGGCTAATATCCTTTGTAATTCAGCTTAAACAATATGATCTAACAGAATGGAAATTCATTCATCATGTGATAGCTCCAACATATACAGCTGCCAGTTAACCATTATTCACAGAGCTCTTTCACACAGCATTGCGATTCCACCATTAAACACACGAAGGCTTTATTATTTAGCTGAACATGTTCACAATCTTTCACATGTGTCAAGTGGCTGAGGTCCACGCACTTTGTCACACTGATTCTTTGCTTCTCCTCATCACGCCTGTAAAGAGAGAGACAGCAGGAAAGCAAGGACGTAAAACAAATCGTAGAATTAGAATGAATGAAGCAAAAGGTGCTCGTTCTGATCACATTGACAGTGAACTATTCAAGTGCTGCAGCACCGCAATTAACCTTTTTGTCTCACTCGATTTCATTCACAAATGATTCTCTTGTGTAAGCAAACCTGTGAATAAATCTGCTCCTTCTGCACAGTGATTGTGTATTGATATAGCAGCATGAGTTGGTCTTGGACATATTTAGTGACTGTGAGTGTGTCCGGGTTTATTCTCATCTGTAGGATCTGGAGCGAACAGGCAAGGAAAGCAAAGAAGCCATAAAACTAGGAATCCTGCTCCCAGACTTTGCAGACCCAAGTTAATTACCGCTTGTTTACTGATTGCTGGATTTCAACTGTCCTGTGAACAATCAGCAACTGATAGGACATCCCTGACCAGAGGACAAACCCTCTCAGCCAAGAGGAACCTCTGTTAAACTTATTGATCTAGGCTGTTGGCCAAGACCAGATGGCTCACCCAACACGATGGTAAAACTGATAACTACAGGAAAGGGGGGGGACTCACCCAAAGACCCTCATGGAATGAGACCCTTGTTCTCCCCAGGAACACAGAGTTCACCACCCTTCACACATTCCACAGAACCCAGCTTTAACAGACTACATAAGGCTACCTTACATCTCTTGTAAGGACAATGATTTTTAAGATGATGCACCATAGTTTGGAAACTTGTTGCCTCTTTTTATGTCATTCCATATATGTATCATGCTTATAGCCACCAGGTCATTATGATGCTTTTTTGATCGTTTAACAGGGATCATAGTGTTCGTGAGTGTATCAATAACAGCAGGCATGTCGTGTTTGATATGTGTGTGATCACTATTGAATTTCCTAAGGGTTGGTATATCGTGAAGTTGAGTACAATGTATTACATGCATGTTACCAAATTCCTGACCAAAGTTCTAACTTAACCTTGAAAGCACATAACTCAGAGACCAGAATGTTAATTAGTGTCAGAGGAGATCCTGCTGATTGGAGCAAACACTTTGGGGTCAGCCCAACTGGAAAGGGTTAAAACCCATGACACAAAGGAAACTCTGAGTCTCATCCAACACATCTTTGCAAGAGTCTCATCCAACACATCTTTGCAAGACTATCAACGGTGCAACTGTGGAAAGAGTGAGCAGCACTAAGTTCCTGGGTGTGCACATCACAGAAAACCTATCCTGGACTCACAACACTGCATCACTGGTCAAGAAATCACAGCAGCATCTCTACTTCCTGTGCAAACTGAAGAGAGCCAGAGCCCCGGTCCCCATCATGTGCACCTTCTACAGAGGCACCATCGAGAGCATTCTGACGAGCTGCATCACTGTGTGGTATGGCGCCTGCAACGCGTCCTGCCGAAAGACCCTCCAACGCATAGTGAGAGCAGCTGAGAAGATTGTTGGTGCCTCTCTCCCCTCCCTCCAAGACATCCAAGACAAAGCCCTCTGCATTGCGGGTGATCCCACCCACCCGACACACAGCTTCTTCAGTCTGCTGCCATCAGGGAGGAGACTGCGGAGTCTTCAGGCCAGGACCAGCAGACTGAAGGACAGCTTCATCCACCAGGCTGTCAGGAAGCTCAACTCTCTCCCGGCTCTGCCTCCCCTCCCCTCTTCTGCACCAGGCACTGACAAACTCTGACCCTCTGACACCCCCCCTAATTCCCCAGGACCTACACCAGTCACCTGTGTAGCATTATCCCATGCTCTACCTCATACAGCATTGGACTATAAACTACCTCTTCTGACACTTTAACTTTGTCACTTTAACAGTCTGATAAGCTCTTTGCACTACTCACTTTACATCTGCACTGTTTGCACTCTATCTGTTTGTGCCTTGTAGATCTACATTTATACTATATTTATATGTATCCATTTGCATTTCCATTTGTATTTTTACATCCTTTTTTTGTGTATGTTATCTGTATGCTTCCCCATTGGTCTTTCGAGACGCTACATGAGGCCAACCAGACCGCCGACCAATCAACACCTCCGGAAACTCCTTCAAAACAACAATGCAATGAGGGAATCCTGGCAACACAAACGCAAGTATACTGCCTCCAGATTCTCGCTGAACTGGTGCAGTTAATACAAGTTTAAAGCCCTTCAAACGAAGCGAATGTTAAATTAAACTGATAAGTTGATGGTTCGTTCAGGTCATGGTCTGAGAAACTGCTAGAAACTTGGAATTTCATTCACTCTCTTTTCAAAGCCATTTTCACCCCTGTCTACATGTGTGTGTGTGTGTTTGTGTTAGATTAGTTTCTGTGTTTTAGAATAGTAATAAAGTCACAGTGTCTTGTGTCTCTGTGCTTCAAATTTACTGCCTTAAACTGCCGATCTTGTTACTGTGCTCTTAATATAGTATTTCACTAGGATATTATTGCCGGTGGCCACGAAGGTAATATCCCATACACAATTAATAAATGCACTCATTTCAACTTATCGCTGGATGAATAGTTGATCAGCTATTAAAATATTAAGTTTACAAAATGTCCCCTTCTGAGCTGATCTGCTAATCTCCTACATATTTTGGTGGAGAATACATCAGCTCAACCTAAACAACTAATTTCCTTACACATCTCTAACAAAGACTGTTTCAGATTTGATCTCCAGCTTGCGGTTCTCCTTGGGAGACTGCACTACACGAGAGCATGGGTATTCAACTCAAATTTGTGAAGGTCCATTTGTAGAAAATCCCTTACTTGCAAAGTTACAGATAAGCAATAAACATGACTGAACTGAAACAACAGCTATCTTGTCATGCTTAATCATTAATGAGTAGTTTATGGCTATCAATAAAACAATGTGAAGTGGTTTTATTTCACGCAGGCACTTCACATTACTACTTTTGACTTCAGCCATGGAGGTACATCTGTCCTGAACTGTCTTGAGGTGGTTAATAATCACATATCCCTGTCCACTAATCAGACCAAAGAGGATTAATAAAATGAAAAATCAATGTAAATCTCTAGCCCTGTAGCTAGTTTCTGATCCTATATGGCTTCAGCTAAATTCAAACCAGTATAACACTTTACACATGTTTTACAGTTTAATACTGCAGCCCGCTTGGTATTCTGGGAAAATACTTACAGTTCTGGCAGATTATACTCTCTCAAAAAACCTTACTGTATAGATGTAAATAGACTATAGTTTTTTTTAAAAAAAACAGTAACACACAGAGTATCATTAAATTTACTGTAAAACTAGGCACCAAGAACCTTTATCTGTAGCAGTAAAGGGACCTTCTGTGACTCATGTTTTCCATTTTTCATTTCTTCCATTATTTTGTAATCCTAAACAACTATTTTAGTGAAGCAGGGTAGGTTCAATGGGTTTACAGGTAAAGCTAAGCAATGCTAGGTGTTAGCAACGTTGGAACCTCTGATAATGTAATATCTATGCTAGGATAGGATAGGAATTCAATGCCTATTTAACATATATATATATATATATATATATATATATATATATATATATATATATATAGTATACTGTTTGCTTTTTCACTGAATGGCAATTCATTGTCACCCAGAACACATGGATTCCCCTTTGCATCTGGTTCCTCTCAGGGTTTCTTCATTATTGTGTCTCAGATTGGTTTTCCTTGCTATTCTCCCCTCAAGCTCACTCTTTAGAGATATAGATCTAAATCCAGATTTCAGCAAACAATGTGTATTGTTAAAAGTGCTATATAAATGAATTTAATTGAAGACCTTTCTTTTCTCGTTCAACCCCTACCCACACACCTCAGCCTCTCCTATGGGGCTGACTGGACCCGGGGTCTCGCTGTGACCACAACTCCCTGAGGTAATTAAAGGCAGATGAGATGGCCGAGCTCTTCATCTTTTGAATAAAGGGCTAATTGAAACACCACCATCAAGCAGAGGTCACCCTGTCGCTCTCCTTATCTCAAGAGGGCTCTCCTGCTTGCCGTGTTTGCTAACCTTAGCTCAATTAGGACTGCGAGGCCTGAAGTGCCACTCATGCTGTATGGCTGGTTTTCCCCTTGATTTGCTTCATTAATGAATCAGGGCTATACATGATTGATTGAAACAATCCTCCTTCCAATGCCCACTCAGTGCACAAAAAAAGCTAATTACACTAATAGCACCTGCAGGATTCATTTTGTCCTGACACTTTGAGGAGTCACCGAGTCATTAGAGCCATGATTCATGGAATGCCTTCCACACAGTGCGGTGAAGGGAATTTTCCACCGTGGTCAGTCATTTTACCCTGGGAGCTAAGGGTGAAATGAAATAACCTTAGTGAAATATTTTTCCCCACAGTGCTCCCAAGCTTAATATTTGAGTAGGCAGTTTTCTTTTCCCTTTACCCGCCAGCTAATATGTCTCAAAACGCACATCACGTGCAGCTGTGCTTATACCACACCCAAACAAACTCTCTGAGATGGCTTGAGATTTAGTTCAATTTTAATGACATGATAATAAACACTAAAGGGATTAAGTGGCTAAGTTTATTATTAGCCACCTTTATTTAATATTTTTCACTTGTTTTATTGCCTGTATGAAATGACTTTGCCTGAGGGATACTCCGGGTAGTTTATTAATTGCACACACCAGGTTCACAAGTCTCTGGCAGAGGAATTACTCGGCTGTAAAGAGTAAACAATCCGCTCATCCTTATCCTCGTTAGCCACTGCGGTAGCAGCGCTAATTAAAGAAGCCTTACACACCAATGAAGTGGAGCCTTCTGTTTATGTAAATCAAAAACACATGAAACAAGGATGGGTAAAATTTACTTAGGACAGAGGACAAGGTCATGGAGGAGGAAGAGGACAAAAGACGAGGACTGATGCTGACCATCCACACATAGCACACGAGTTGATGCGGTAACCAAAACCGCTGGATCCTGCACAGCACAGTCACGGCCACTATCCTCCTTCCTCTGTCCTTCAGGAGAAAAGGGGAAGAG
The DNA here is from genome assembly GCA_022985145.1 of Pangasius djambal. Classification (NCBI taxonomy): domain Eukaryota; kingdom Metazoa; phylum Chordata; class Actinopteri; order Siluriformes; family Pangasiidae; genus Pangasius; species Pangasius djambal. The sequence continues at coordinate 5,435,866 of CM040980.1, read as the reverse complement.
AAAATCAATAAGCCTTTATTGTTGCTTGGAATCCACACATACAGTGAAGAGAGACAGAGAAAAGAGAGCTTAGAAGTGTTTACTACATCTTCTGTGAGCTTGGAAAAGGGGGAGTCAGGAAGTCACAAGTGTCTGGAAAAGATCAATAGGAGAGAAAAGCAGAACGCGAGAACGGCAGATGGCTGACTGCTTATATCTCCAAGGCTTTAAAGTGAACATAAAATGCTTTGTTTTTCAGCAAAGCAAGCGTAATCTGATATTTCGTCATTGGAAATGACTTCCCAGTTTAGTGTTAAGCTTTTTCTTTTTTTATTCAGTCATCATTCTTTTCGTGAGATCTTACCTTTGTGGACAAGTAATAGAATTGGTAATAAAGCATCGATTCAAACTGTTGTTGCCTGCACAAGTTAAACTGGCCTTTTGATGGAGCCACTTTATCTGAAATAGAAATGGCAGCAAGGGGTAATTACATCCAAGGACAAGAGAAGATGAAAAGTGAAGTGGTGTTCTCTTTAAGGACAGCTGACCATTTAGATCAAGCAGGCTGAAAGCTTTGAAACAGAAAACATCTGAACGTATGTGGAGGAGACTGTGTATGCTGTGCCTCCCTATGTATGTATTCTGGATGTTTGATTCCTTCTGCGTGGGAAAAATGTCAGAGATTGGTATAGCCAATTCTGCATGATTTTTTTTGCATCCATAAACAGCACTAGTGTCACTTTTCATCACTTTCTTTATGTGTGAACTAAGTGCACTAAGTTCATGCTAAATGGGTGTTTCATAGGCATCTGTTTCAGCAGCAGCACACTCGTTCCCACATCACAAGGTCCAAGCTGCTGCTTTATTCAGTTCGATGCAAGTAAATTATATTGCACAAGTGGAACACATTACTGATGCCACCAGATGTTAATTTTAAAAAAAGGCATAAAAAGATAAGTCCTGAACAAATGATTAGCACGTCTCTGATATAGTCATGTTTTTATCCTTCTCCGTAACAGGAATGACCCAGTACTGTAATGGTGATGACTGAACTGTGTAACGGGAATGACCTAGTGCTACAACAGCAATGACCCAGTGCTGTAATAGGAATCACCCAGCTCTGTAATGGGAATGATGCCTCTGTACCAGGAATGACCTAGCTCTGTAATGGGTATGGCCTGGTTATGTAATTGGAATCTCTCAGCTCTGTAATGGGAACAACCCCAAGCTGAAATAGGAATGTAATAGGAACGATCTGGTTATGTAATGAGAATGAGAACTCTGTAATGGGAATCACCCAGCTCTGTAATAGAAATGATCAAGTTCTCTAAAAGGAATTGATCATTGCTGTAATGGGAATTACTCAGCTCTGTAATGGGAATGACCCAGTACTGTAATGGGAATGACACAGTGCTGTGATGGGAATGACACAGCTATGTGATGGGAATGACACAGCTATGTGATGGGAATGACACAGCTATGTGATAGGAATGACACAGCTATGTGATGGGAATGACACAGCTATATGGTAGGAACGACACAGCTATGTGATGGGAATGACACGTCTGTATGATGGGAATGACACAGCTATATGATAGGAATGACACAGCTATGTGATGGGAATGACACAGCTATATGATAGGAACGACACAGTGCTGTGATAGGAATGACACAGCTATGTGATGGGAATGACACGTCTATATGATAGGAATAACACAGATCTGTGATGGGAATGACACAGCTATATGATAGGAATGACACAGTGTTGTGATGGGAATGATACAGCTATGTGATAGGAATGACATGTCTATATGATAGGAATAACAAAGATCTGTGATGGGAATGAGACAGCACTGTGACGGGAATGACTCCGCTATATGGTAGGAATGACACAGTGTTGTGATGGGAATGACACAGTGTTGTGATGGGAATGAAACAGCTGTATGATAGGAATGACACAGCTATGTGATGGGAATGACACAGCTATATGATAGGAATGACAGTGCTGTGATGGAATGACACAGATATATGATATGAATGACACAGTGTTGTGATGGGAATGATACAGCTATGTGATGGGAATGACACAGCTATATGATAGGAATGACACAACTATGTGATGGGAATGACACAGCTATATGATAGGAATGACACAGTGCTGTGATGGGAATGACACAGCTATATGATGGGAATGACACAGCTATATGATAGGAATGACACAGCTATATGATGGGAATGACACAGATATATGATGGGAATGACACAGCTATATGATAGGAATGACACAGCTTTATGATGGGAATGACACAGATATATGATGGGAATGATACAGCTATGTGATGGGAATGACACAGCTATGGGATTGGAATGACAGCTATGTGATGGGAATGACACAGCTATGTGATGGGAATGACACAGCTATATGATAGGAATGACACAGTGCTTTGATGGGAATGACACAGCTATATGATAAGAATGATACAGCTATGTGATGGGAATGACACAGCTATATGATGGGAATGACACAGCTATGTGATGGGAATGACACAGTGCTGTGATGGGAATGACACAGCTATATGATAGGAATGACACAGTGCTGTGATGGGAATGACACAGCTATGGGATGGGAATGCCTCCAATGAATTATCTAGTAATTATCCAGTAAATGTACAGTTTTTAGTCTATACTATAATATAAATTGGGGGAAACACTTTCACTGTCACATTAACACATTTAATGTTTAAATGATTCACACTTTTTCCATGTGTGTTCTTTCACATCAAGCCCAGTGTCTTCTACAGACGGAGCTGTGCGAGGATGAATGACACATATCACGGTCCATAGTAAGATTTTTCGCCTGAGGTGGATTTCTTTGCCTGGAGCCATTCTGGGGATTGGAAAAAAAACTCTCAAAACTCTCAGTAGCTTAGAGACTTACTCAAAAAAGCAATTTTTCATTGACGTTTCAAAATATTGGATAAGTCAGTTGGGCAGCAAGCAACTGAACAGGATTATTGACATCTAGTTTAAAGAAAAGGTTTTCTAGAATACTGAATTTGCAGTTTGCAGAGATGTAGTCTTAATGCATTATATGTAGTATACACTGAATTATATGGTATAATAATGCATTAAAACCCATCATTGTTGATTACAGTCCTTTATATAGACCTTTGCAAATTATAGAACTCCTGATATGACAAAGGAACAGGAAAATCTGAATGTAATACTATATAACATCACTGCAAAATTCTTGAATCTGGTTGGTCAGAAGGTGTTGATTAATTTTCTATAACAGCAGGTCTGATGTTTGTAGACTAATAACTCATTCATAGGGACTTGTATGCTATATGCTCCATATAATCTAAGGCTAATAATGAATGCTTTTTTAAGTGTGTGGTTATTTAACAAAGAAAAAAAGAATAGCTGGCGAAACTGTCTGTCAGGAAACAATTATTTAACATGGAAGGAGTCTCCAGTGACAGAATTCTGTCATAGATAATAGGTTTTCTGCCATGGAAAAGTCTTCAGGATAGAGGCGTTAGCATTTTCTGATTTCTTGAGAACACGAACAAGCTATGCTTGTTTGTTTGTTTTTGTTTGTTTGTTTGCCTTATTAACTTTAAGAGAGAGGAAAAAATAGAGGCTGTGAGGGAGCAATATCACATCACACTAACCTGTCTGTAACTATTTTCCCAAAGTGTTTTATATCTTACTTAAATGATTATAGTTACAATTCTCTAATTCTCAAAAATTTGTATATAAAATGCAAAAATCTAAATACAAAAAAAAAAAATTGAAATAAAAACACGGTGCCTTACTTTCAAGGCATCAGAAACAAGGGCTTGTGATTTTCAGAGGCTATAGATATTTTAACATGGGCTATAAATTAAATTATCAAGGTCATTGTTGATAATAGGTCAATATATAGTATACATTTGTAGCTACAAAGAAGTTGGGAAACTTAAGGGGGGAAGAACCTCATCTACATTCTTGGAACTTGCAAAACTCCATGGGAAATACTGTATGCTTTAAAATTCTTTGAAATTTACAAATTTAAAGATCAACTGGATTCACCTCCTACAGCTTCAGAAGCACTTGGCTTGCATATTTAATGAAGGACTTCCTGTTTCTCCAGAAACTCCACCCTCTGCATTTGATCTTTTAGGATGTTGGTTGGAAATGCTGCCTCTTCTGAATTCAAAAGACTCACTTTATGAGCTCCTCAGCGAGACTTCATTCTGATCGTGTAAGCATTGCACTCATCATTCCCAGAACTCAATAATCTCCATAAACACATTTTATGTTACGAATTATTATTACTACAATTCAATTAAACAGTTTAGTATGAGATTTTGTTGTTCAGCTGTTTTTTTTTAATGATATTATTTTTAAATAAGTGCTGCTGAAGCAAAATGCGAAACGGGCATGACAATAAAACTGAATGAGTAATTGAGAATTGAAACTCCAGAGACTATATCGATGCACTGTTGAGAAGGAAATGCATACAATGCATTATTTCAGCTCAGAGGGAATGTTTAACCTTCATACTTTCCTATTAAGTAGTCAAAGCCTTCCGAGAAATGCCATGTTCTACACTCTATAAACACACACAAGCATGCACACACACACACACACACACACACACACACACTTTTTTTTCAACCTTTCATTTTTAAAGTGCTTTGTCTACAGTGATCATGAAACCTGAGGCATTTACTATATGTCTATACACATTACAAAGTGAAGTTAAAAGCTAGATAGACTTAAGCAAGGCAAAAGAAACCTTTTTCATCTCTTCATTTCTGAACTACTGTGCAAGTTTCATTGCTCCAAGCTCTTTTTTTTTTCATTTTTGCATGCCTATGCAATATATTTGAAGAGGTAAGTCAGAGACACAAGACTACAAAGACTTTTTTTTAGGATGGCCCAGGCTTACATTGTTCAATTCTTGTAACTTAAGACATTTTTAAAACTCCAGGCAATCTGGCAAAGTCTGACTGAAGCCTGTTTGTTAACATATTTTTGCACATTCTGTGTAAAGATTGAAACACTTGTGATTGTGCTGTGCTGTTACAGGAAAAGAATCAACAATAGGGTGGAATGTAATGTACAGTGTACCATTGTACAGTTATGTACAGTTATAATTACAGTCAGAGATTGTGAGTTTGAATTCCAATGATCCCATAGCAATATTAATTGGCCGTGTTGTCTGGGTGGGAGGGCTGGCATACTCTCTTTCCCCTATGAATTACAGCGACCCAAGCCAATAGCAGGTGTCTGTGAGCTCATGTATGCAGAAGAGGGTAGATAGCGCTTTCCTATGAGTGTGTTACACTGCCCTGTGATGCAGCATGAGCAAAAGAAGCAGAGCTTGGCTTCGCATGTCTCCGAGGAAGCATGTGTTTGCCCCACCCTTGCCGGTTCGTAGTTGTCATGTGATTTAGCTAAGAAAGAAAGAAAAAAAGAAAGAAAGAAAGATCTTGTCTAATTCTGTGCTTCAATGCTTGTCTTATTTTATAGTCATGAACTAGTCCTTGATTGTTAAGCATTATGGCCATTTTTCTAGTTATAGTTGCTTATCCAGACCTTTGTAAGCAAGAAAGTTTGTGTAACTGGACCTTTAAAAATTTTACTTGAATACCCCTGGCTTATTACCTATCACATATTATGATGAAGTAAATCAACAGAGTATATCAACTACAAAACAGTCTGTCTCAGTAAACTTAGTAAGCATGAAACATGTTTATATTCAACAGGGGACGAAAGCACAGTCCTCTCTCTCCGCATGAGCATGGAGGAACATTTTGTGCCCGCTGAGACCTGCATGGTTCTGGTGGCCCGGCCCACATGGCCGCCTATTTATAGAGCTCACACAACAGGAGGAGAAAAGGGGGCCAACTCTACCTGGCAAGCACCACTGCAAAGAGGATTTTAACACAAGAGAAATGAGGACTGATGGAAAAGATAAGAACACATCAGGATATGATGTGAATGTGTGACATTTACCAGAATTTGATGCTGTCCACCAGAGAGCATTCGAATTAGGACAAACCTCTTTTAGGGCAGAATATATACAGAATAGTTCACAGCTTAGCAAATATTCACACTAGTATAAAATGGGTGATTCCATGATATTACATATACAAATATGCAAAGGTAAAAGACATTTTAAACATAGTTAAAGTGTCCTTCATAACAACCTGTATGTATGCTTCAGATAGCTAACTTTAAACATTAATAAAGTTTTTTTTTTTTTTTCTGAAAACAGCATTTTTGCCTGTTCATGTCCACTATAACAACACCTCACCTTGAAATATAATCATTCAAACTTCAATCGTCTGATTATTTTTGCATTAATGTATGAATCCATTTAATATCTCATGCATGAAACATTTTCCATGACTCATCCATTATAGATTATGAAAATATCACATTTTATTCCCATTACATTCACTCAACCCTGTTACCTGAAAGCATTAACACTCGTCACATTTTCGAAAGGAAATTGCATCAACCAGATTTCCTGAAGATCGTGTGAAGAAGAAAAGTAAACTCTTTCATTCTTTTTTCAATAACATCGTGATATTGACTGACAAGGCCACTTTGAAAGTACAACCATTTTACCCAAATTATAGGCTAAAAATAAATTATTCATTTTAAAATATCTAAGTAAATGATTAGAATGTCATTAGCATCCTCGTGCCATTAGCATGAATGTTTTTTAACTGCATTTTGTGTGTTTGCTAATTCTATGCTAAAAACTCAACCTTGTTACCCATTTAAGAGCAACACAAACTCTGACATGGGTTTACACATATGTAATCATAGTGTGCATATATTCTTAGATTCAATGTGAACAAATGATTTAACAATAAATAAATAAAGTGTACATTTTATGAGTTACATTGGCTATATGGCACCTCAATTGTGAAATCACCCAAAAAGCCACAAATGAGTCAGAATACTTAGAGTACGAGATCCCTCTGAGGGAATCCTTAAAGGTTATTCTGAGATTAGAACTTTATAGCAGTGTTTTTGCTAGCAGACAGAGTTCCAAGCAGACTTTTTTCAGGAACATACGGACTTGTATCGATCCAAAGAACCTTGGAAGAAACTTTTTTTTCTAATAGTGTTGTTGGACTTTGTATGGATCTTCGGCACTTTTGCTGTATGAAGATGTATAGTACAACTTCACTCGTCTCCATTTTTAGGGACAGAAAGTGATCAATTAATTTTCATTCAAAGATTAGGAGAATGGTGTACACCATATCATAGAGACATAATATCAAATAAATAATAGAAATCAAAGAAAAGATTAAGTGATGAAGATGATTGAAGGAACCCTGTGAGGAACCTAATCTTTCTTTCTCATTACTGAGGTGAGTCTGAGCACTAGACAGAAACATACAGAGGAGGAAAAGGGATTAATTTAGTGGAATGGAGTTGGCGTTTATCTGTTCGCCACAGCAGTGTTGGGAAGATTGGCCCTTATGCCCCACACTGAGATGGAGAGAGGGTGAAGGAGAAGAAGATAGCAGTGAGGGACTGATCCTCTGGTATGTAGGGCATTCCTCCCCTCTTTAGAGCCTGGAATAGCACTGACATGGAAAAACTTCACCCGGCGAGTTGTCCCATTTGAAAACGCCACGCTAAGACCGCCCCTCTCCATCCCTAAAGAATTTATCCTCCTGATGGTAGGAATGTTTGGATTTATTACAAACTCTGCAAAGTTTGTTAACACTTAAAGAGGGATAAAGTCTAGGAAAATGAGATAGGGAAGTATACGATTTCAAAAGTGCTTAATGTTTTACATGAAACTTTCAGTCCACAGAAGATATATTATATTGATATGAAGCATATTTCAAAGTAACATAGCACTTCCAAATCTCCAGTAAACAGTATAATCGTCGTTTATGTTACAGGTCAGTGAAGCGTCCTGAATCATTTAACTAAGTAATAATTCTCCAGGCTTCAGAGAAATATATTCATGATGAGAGCAGGACATGCCATATAGTTACGTTTAATGTTGTCGAACGTCCATGTTGACACTTATGTGATAGCAGCCATAAATATTAATTCCCTCCCTTTTTCTCATACTTGAAGATCTTATAATGTTACAAGAAACTGCAATGCCCTTTCTGTGTGTCGGAAAAGTTTTACCTTTGACTGTTACAAAGCGCTGACACTGGAGACTCCTTTGAAAAATGTTAAATAAAGATAAACATAAACAGAAAGTTTCACCATATCAACAAGTACACATTTTAAAATCCGTTTATTTAGAGCATCCATCATATTAGTCCTTGGGTAAGCTGATACTTTAGAAATGATAACCGTTATAGAAAATTAATCAATACACTTCGACCAACCGGAAGCAAGAATTCAGTCGTGGTAATACATTGATCTAAGGCGTGGGTGCTCAAATTACTTTTGCAGCCAGGGATCCAATTATCTGTTAAATAAATTCCACAGACCACCTCAGGACAGATTTTTTTTTTTTTCTAAGAAAATAGTGTTCTTAGAACAGACTGATGTTCTGAATATATAATACATAATTTATTTCCTGACTCTCTCCTTTTCTCTTTCTTTACATTTTTTTTTTAGATTTCCCCTACATTTTTTAAGATCTTCTGCTGGTTGGGGAATTGTGTATGGGTGCTGCACTTTCATTTTAACACCTTCCACTAATGAGGATTCGAATACAACAGCCATTAAGCTGAAAATATTGTTCACTGCCATTAGACACTGTCCAGGGATTATCGCCTTGCTGCTCATTCTGATCCCTACTGGCGGAAGGAGCAAGGAAATGACTTCAATAAGAATTTTTCTGTCTCATATTAAAGGGAAGAAGGCCATTAGTGAATAAATTGTCATAGGAACCAATTTTTATGAGTAGAGGGTGCAGAGTAAGAATTCATCACATGTACAGATATACTATATTATATACTATATCATTATAATATGGTCATGTAAACCAGAGATCCTAGTTTAAACATGAATAATTAGTGCTTTTATTAGTGCTTTTAATTTTAACTGAATAATTATAGACTAGTGATGTGACATATAGCCTAAGAAAGGAATGAAACACTGACACTGGAGACTCCTGCCAAAAACGTTAAATAAAAGTTTCTTGACAGAAATTTCACCATAGCAACATTTATACATCTTTCTTTGTTAACGGTACTTTTTTAATCTGTTTATTATTAGTCTTAAATTATGCGGCGCATCTGCTGTGCAAGTCTGTGTGTAATCTGTTACTATAAAAATAATAACATATTAGAACCATGAGTATATAGATCAATGACTAAATCTGTGCTTGATTTGTGGTTTATCTGCAATCTTTGTGAAACAAATATGTTTCTTTTCTTATGTGTGGTGGCAAAAGGAACTTATGAAACTGTTGAGACTCGGACACTGAAATGGAAATAAGATTTGGATTCCTGGACATCACTATGCGCTCTGGATTTGGTGCTTAAAGGCATTATTTTTAAAACAGATTTGGGTCAAGATGGGTTATTTTTAAGTGTTGGCCCCTTTAGCCAAAGTTTGCAAGCCACAATAAATACAAACACACATCCAACAAGTGATATGAAGCAGAAATACAAAGTAATTTCGCACCTACATATTACCTATGTACACTGACCAATCTGTATTTACGTTTAGACAGGGAGTCAAATAAGATTTCTTATTTTCATCATATCAGTATTTTTGCTGTGATGTCAGTTTAGCTAAAGATCAGCTGGAACCTGAACTTTTCAGTTCTAATTTGGGTCACGTTCATTCCAGCAAGTCAGCTTATATAACCATAAGAATCTGATCAGGCAGAGAAGAAATAAATATGATCTTAGAACTGGATAAACACAGCCTTAGATAGTTCTGGTGGTAGTCCTGGTAAGACCAACCCGTATCTCCTCCATTGCATCCAAATTTGTCTTAGTCAACTGCAGCAGATGCTTACTTCACATTTCCATGTCTGTTCTGCTTCACATGCCAAATCCCTTAATTGGTTTCCCCTTCTCCAGTAATCACGCCTGGATTTCATTCAAACGGCACAAATCTCAAGATAAAGAGTGAGAAGAAAATCCATTCTCTATCTGTAGGGAATCATATAAGCATACTGCTATGGCTGACACCACAGTGGGACAGCAATTAATTCCATGGCACCATAGATGGGAATGAATCTCACCACCTCTGGTTAAGCAGTCCTCATTTCTGCTTGCTCACTTTTTCTCCAACTGTGTATGCATAGACATAAAAAATGACAGTGCTTTCATCAAAAAAGACATTCACAACAGGAAAGCACTTGCCAAAGAATCCAATTACCCAAGCCACAGGACTGTAAGTTAGTGACAGTTATGTTCTGACAGTTGAAGGGTTCATAAACTTTGGGAAGAGATCTTACAGGTATTAGGGAAAGAAATAAAGAAATTACTATCAGCGTGCCCTTTTGGAAGATTCTCATGGGATTTCCATTGGACTCGATGGATTATGAATGGGAAATCACAATGAAGTCACAATGGGAATGCCGGGGTGTATTCTTGGGAAAGTTTGGCAAATACATATATATAGCAGCTGTTCGACTGGAGAACAGGAAAGCCAAGATTAGACAAAAACAGGAAAGCCAGATTAGACTTTGCCAGAAAACATCTAAAAAAGCCTCCCATGTTCTGGAATAAGATTCTTTGGACTGATGAAACCAAGATTAACTTGTACCAGAATGATGGGAAGAGAAAAGTATGGCGAAAGAAAGGAACAGTTCATGATCCAAAGTATACCACATCATGTGTCAAACATGGTGGAGGAAGTGTTATGGCATGGGCATGTATGGCTGCCAATGGAACGGGCTCACTGGAGTTTTTTGATGATGTGACTGCTGACAGAAGTAGCAAGATGAATTCTGAGGTGTATAGGGCTTTACTCTCTGCTCACATTCAGCCAAATGCTACAAAACTGATAGGACGCCGCTTCACAGTGCAGGTGGATAATGACCCCAAACATACTGCGAAAGCAACTCAAGACTTTTTGAAGGCAAAGAAATGGAATATTCTTCAATGGCCAAGTCAGTCGTCTGATCTCAACTCAAAAGAGCTGCTTTTCACTTACTGAAGACAAGACTGAAGGCAGAAAGACCCACAAACAAGCAGCAACTGAAGGAGGCTGCAGTGAAGCCTGGCAAAGCATCTCCAGGGAGGAAACTCAGACTTTGGGTTTTGAGAACATGGGCTCCAGACTTCAGACAGTCATTGACTGCAAAGGATTTTCATCCAAGTATTAAAATTATGGTTATATTTGCAATCATGTCACTTTGTCCAAATACCTTTGAGCCCCTGAAAATGGAGCTACTTTGCTGAAAATATAATTCCTAAATGGTAAATGCTATATTTTTGTGGAACGTCTTAAAATAAAGCTGAAAGTCTACACTTCGACAAAGTCTTGATTTTTTATTTCAAATCCATTGTGGTGGTGTATAAAGGCAAAATCACAAAAACTCTGTCATTGGCCAAATACTTCCAGTCCTAACTGTATATATATATATATATATATATATATATATATATATATATATATATATATATATATATTAAAACCTAGTGGATGCTATATGGCATCTAGTGTATCTAGTGCATTAAGTGTATATTTCACATTAATGAGTAACCCATGGTCCCATAGAAATCAGACCATATTCCAATTGCTAAAATCCAATAGGAATAGCACAGAAATCAGACCATATTCTACTGGGCAACTGTCACATTTCCCCCACTCAGTGCACATTGCTGTTCCAGCTCAGCTAGTACTGCTTTCATGTCATGTACTTTTGCTTACATTTTGTGTCTTTGCCCAGCACTGTCTTTCCTTGAAAATTCAATATCTAGGAGTTTGTAACATGCAGTAGTGAGAGGCAGGACACAAGTCTATATACTCAGCATGTGTTTTATTATGGGCAGTCCAAGAATAATCTTTGTAGCCCAGATTGAAGGTCAAAGAACTGGCAGGAAGCATCAAACAAGGAATATCCATAAACAAAACACAAGAAAAATGGGTGAGGGTCAAAATCAGGGAACACAAAAACCAAGGCTCAGACTTAGCAACATGAATGTACGTTAAGACTTCGGAATGAGACTAAAACACAACAGGGTATACAAAGAGAAACTAATCACAGGCATACCACAGAACACCTGGACACAATCAGGAAACACACCAGTGACAGGAGACAGGATCAGAACAGAAACAAAAGCACATGGTAATGTGAAGAAATAGGAAATCAGTTAAGCTTTAACTTCTCTTATCTGAGACTATTGGACTTGTACATGCAGAATTCCTACATACAGGAAGATCCCACTTGCACAAATGCTTGCATTTATATTTTATTGCCTGTATTGCCTTTAATCAGGCAAAAATCTCTTCTGAGGACACCGAGGACACCTCTGTATACTATATGTATATACGTTGTTCTATTGTCCCGAAATCTGCAGTTTAGTAGATGTGATCCATCATTTGTTGTATTGCAATTTCTGTTTCTTAATAACATAAAGTTCACTTTTATTGCTATGAAACAAACATTAGAATGATTGATTTCAGTGAATGTCATTTGTATTGCATTTTCTATTATTTATTTGATAGAATTTGAGTAATATGAGAATTTCCAGATGCTACTTCATGCTGCAATAGGCAGCCCATCTGAGGCCCAGCTTATATTGCTTCATTGTGAGGTTTCCTGCTTTTTGACAACCTTCTTCACTCTTGAGTTCAAAATGCACACAGGATATCATTAATTCACACTAAAATATTCTTAAAATTCCATCTTCTTGTGTTTGCATTTTATTTCACGCACCAGAGATGTGTGATTTAGTCTAGTACAGATACCACATCTGCAGCTAAACGTGGGGGTTATTAGCAGGCTTGATGGATGTCAGAATAATTGGCTAGTGTAACACCCAAGAAGTCCAGCACTGAGCCAAATGAAGTGAAAGGGCCCTTTAAAGTAGAACAACTATGCAGCATGTGCCACAATGTCATTCATAAAAGCATTGCAGAGCGGCTTTATGCGCTAACATGGACACCATTAGTGTGCAGTGAAGTAAATGTTTGTGTTAGCAGACAAGCTAATGCAGATAAATAACTTGGCAGATGATCTTTATAACATAACGCCAGCCAACACATGAACAAGCTACATTCATTTACTCTCATAATCTCTAATACGATGAAACAAATTCAGCAAACATGCAACAAATTCAAACACATATTTCTTCAGGAAGTCATTCGGATGATTTTTCCGAATTCTGAATGACTGTTTCGAAAAGGTGATGCTAGTAGGAAATGCTAGTCCAGTAGCCACTCTCTCCTTTCACTCTGTCTACCCCCTAGCGTTAAACCTCTTGCATAATATTCTCTCATTTTCAGTCAGTTGTAGTAAGAGCTGCTCTAGTTGTGGACACAAACAGTAGAAAAGAGCAGAGAGCAGAGCATGTGGTTGGAGTTAGCGTTCCGCTCTGTTTGCCTGGAGCCTGAGCTCTATGTGTTTACTCATATTAGTGGAAGTGTTAAAGGCAGCAGAGCGAGGGAGGCCAGCTATTTTTACCAGCAAGCCTTTGCCTTTGCCCAGTCTCCACTCATGCCTGCCCTACACACACAGCCGTATGTGTCCGAGTCCTAAGATGACACATATTGGCGGACAAGACTGCAGACTCTCTCTCTATATATATATATATATAAATATATATCTCTCTCTCTCATTCTCTAGCTGCACATTTTAGGTGATGCTAAATATCCAGAAGTCAACACACACATTCACACCATCCCCATCTGTCTGCAAGGTCAGACCTTTAAAAAAAGACACACAGCCGGAAGAAGTAGAATGAGTGCTTCTGGCTCAGAGCTATTTTAAGCCTTTTGCTTTATGTGCATTATGTTCAGTTTAACTCGGAGGTGCACAGCTAATGAATGCTGCAGCTTGGCCTTTAAATAGCTTCCATGCAAAAAAAAGAAAGAAAGAAAGAAAGAAAGAAAGAAAGAAAGAAAGAAAGAAAGAAAGAAACCGTTTTATTTGACATTGCAGAGCTAATGCAAATGTGTTTTTATTTCTATATCAGCTAAGAAAGAGGTGGTGGGTAGAATTCTACAGAAGACTTTCTATGACAGAGTATGTATAACAACCTAGGAATACAATCATAAGTTATGATGCATTCATAAGTCATTATATACATTCTTATAAGTATTTATGAAAAACATTCAAGTTTACCACATTGCAATTTAAGTAGTGATTATAAAACTTATAATATGCAGTAACAAAGAAATTCAGCCCCATTTTGTAAACAAGTAACTTATAGTAATTTCTGAGTGTAAATTAGATTAGACTGATAGGAATAATAATATAAGTACAACAATATAACATTTATTTGTGAGCTCAAAGTACAGTGACATTAAACAAAAATGTTTATTAAAACAATAGCATTGCCAATATTTTATTTCTCACAATTTATCAAGCCAAAACATCAGTTATCAACATCTACAAATGTTGTTGTAAAGTTTTGTATTATTATATAAAGTTCTAGTGTGGCACTATAATGTAAAGCTGTACAGTTTTGCATTATTGTGTTAAATTTTTATTATGATGTAAAGTTGTAAAGTTTTGTGTTATGTTGTAAGAGTTTGTATTATGATGTACAGTTGTACTTTTATAATATGATGTGAAATTGTGAAGTTTTGTAGTAGGATTTAAGGTTTTGTATGACGATGTAAAGTTTTAAGGTTCTATAGTATGTTGTAAAATTGTAAAGTATAGTATTATTATGAAAGGTTGTAAAATTATGTACTATGTTGTAAAGTTGTGTAATATGTTGTTGAGTTTGTATTATGGTGTACATTTCTGAAGTTTTGTACTATGTTGTAAAGTTTTTAAGTTTTGTATTATAAATTTTCTTGATAATCCCTCTTATAAAATGAATATATTAAAGAAATAGAAAAATCAAGTCAGGTCTCAAAATGCACTATGCAAATAAGGGCTAGGCTTCTTTGGTAATGGTGATAAAATGTGCTATGAACACTTCTTATAATACTATATCATTGTATTAACCATTTATAATGTAAAATAAATATAGCTGTAATGTGTAATGCATTTTCTTATATAATTACAATGTGTATAATGGCTTATGAATTATTATATACATTATAAAATAAAATGAATATATACATAGTCCATTATAAATATGGCCTTCATAGAAAGTGTTAGCAAATTCTACATGGGATACAGTCTCAATTATCTCATTTATATACCTTATCTCCATCTTTTAACTGCATCCTTCCATCTCTGATCTCAGTACTTCATAGCAACTCACCCACTGTTAATATCTCTCACTTGCTTCCTTTCTGTCTCTCTTGGCTGCTCAGTTCTTTTTTTTCTTGTTATCCTCCAAGCTTTTACCAATTTCTCTTTCCTTTCCTAGATCTGTTAGTATTCATTCAAACTTGTATTCTCTGCTTGTGTTGGTCCTCCTCATCTGTGTCATTTTAGAAGTAATACAATCTGTTTGGTGTTCTCTGGTTTTCCTTTTAGGTTGCTAGCTCCTGTTAGCCATCTACCTTGCTATTATTGGATTAGTGTAAAGTTGGACTTCTTTTATTTTAAGTTTGGAGAGTGATGGTGCATGATGCATCTTAGATGGCATATTATGTATGCAAAATCTCCCAAACATTCAGACCCATTTTCAGTTCTGAAAATAAATTGCAGTGGTGCAGTGAGCTCCAGGGTCCCCGGTTTGTCCCTGAGCTTGGGTTACTGTCTGTGTGGAGTGTCACATGTTCTCCCCGTGTCTGCGTAGGTTTCCTCTGGGTTCTCCAGTTTCCTCTCACCTGACAAAAAACAGTAGGTGGATGGATGACTGTAATGATGTCTGCATGATGTCCTGCGATGGGTCTGCATCCCATCCAGGGTGTATCCCAGTCTCGTGCCTTGTGTTCCTGGGACAGGCTCTGGATCCACCATGACCCTGACTGGGATAAAGCAGCTAATAAAGATAAAGAAAATGGTTTTCTACAGTGACTCACAGGCCCTCTAGAACAGTTTCAGAGCATTTTTACTCCTCTGATTCAATAACAACATTTTTTTTTCTAAAAAGAAAAGAATACACACTGAAGCTTTAATGCAAACTTGCATCATGACTGAAAGCACACTGTTAATATTCCTCATGGGAACATTTTGGATTTTATTGAATTTTGCCCCATTTATGGAGGTTTGGCACCGCTGCTTGGCGATTCTGGCAGTGGGCTTTGGAATTATCTTGCATTCTGCATCACTGAGTCTTGGTGAATTGATTAGCTTGTACTTTGGCGTTAATAACAGCCCTTAACCCACTGCTATTTGCATGTGTCAATATTCAAGCTGGCTAATTTGGCTTTAAATATCTGGTGTGTAATAACAGTTGAGGCCCATCTCCTGGACTTCTTTCAAACAGTGATTCAAAAAATAGGCACCTAATCTGTGCCCACAGATATAATGGTTCCGTGTCTACTCTGTTATTTCTAGTGGTGTGACAGGAGTAATTATACTCAGCATATGGCACTTTCTTTTCGTTATTTTGATGAGCACGTGGAGGTCATTGCGCCGCTGTAAAGTTAGCTGTGTTGTCAAGACTACAGCATTCCAAGTGTGGGCTTGTTGCTTACTTCATTTCATGCTCTCATTCTTATTTTAGTCTCATTTATTCTTGACAAGCAAGGTGTGTGAGTGGGGGAAATTGCGTGGGTGGGCTCACACAGAACTTTCAGATCAGGTCTTTTGTGTTCCATGTGATGATAATAAAATTACCATTGTAATTCTACAATCTGGGTGCCAATTGTGTTCCAAGGATGTATGCATGTAAAGGTGAAAGACATTACTTGTCCTTCAAAACAACCTGTGTGCATGTTTTAGATAAATAATTTAAAACAGTAATAAAACCTACAAAATCTATAGCACTATGGCAAACACCATTACCTTGAAATACTGTATATTCATTATAATATAGTCAAAAATCATATTATTTTACATTCATGCATGAATCCATTTAATGTCTCATGCTTGAAACATTGTTGAAACAACTTCTCCAGGGGCCATCCATTAAAATTGAAGAAAAATGTACTTTTCAGTCCCACAATCCTGCTACCTGAACACATTCACCCCTATGAAATATCTGGAATAATCCACACAAGTCTATATTTGAAATATTGATTGTTTTTCTACTCCGATCTTTATGGTCACTGACGGCCTCCTGAAGGCAGAGTTGTGGATGTTCCATATTCTTTTCACTTTTAAATAATGAGGATTTCTTCTAGAACTAAACCCTGATTGGTACTTTCCCAGAACTTTACTCTGAACTTATTTTGATACCTTTTTCTTTTTCTTCATGTTGCTGTTTGTTTAGGTATGTTTTCTAACAAACTCTGGGGTCTTCCTAATTGTGCGGGATAGGTGAATACTTATACGAGCCACCCCTGTACACCAGCTGCCCCTGTTCAGTACAAAGATTTATTCTTTAGAAATGTACTAAGTGAATTTCATAAGCTTGATAAGGTTAAGTGAAAGCAAACTGGAATAACATAGAGAGATAGATACTTGAAAACTAATGACTACAGTAGTTTGATTCTTCTCACCTCTGTTATACTGTGGGTCTAACATGTTAATATAATGTGTGTTTAATTAAAGTATGATAAAATTCTGAGATAATCAGTATTATTGCATCATGAATAAAGTCAACTAAGTAAGTGTTGCATTGCAGTTGGTCTCTCTTTCTCTCTCTCTGTTTCTCTCTTGTTGTCATTCCCCCCCAAGCCCCCCCCGCAGTTTGCTGTGCCACTGACTAATGCAGCTACATGGAAATAAGTTGGAAAATAGCATACATTCCAGCCTGTATCAGTAGATAACTTCAGCCAGACTGAATAGCTGGCATTGTGCCAATATCTGTCTGCTGGGACTTTGAATTAATGTGTGTGTGTGTGTGTGTGTGTGTGTCATTGCAGTTCAGACATTGACTGAGAGTGAATTAAATAAATGAATTCCATGTCCACAAACACAGAAAGTTCTTTTAATCCTTAGAACATATCATGACTATGCAATATTGGGGGGTTTGCTGTTATGGGTGAATAATCAACAACGGCCACATACAAAGCGTAGTTACTGCTACCACAAATATTTTGTTCCTCTTATATCACAAGAATTTGGCACAGGAATCTTACCATTTATTAAAGATTTTTTTTTTATTATTTGTTATATTACTATTTATAGTTATAACTAACATTTAATAATGCATAATGTCTTATATGCTGTAGTTTCCAAAAAAATAATTCATGTATTTAATATAACACATTTAATATACTGGTTAATAATATGCTGTGTATTATTACATAGTAGATTTAATATTTATTAAGAATTACTCTGTGTATCATGTTTTTACAGGAAAATAATCAACAATGGAGTGGTGTGATGAAGCGGAGTTAGTGTTACCACCACTATGTTGAGTGTTTTCCTATAACAGCATGTCCCCAAGTGTTTCATTCCTCTTACAACACAGCAATACACCAAAGATTACATTGTTTATTTATTAAATTAGTTCTTGTTATCACTTATGTTATGCCAGCTATACATTCATAAGACCCAAAAAAAAAAGCTTGTCATAGTAGTGAGAAACCAGAAACTCCTCCATACTGAAAAATGGAAAGCTTAAGGTTACATCTTTACCTCTGACTGTTACAAAGTACTGACACAGGAGATTTGTGTAGCAGCTGGAACTACTGTCAGAGTTGCTGCTATGGGAAATTATTCAACGATGTCTGACCAATCAGAATTGAGAATTTAACAGCATTGTGGTCTAACTTGTGATAATCCATAAAAAAGAAGGGGGGAAAAAAACAGAACATTCAGAGACAAGACTGAAAATCTAAATTCACCCAAGAGATTTTCATGTATGCTTTGACTTTGTGTCTTATGACTTTGAGACACTTGTGTCTCTTTAAAAAAAATCCCTGTTGGATTTTGTGCCAATACAAAGCTGCACCGCAGAGTCACAGTTCCATATATCTGACTTTTATCCTCCTTGTGCTTTTTGACCTCTGCAGCCTTAAATTCAGAGTTAAGAATCTGAAGACCCATAACTCTGCTGCCTGTTTACAGCGAATGTCAAACGTGTCAAAGTGTGGAAAATTCAGTCTCGTTTAAACAGCTCGGCATATGTGCTTACTCTCTACAGAGCTCATTCGTGCCTGCTGTTACAACGAAATCCCTGCAGACCCAATTATTCTCAGCCTGTTCTTATATTTTCACATGCTCAAAGGCTTTCTCTGCCATATTATTTCCATGTAGAGAGTGGAGTTGTGCGAGTGACAAAGCAGCCTGGAGCGATTACATGGTGTGAGCTGATGAGCAAGAATGTCCTGTTCCCCTCAAGCTATCTGCCTGCTTGAAGCCTAAGGTGTGCTTTATATTTTATGAAACTAGCTTGGAAATGGTTAAGATATTTTTATCACTCCATTTGGACCTGCAGGAGTGTGAAGAAATGGCTAGCATTAACTGCTAGTATCATTGGTTTACCTTCTTAGATATAAATATAAGGAATAATACACTAGGGGTCGTGCCATTATAGGAAAGTAATCGATGCCTGACGTGAAGCTGAGTTACTGTTACCGCCCTGAAGTTGGTCATTTTTATATAACTGCACATTCCATAGGCTTTATTACTCTTATACATATACATGTAACTATGTAAATATTTGACAACAATGCTAACAATTTTTAATTTAATAATAAATGACACATTGTACTTTTTAGCTATTTATAGCTACATTTAATGTTGGGGAATGTCCTCAAAACAAGTTATTTCCTGTTATCACTTATGCTATAGCAGCTATAACCAGCTGTTCCCTAATGGCTCTAATGTTACAAAATGCTGATACTGGAGACTCCTTCTATAAATGCTAAATAAACATGATAGACTAATAATGACAACAACAACAACAACAACAACAATAATAATAATAATAATAATTTGTAACATGTTTACATCATTCAAACACGTGTTTTATATCTTATATGCAAGGAAGGATTGAACAGAAACAAAACACCCACACACACACACACACACACACACACACTGCAGCAGCTTCTAAAGAGTCCTTTCAGATCTCAGCAGGAGGCATTCATCTAAACGAGCCCTGTATTTCAGCCCCACAGCCTCCCTCTGCTTTTGATATCCCAAGAGCCTTTTTTTGCTTTTTCTGCTTCAATTTATGCAGTCTTCCCTAAAGCCTTATTCCTCCCCCTATCCCACACTCCTTCTCTCCCTCTCTCCCTCTCCCAATCCCTCTGTCCACTAGAGCACCATTATCATATTCATTACCTGTCTGATTGGAAGACATGCATGTGGACTTGACAAATGTGCGTCCTAGCTAGTTTCCTGGTGTGAAGGTTGCATTCATCGCTGCTTGAGAGAACGTTGAAATGGGGTCTGAGGGGTTTCAAGCAGAGAAAGGAAATAAATATAGAGGTTTCCAATCACAGAGAATCATGAGCATGATGGATAAATTAAGTGAATCTGAGAAGAAGTGATATAGAGTATGTGTGTGATATAAAAAATGGAGAAAGAGAGAGTGAGAAAGGAGAATAAACTGAGGTAGGAAACTAAGAGAAAGAAATAAAATAAGACTGGGTGTCTGCACTGAAATCTTTGAGGCCTTGGGCCGAGGCGATTTGATTTAGCGCTCTGTTCCGCCATCCCGTCACAGGCAATGCCACGAAACGTCCTGATTTCCTCATCCAAGGAGAAAATCTATCGAGATTTCTATTTTTACTGTGCTGATAAATGAAACCTGTGCTCAATCCAAAAGGTCAGAAGCTGGCAAGGCAGATTTGTGTCCACGATTTGACATTGTAAATCAAAGCAGCTATAATCTGAACCCAGGTTAATCACTGGCTCTTTCACATTCTTTCAACTCAGACTGAATTCATTGATAGTGCGCCTGTTTAACTGCAATACTGACTCTGACATGTCCAAGGTGACATTTGTAGATCGTGACCGAAGATAAATGATATTCATTATTTGTCTTCCACTGCTTGTCCATGCTATTTAGCAACATAATGGATTTAAAAGAAACGATTACATGGCTTTTTTCCACTGTGTTAACACAAGCTCAGATCAAGGGCATTACCCTAATGTGCCCCAAGCTTGTAGGCTGAAGAAAAGATTGGTAACACTTTATTTTAAGGAACATTTATAATGGGTTATACAGTCTTATAATTTGTTTAATTATGCTCAAATCAGATACTTGTAAAATATTTATTCACTATGAATTAGTCTTTATTCAAGATCTGTATTGTTACTGTACATAATTGCAGATGTATTATGTAAAATTGACTAATAATTTTAATAAGAACTGTACTAAAACCTTGTTTTACAAACCACTGGGCATGAATTAATTACCTAAATTTTGCATTTTATTATAACTAATTGGCCTTGTTACACTTTTAGGACCTAGTTGCATCAAGTGACTTCTACAGTTTTTAAATTTAAGAGCTTTCAGCGTTTGCCTTGGTATTCATGTTTCTATTAAATAATAATAATAATAATAATAATAATAATAATAATAATAATAATAATAATTATTATTATTATTATTATTATTATTATTATTATTATTATTATTGTATGCTATAGAAATAAAATTAAAACGAGATGTGTAAAAAATAGATTTTAAAATGCATCTTAGCACAGTGGCATTATTCCTTAACTCTTCATGCTCAGTGGTTACAGAACAATGCATTAATTGATCATAGTTCAAATCAAAGTTTCATAGCACTTTTTATTCATTAATTATTGATGAATACTATTCTTCTTTAGAGTATGGAACACATATTGAAGTATTACCGAATTATTCAGCTTTTATCAGCTCTTAAATCTATAAACTGCAGTCACCTGGAAGTTTGAACATGGAGAATAACAACTAATAAGATGTGAATTTAGGTTATTCATTCATGCTCAATAGTTTGTATAACAAGCTTTGTTTTATAAAGTGTTTATTAATACAATTATTAGTTATTTTCACAAAACAGATATGCAGTTACTGGATGTAGAAATCAAAATTTGAGCTTTATTAAACAAATAGGACCTTAATTAACCCCTTATATATGTTCCTTAAAATAAAGTGTTACCAAATGATTCTCATACCGCAAGTCTCCCTGATTTCATCAATATTCCAAATGTTAGTTTGATAAATAAATGTTGTCAAATCGTTCAGTGATTTTTAACTATATTGAATGTTATGCACTTGCGGACATTCTGTAAGAGCATCAGGGAGTTTGTATAATGGATGATTGGATGGACTGATTGATTTTCTAAAATGTCTGAGATCCCACGGGAGCCATTCAGGGTGATAAGCCATAACTCTCAGAGCTCCACCAAACTAGCATGACTAAACCCAACAATCTTTGGTATTTTTACAAAAAAAAAAAGTCGATCTTTTCTTCTTAATTTTCCATTCTCTACCTCAAGAGGCTGCTTGAACCCTCTGACTGCAGGGAGAGCTATATTTGGCACGGTCAGTGTCTGATATTTCACAAACCTAAGCAGAGTTTAATGAAGCATCATTGTGGGACTGTTGTTCTTTCACCCACATGCTCATTACCGGTGGATGTAAGCCATATAAAATTTCATATCAAACACACTGTGGCTCTCTCTAATAGGTCCCTGTGGTGGCGGAGAGGCATGTTGGGGTGGATTGAAGAAAGGACACGGTATATCTTTCGATTGTGTTTAAATTTTTCATGTGCTGTCCCTCTGCCACTCCAGGGCTTGTCAGAGAGATGATCCTGCTTGGCTGCACTGTGTTCAACTCCCTCTTGAGACTCTAGGCTTTGTGGAAAATCGCCAAGGCTTTCAGGGAAGATGGCATATCCAGCTGCCAACTTGTTTTCCTGTTTCCTTAACCGAAAAAGGAGAAGACTGATCTCTGTGTAGATCTGTTGTTCGTTAACTTTATTCTGTTCTAAATAAACAGCCATGAATTGATTTGTCAAGTCTTCCATAAGCTTTTCATCATTGCTGGAGTACAGAAGGCAGACTGTGTTTATTCTTCTGTCAAAATCGTTCACCTTCCAGCATTTTATAGTATAAAAATAGTTATCTAAAATTCATTCAATCATAAAATAACCTTCAGTAGGACAGCACAAAACTCAAAAGAATGACTGTATAATTCCCACCACTGCAATTATAAAGGCGCCAAGGTGAATCCCATGGTTATCTCAGCACATTCAGGCTTTCCCTCCAGCTAAATAAGGTTATAGAAACTGAGATATGAGGCTCCTCATTTTCCTCCAGCACACTAAATTGAAAGCAGGCCCTTTGTGCCCTCTCACAGCTTGCCGCACTGATACACAAGAGGATGCCGTCTGCACTCTGACCTCAAGCTTTCTGCTAGTTAAGAAGCCAGTATTTGTAAAAGTTGTGCCTACAGTAGGTTAGGAAACTAGGAGAGTTTTTCAAGGGCCGACTCCCAAGGACCCAAGACTGGAGTTCCAGAGCAGAGACCACCTTCATTCTCCAAACTCATTTTCTTAAAAAGGAAGAATAAAAGTCCTCCAGGATATGCTCAAAGAGCAATAATTCTTCTTTCTCCACCAGTGCTGCACATAGCATCCAGAGTCCATTAGGGGCAACCGCCTTTATTTCACTTATCCAACAATTCCAATTTTGTCCTTCACAATACTCAAACAAGACTTTTCCAGCTTTCCACTCAGACAGCAATCTAGATATGGCCGCATTTTGCACACTCCTGAGATAAAGCCTGTCCCATTTGTCCTTTAAGGTACCTTATTCATTCATTCATTCATTCATTTCCAGTAACTGCCTTATCTCGGTCAGGACCCTTTCCTGGGAACACTGGTGTAAGGTGGGGGGACACTCTGAATGGAACATCAGGTCATGACAGAGTACCATTGACACATAGGGGCAATTTAGCATAGCCAATCCACCTACCAGCATTTACATTTTTGCTGATGCTTTTATCTGAAGCAACTTACGGTTTAAAACAGCATACAATAGAACAGTTGAGGGTTAAGGGCCTTGCTCAAGGGCCCAGCAGTGCCAGCTGGGCAATGCTGGGATTTAAAATGCTGGGACTTTCTGATAAGTAGCTTAGTGCCTTAACCACTGAGCTACCATGGCCTCAGCTTTTGGCAGATGGGTCCGATGTTTTTGGGAGGTGAAAGGAAATCAAAGACCATGGAAAACTCTGCACAGACAGCAACCCAAGCTCAGGATTGTTCTGGAGACCCTAGAGGTGTGAGGTGACTCTACCTGCTGCACCATCATGCACCTGAGCTACTTTATTTAGAGGAAATTTTTAGCAACATCAGATATATCCTTCTCAGTCTAGGTTGAAATCAGTTAATTCTGTTCAAAATATTGCTCTGACCAAGGAGTACTTTTACCAATGTTAATAAACAGCTTGTTTCATAGCTAGCTAATAGTCATAACTGTATTCACAAAACACCAAGAGAAATTACCTGGTTAAAATGTATTACTGCCTTAGAAATAAGGCTTTAATAAGGCTGTGGGACCAGTCAAGGAACACTTTAGGGTTCTAGATTTAATCTTTTTTCTAAGAGTGTAAAAATGATTTATGTATGTAGCTAATGCAACTATCTTACCAAATGCTCACTTGCTATAGATCAAGGCTAAATTACTAGCTTATCAGACAACTACTTATGTTAACAAGTGAAAATTTGTGCTTAGAACAAAAAATTAGCATTTTTTTCTTTCTAGAAACCACCACTTTGGAAATACTGCTGCTGCTATTCATCACATTACTGGCATTGCAATGCATAGCAAGGAATGAAACAAACAGCTTGCAGTCCCTGTTAGGAAGAGACAGGTAAGCTCCATTGCTGCAATGCAGCAGCAGGAACAGAAATGAGAAGGAGACTCAGCTAATTTTTCCCATTAAAGAGGAAGAGTGAGTCCCTTTACTGCATCGGAACGCAGAGTTATGGAGCTGGCAGTGGGCATGGGCCAAATGCAAAAGGTGATCGCAGCTTTCAGTTGCCTTGCATATGGATGCAGTTCCTGATATTCAGTGACTGGGTCTGATTCTCTAAGATCAAGGCCCATGTTTGTGGAGAGCGTTTAATGTTGGAGTGCAGCTCAGCAGCGGCGGTGAATGCACTGCCGACTGATATTAAGGCTGTGTAGTGTAAATAAAGCTAGATCTTTCTCTTCACATATCTAACTGACTGTCTAATCCAACTCATAGTATAGTTGCCCAAGTGAGTGCCTAGCTTATGTAGGTCACAATGTATTACACTAATGCATTAAAGAGACAATTATGCACACTCAAAAGTGCACTGAACCTGCCACCTGAGAAAAGGGCATGTATGTTGGCTGCAATGGCATTAGTTGAGACTAATGTTTCCAGTACAGACACCACTGTACTCATTAGTGGTACAGCCTCATGAAGCCCTGTACCTAAATCTATGTGGCATGTCCTGTAGCTGACCATAAAAGAGATGACACAATGCACATGAGGATCACAATGCATAGGATGCTATGGCAAATGTGGGTCATGACACTAACATGGAGTTTGATCATGCATACACACCAAAGATGAAATTGACATACAAGGAAATTGATAGAATTTGTGTATCAGATTTGACCATCTGTAACTGATGAATAACGGCTGTTATCTTGATGGCATGGGCTGATGACCAGGATGCTGCATAAATCTCCTGCACTTCATCTTGAAGTCAAGGCTCATTGTCTCATAGAGGTGCTTGATTCATGAGCTGATACACCAGTGCTAGAGGGGGGTTGGCTGCTCTCACTCCCTCATGCAGGTGTGATTTACTGCAGCCTCTGAATGCTTGCCTTCATGCCAGACTTCCCTACTGCTAAAACTGGGTTTAGTTCATTTTGTTTGCGAAGTGTTTTTCACAGAAGCCTAGTCATTGCCACAAAGAAGCTTTTTTTGAGAGTGGGACTCCAATGAGAAAGCTTAAGATAATTTATTCAAATAGCATGGAAGACGTTTTTTTTCAAGTCAATCAAAAAAAGGGATGTCTTGTGGGGGTAAAAGAGTAAATGAGAATATTCTACCTAGTGTTAGTTAGACCATTATCCACTATTGTTCAACACTCACTAGTTTATTCAATAAGGACCATATTCACTGTTAAGCGCACACAGTGAGGATTTAATACAAGTCTGCATTTTCTATCCCTAATTTATTTCTGGCTTAAAGGCAAGTGTTTAACGTGGTGGTGCAGAGGTGGCTCTTCTAAATCTGGCGACCTCAGAGGTATGAATTACATGCAGCTAATTTGCATAATCTGAATGAAGAGCCTAAATATAGATGTAAATTTTAGACTAAAATTGTCTAAGTTGCCAACTCTGAATATATGTATAGGTATACGTTAACAATACATTATAATCATTTAAGCATAATAATTTCCCTCAAAAATCAAAATTCTAAATTCATTATATTGTAACTCGTAGTACTATACAGTTTGATACATCATCCTGAACACATCTAAAACTATTTTTTTACAGCTGTGTATAAATGATTTGATATAGGATATATATACTCTATGTGTACCTGCAATTAAATTATTTTTTTTTATTTCTTGTGCTGCAAAATTTTTAAACCATAGTGTAAAAAAAAGAGGTAAATACAGATATAAATACTATAAGCTTGTAAAGTGGTTAGAATGGCAAACAGCAGGATCAATACTTGTGTGCTGAATTTGTAAATAACTGGTATTATGGATGGGAGTTTTACCTAATGGAAGTCTATCTTGGTCTTAGCTTAATCAATCAGGATAAGGAATTAATTACATTTCAAGAGAGAGTGAGAACCTAACAGCGTTCTTTCTGTTACTGAGTGTTGGTGCAGTTATACGGACAGCAACTTTAGATTATCATTTCATCATGTACATGATTGCAACACTTAATTAAATTAATTGGCTCTCAAAATATCAACATAAAAATTACTTTTTACGGTTACTCTGAAGCATTGCTAATGTACTATCAAACAATCTGCTCTCTTTGAGGTAAACCAAGCTACTATCTCCCAGCTTGAGCTTTTAAAAACCTGCGAAAGGCTAAAAAATAATCAATGCCAGGGATGGCATTCAATCTGAGTTTAAAATGAAGGCTATCCAGCTAATTCATTTCATTCAATAAAGACTTCAAGACTTAAATATCCTAATTACTACCCTGCGATTGTTTCCAGTTTCCATATTATCCTGGGTCAGCCAATCAGTTTTGCTGACTGGGATTGTTTTTCTCTGTGCTGGGGTTAGAAAAGCAGGTGAAGATGCACGAGCAACTGCTCACATCTGGTTGTAAACGCTGTAACTCAATTTGGCTGCCATCTCAGTTGATCTCATCTCATTAGCGTCTTTGTCCCCGTGCAGGACCGAGGCAATCTGTTCAGCCACAAGGGCCTATAACAGAGAGAAAGAAAGAGATAGTACCTGCAATGTGCTGAGCCAGATATTACAGTATATTAATCACAGTGCTACTTCTCTACAAGGTAGATTTAGAAGAATACTACTGTATTAATAATGCACAGGTCAAATAGCAATGAGAATGGATTAACATTGCATCATCAAGTAGGAATAATCAAAAGAATGCAGTGAAGTAGAAAAGAAGCAGAACTAGCAATTCATTTATCTAAATTGCAATGCATTAAAGGACCGGTTCGGAGTTTTTAGAGCCCTCTACTGCCTAATTAGTTAATTGGACACTGATATGTCTTCTCCTTCCCCAAAACCAATAACACCACTTCTCTTGAAACTATGTGATGGGCTCAGAGCTCATCTTCCTTTAAGAACAAGTAGCAGAGCTGAATAACTCTGTTCCAGCTAAGGGTGGAGCTAATTTCTGGGCCAGAAATTAAAAACTTTTTAATATATGAAATATATAAACTCACTAATTGTTTGGCACGATTTTCCACAGCTTTATATGCTTATTACAGTTCAAGCAACACAAATATTATGAACAACACCCCAACAAAATCAGTGTCATGTATGGTATGGCAAAAATGGATGATTTGGATTGATGGAGTCACCTTGACTGCACCCCCCCCCCCCCCATCCCCCCAAAAAAAAACAGTTCACCTATTACAGGAGCCTAGATGATAGATGGCATCACTTCTGCTCCTCTCTTGACATGGCACTGAAGACATCTAGCAATGGGCCAGATGCTATAATTCAGTTTAGTCCAAAGTACTGCAACTCTAACACAACCTCAGCAAAAAAGGCCCTGCCTTGCACCCTAAATTATTCTCCAATTTGTCTTTGCGAAAAGAGTTTCAAAAAAAGTTTGTCTTTCTGGGAAAAGACCCTTAAGAGTTCTGTACAGAGCCCTAAAATAGGGTTTACTTTTTAAGAAAGGTAAAAGTAGAACTCAGGATGCTTTATGACATAAATGAAAATGTTTTAAACAGATATAGTGATCAGAAGGTTGAGAAAATAACTCAGGAGTGCCAAAGAACCACCGTTGGGCCCATAATAACTTTAGTTCAAGACATTTTTGGTTGAACAAGCCAGAGGCAACAGTGGCAAGGAAAACCTCCTCATCTACAACCCTATACTATAAAGTAAACATTTCAGTATGAGCAGACCTGGGATGAACACAGGACAGTGTTTATGATTGTAGCAGCAGTACTTAGGTACAAATCTACAAGATCCAGGTGAGATTGCACACTGAAGAAAGGGTGAGACTTGCTTCAAATCTTTAGGGTGTCCATGTTTTCTATGGAAAGTGTGAAATGTACAAATAAATTGGGTTCAGAAGCAGTCTATGGTCATGAGATCTGGTTAGTGGCTGAAAGAATAAGGTCTCAGGTACAGGCAGTGGAAATGAGGTTCCTTCAGAGGGTTGCTGCATTTACTCTCTGTGAGAGCCAGAAGAGCCTCTGAATCATGAGAAGCCTGTTAAGGTGGTTCAGGAACCTTACAAGGACGCCTCGGCTTCAACTAGAGCTGTAGAAGGCACAATGTAGTTTATGAAGACCCTGGAGCAGGCCCAGGACCCTTAGGAGAGATTAAATCTCAAAATTGGCTTGGGGATTTCTGGGAGTACTCCTGGGCTGGCCTTCTCAGCCTGTTGCCATCATGACTTCCGCTAGGAAAAATGAAGGAATATAAATGAATATAAATAAAAAAAAATAAAGCATGGATATTTGTAAGAATATCTATTGCTCAGTGTACCACTCATTCATTTCTGTGGTGTGTTATCATTTATCAAAACCTGTTCACATCTGCAATAATGTCATGAATGCTATTTTATTTGGCACATAATTCTGGACAGTAGTCCCTTTTCCCTTATCTCATGAGGTCTATTGAACGTTTGTAATGCAAAGCTGTCATGAATAAAACAAAGCAAAAGAACAATGTGGACTGTCTGAATCCAGCAGCACTTTGGCAGAGTGGATCAAACATCCTTCTCTGTTCACTGCAATCAGAGCAGAAGCCGATGACAAGGGGTCCCTTTGCTCTTCCTGTCCTTATATCTGAGTCCTTTTTTTTGCAACATGAGAGACAGGACATATTTTCTCACACCACCTGAGTGGTGACAACAGATTAACAGGTACTGGCAAGAGGGTGAAGAGGGTGTAATTTTTATTATTGGGTTAAAAAGGGCAGGACTCTGATGAGCTCCTGGCTACATTAAAATAAATGGGACTGCACTTTACTTACTCATAAACAAACACGGAATGCAGATCAATAAATTGCGAGGCCATTGCTGCCTGGAGCCCTCAAGCATAAATCTCAGAAGGCCGTCCCTTCCCTCATTAAATTACAAAAGATCCATGAGCCGTGAAACTCGAACGCTGAAGGATCTTGGCAGCGAGCTAAAAATAGCGCCTTGCACAAAGAGATGCATATTGTTTCTCAGGAAGCCTTTTAACTTTGTATCAGTCCCAGGATGTCAGCTTGGATAGGGTCACCTTCCCATGGAATGTGTGTATACTTGCGGGTATGTCTTCTTACACCAGGGCCAGGACTACTCAACATCTCCACTGCTGCTGTTGATGCCCGTTTCATAGCAATTAGCAATGCAAATCTACATATGGCACATAATTATGAGCTCTTCACTAAAATGGAGGCTGTGCGGTGTCTTGTTTAAAAGGAATCATGCCACTTGCACTTAGGGTAGTTTATGTTTTCATGCATTTCCCAACATATTGATGGAATCATGGAATTAAATAGCCTCCCACTTTCCAGTTCCTCTCTCAAAGGTCACAGTCTGAGGGACAGAGGTTTAGAATGGCATTTAGGTAAAAAGAACACCAAATTTACTGTTCATTTCCACTTTTTCATACAATTCAATGCATTTTATAGGTGGATTTTAGGGAATATGGCCTGTCTGTGAGGGCATCTGTATTAGCATGCTATATCACACTCTATAGCCATGTAACTGTAGCTTCTCCTCAATTTCTTTTATGAGCTATTTCCTTGTCAACCATTAACTAGCATTCATGTAAGGAAACCCTTAGTACAGCGGTACAGACAGAAAATGTGATAAATAAATAAATAAATAAAGGAGTATCAGACCTGCCACCTTTTGCACAGTTTTATGTAATTGCTCTACAAATTTAACTTCTTGTATGCTAGACCATACTGAAAAATATGCCAAAAGGGAAGTCTTCTTTTTTCATAATTAAAAAAAACAGCAGATGAGCCAATCAACATTTGCAGGTTTTTTAACTCTCTGATATTAACTGACACTCTCTAGAAGCCCCGCCTTCTTCCCCCCATCTCACCATACTAATGTTTTAGCGGGTGTTTTAAAGGTGCTCACTTTTTGTCATGGTAAATTGACAATGTTCTAAGTTTATTAACGTAAAATAAAATCTATCAATGTACTGAATGTCTGCTTTAGCTACCACTAGACAAGTATATAGTTAAAATCAAAAACAAAAAAATTTTGGCCAAAAAACTGTCATACATGGTACTTTCAGTTGAAAGAGAAAAAAGCAGGTTCTCAAAAAACTAGGAAGTGGGGCTCATGGGGAAAAAACTTTGAATATGTCTGCCTTTGCATACATCTTCAAGGCCCTCAGAGTTCTCAAAATATATTTTCTTGTTATTATTATTTCATTGTTAAAAGCATTTTGAAAATCTCAGAAAGGAAAATAATCCAATCAGGATTTTTTTTTCTCAGTGGAGTCTAGGCCTATACAACGAACGTGGCTCACCCATTGGTGTAGCTTTCAAGAGCTGGACACAAGACCTTTACATATGACTAACCATCAATATAATATGTAATTAGGAAGTGCAATCATGCATAATACATACAGACAGCGTCAGAACTTAGATCAATGAAAGAAGCTAGACACATTAGCATGACCCTGTTAAAACACAAATTAAATATATTAAACCGCTGCCACGGTGGACGACTTACAATTAGGTTTAGATGTGGTTTTGTTGTCAATGGATCAAACAGTGATAAGTATGTATGGGTGGTCAATTTGAGCTCATGATTATTTTCCTATAACAGCACATCCTGAAGTGTTTAATTTGTCTGTACCACAGTAACACAACATACATTTTATTCATTTATAGTTACATTTAATGTTATGGAACATCTGCTTTGTGTTATCAGTTACATTATAACAACTATAGACAGTTCTTCACTCACCAGCCTCTTTTTTTTAATCTCTTTAAATTAATAAGCTTGTTGTATTACTGGGTAACTGTGAAAACTTCACCCTATCAACAACTACACATTTTTTATCCATTTATGTGAAGTGTCCACAAAACAAGTCCCTGTGATTGAGGAAACAATAACACATTAGAATGAATGTGTATAAAGATGACATTTGCCTTGCAGCTGGAACTACTGTCGGAGCTGCTGTTAAAGAAAATTAATAGCACCTTCTGTCCAATCAGAAACAAGAATTCAACAGCTTCAACAACTGTATTGTTGAAGGCTTCGTAACAAACCATGCTGTTATTTACATTTGTTTTCGATAGCATAGTATGTACTGAAGGCCTGCCTCTAACATACCTAGACTTGTCACCTCTATTTTGTCCATAGAAAAGGAAGAGTGACTGGCAAAATGTTTTCCCATTGTGTTTGGTCTGACTTTTACATCTGAGATTTTAAATAACGCTTTGATAGCAGATGAGTCTTGACAGGATGTCCCTTGTGTCATGCTCTGTAACATGTCCAGTTCATTTGAGTGGTGCTTGTTCGGGATCCTTTACTGAGTACAGGGCTGCTGGGTAAAACAAAGCTGCCATACATCAACCGTCAGCCTTATTTAGTAAGTTTATGTTGTACATCACATAAACTTACAAACGCACTCTGCAATTTAAAAATACTATTCAAATAAAGTAAAACTTTATAACATGGATTATGTCTGGGGAATATTCTTATTCCTACTGCCTGTTTTTCTACTGCTGTGTTCAGGAAGCTTTGTTCTGCTGTGATGCAGTTTTGATGTTGACAAACTGCCTGCCATCGAGCTCTGACAGATTAGACAACTGACATTATTCTATCATCAGTCACAGTGCATGGAAATGTAAAAAACATCACACGATCCATGAATATCCTGAGGTTACACACAATGCATTCGAGTTATCAGTTCCTGGTTACGTTATCAAGGTTTTTCATGGTGCAATGTATACAACATTATGATTTTAGAGATAAAATTGAACCCTGTAATAAGCAAGAAATAAAACAAGACAGGACAAGACAGTTGTTATAGGAAAATAATCAATGAGGGAGTGGTGTTATGAAGCAGAATTCCTCTTGAAGTTGATTATTCTCTTATAACAGCACATCCCGGAGTGTTTTACTCCTCTTATACCACAGCAATTTGCCAATGATAAGAATTCTTCTTAATTAAAGAATGACACATCATACTTTTTATCTGTTTATAGCTACATTTAATGTAATGTAATATCCATGAAACAAGTTATCATTTACTGTACATTGTAGCAGGTATAAACAGTTGTTCCCTCACCAACATCATTTTTTTCTCACTGTTGAAGATAATAAGCCAAAAAAAAAAAAAAAGAAAAATGCAGCTGGTCATGTTATCAAGAAACTGGAAAATTCCCTGTCCTGAAGATTTTCCCATGCTGGAAAACAGCTTTACCTCTGACCATTACAAAGACCTAACATTGGAGACTCCTTTAAAAAGTTACTTTTTTTTACATTGCCTCTACTTGAGACTTTTAGATTGCTCTCCATTCTGCCAATGAAAACCTGAAAAGAAATAAGCACTTGATCTGTCTTTGTTTTGGATAGAAAGGGTTTACGTTATGGCTTAGGCTCAGATAGTGTATCAGCTTGTCAAATGTTCCCTTAATGATGGAACCTGAAACTCAAAGTTAACCTACTGGCTTTTTTATTTAATGTACTGTTTAGAACAAGCACATTAATATAAAACTTATAGTGGAGCTGCAATACCTTCTGACCAATCAGAATTGAGCATTTAACAGTGGTTTTTAATGTATTTTATACACTTTTCTATATATGAAATAAACAAAATCAGGGTTATTCCCTCCATGAAAGGTATGATTGAATACATGTAGATATCTAAACCTGGGCCGTGACTTTAACTCTATAGGATGGATTAAGTGTTCAACTTTGTTGTTTTCTGAGGTTTTCATTGGAGAAGGGACAGAAATCTATGAATCCATGATACTATGTGATGGTTTCAAAGACTCATAAATAAACCATCCACTTTAAAAATAGAAAACATTGGTGATATGATACTGTTGTTCATCTCTCAGCAATTGGACATATGAAAGACGATCCAGAGCATAGTTAGGAGGAAAGTGGACAGGGACCTTGATGAATGTGTGTATGCAAGTGTGTACATGTGCACAAATCTGTGTGCTTGTGTACATGTACCTGTGTGTGTGTGTGTGTGTGTGTGTGTGTGTGTGTGTAGTACTTTTTTAGATGAGGAAGCCCAGGACTTGTGCAGTGCCGGCAGGTTGTTGAGAGAGAGTCGAGTTGGGTATTAATGTGACCGGAGACTGTGCACCGCTGCACTTTCTCTCTTATTCAGCTTGTTTACTTAACACGCATCGCCCGCTCACATCTCAGCCAACAAACCAAGGAATAAATAAATCACAAGCCCACACTGCCTTAAAGGGAATAGAGTTGTGTGCTGTTGCTTCTCTCAGACACGGTGCTATTTAAGGAAAGCATACATTTCCTAAGTGAACTCAATTTTCTTGTCAATTCACCTGCAAGCAGTAATATTTATATTATTCTGGAATTAGGCAAAATACTATTTGTTTTGGCAGACGATGAAAGATGATTTGAGTTACTTACATCTGTATGGAGAGTTTCCACACCATCCAGGGAAAGAGAGCTGGGTTACTGAATACATGAGGAATCTCTTGTTATTGCTCCTTTATTTGTATGTGTTTTTGTCTATATATAAGGATGGTGTATATTGCTACAATATAAAAAATTAAATCAAGGTATTATAACCATAAAACTGAAATTTGGTATGTTAAATTATACAACTGCTTAATATTAATGAACAAATGAACCTGCTCAGTTAGCAGATGACTGACTCCTCTTTCCTCAGATAGTTATACAAACAGATCCCATAAAAGCATAACCAGCGTTAGCTAATAAACAACCCTAGCAAACTTTGTTTAGAGCATTTTGTAACATTAAGTAGCTAGCTTTGTTTTAGGCTGTTCTCTGACATTAGCTAGCTAGCTTTATTTGAGGCTATTCTCTGACATTAGCTAGCTGCTCTGTTTGAGGCTATTCTCTGATAGTAGCTAGCTTTAGTTAAGGCTACTCTTTGACTCTAGCTACATAGCATTGGTGACTTCAACTTTGGGGGGCTGTTCTCTGACATTAGTTAGATGTATTGGAGGCTACTCTCTGCCATTAACTAGCTAGCTTTGTTAGAGGTTATTCTCTAACGTTAGCTGACTGTTCTGTTGGAGTCTATTCTCTAACGTTAGCTAGCAACCCTGATGTGAGGCTATTCTCTGACATTAGCGAGCTTTACTGGAAGCTATTCTCTGACATTAACTAGCTTTATTGGAGGTGATTTTCTGACATTAACTAGCTTTATTTGAGGCTATTCTCTGACATTAACTAGCTAGATTTATTGGAGGCTTTTGTCTGACATTAACTAGATTTATTGGAGTTTATTCTCTGACATTAATTAGCTAGCTTTGTTAGAGGTTATTCTCTGACATTAGCTGACTGTTCTGTTAGAGTCTATTCTCTAACATTAGCTAGCTAGCCTGATGTGAGGCTATTGTCTAAAATTAGCTAGCTTTGTTTTAATGTTAACTGGCTTGTTTTCTTTGCTGATATTCTCTAATATATATTCACTGTCCACTTTATTAGGAACATCTACCAGCATACACCTGCAAATTCATGCAGTTATCTAATCAGCCAATCATGTGGCAGCATCACAGTGCATAAAATCATGCGGATACAGGTCAAGAGCTTCAGTTAATGTTCACATCAAACATCAAAATGGGGGAAAAGTATTATCTCTTTAACCATGGCATGGTTGTTGGTGTCAGACGGGCTGGTTTGAGTATTTCAGAAACTGCTGAACTCCTGGGAATTTCACACACAACAGTCTCTACAAAGTTTACACAGAATGGTGCAAAAAAAAACAAAAACACTGAGTGAGCGACAGTTCTGTGGGCGGAAATGCCTTATTGATAAGAGAGGTTAGAGGAAAATGGGCAGATTGTTATGAGCTGCCAGGAATGATATAGTAACTCAAATAATCAATCTTTACAACCATGGCGAGCTGAAAAGCATCTCAGCATGCACAAAACATCGAACCTTGAGGTGGCTGGAAAAAGACCAGGTGATTTTTTCTAATCTTCAGCTGTCCAGTTTAGGTGAGTCTGTGCCCATGATAGCCTTAGATTCCTGTTCTTGGCTGACAGGAGTGAAACCTGATGTGGTCTTCTGCTGTTGTAGGTTTGATGTGTTGTGCGTTCTGAAATGATGTTCTGCTCACCAAAGTGCTTATTTGGGTTACTATAGACTTCCTGTCAGCTCAAACCAGTCTGGTCATTCTCCTCTGATCTCTCTCATCAACAAGGTGTTTCAGCCTGCAGGCCCTCTGCACGTAGGAAGTTCTTTGTTTTTGACACCATTCTGTGTAAACTCTAGAGACTGTTGTGTGTGAAATTCCCAGGAGATCAGCAATTTCTGAAATACTCAAACCAGCCCATCTGGCACCAACAACCATGCCATGGTTAAAGTCACTGAGATCACATATTTTTCTCATTCTGATGTTTGATGTGGGCAAGCTCTTGATCTGTATCTGCATGATTTTTTTTGCATTTTTTGCATTGCACTGCTGCCACATGATTGGATGTTTGTGAATTTTCTCTAAAATGAGCCAACTTGTTTTGTTAGAAGATTAACATTTACAGATAGTTAGGTAAGGTAATTGTTATGGAAAGTTGGCAATCTGCTTCTAATTTAAGATAGTAATTCGTGATTTAAAATAAATCTGAGTTCCAGTTCACCCAGCCTGAAAGACGTTTTACTGATTTCCATTTTCATTCCTCAAGAAATAGACTTACAGGCACTAGCAGCTTTTAATGATGGATTCATTATGTGGGTGGTTGTAGTTCACTTTACACAGAATCAGTTCAGGGACATATTGTGACTGAGGTAATTCTGCTAAGCACTAGGCTAAACTTACTGTTGAAAGTTTTGATTAAAAGCTTGAGGTAGTATTTTTAACCTTACATTTCAGAAAGTATAAGTTTTATTTCCACCATATAAGAAGTGGAAGATTCATTTATTCAAAGCAGACTTAATAAGGTTGCTTTTAGTGTAGAAATGTAGAAATGCACTCTACTTCTAGGGAAAAAATAGGTCAGTAATTCAGTATATTATTTGTAGCATATTTTAAAGGGCTTGTGCAGTGTCTCCGCTTTCCTCCCACCTCCCAAAACAAAGTGTTACTAGACTGGTGTCTTTAAATTGCCACTAGGTGTGAATGAGTTTGTGAGTGTGTGTGTGGTGCCCTGCGATGGAATGGCATCCCATGCAAGGTGAAATCCTGCCTCACGTCCAGTATTCCAAGGATGTATTCATATATCCATCACGACCCTGACCAAGAGCGATAAAGTGGTTGCTGAAGATTAATGAATGAATAGCCACTCCTTGGACTTCTACCTTCACTCTTTGAAACTCCAGGCTCCTATTTTGAAGGAGTGATGTCACATTTTGTGACAGTATAAACATTGTTTCGGCATTATACCATTATTTCAGACTTCCTCATCATGCTATATATTTTTAAGTTAAGCTGGATTTTATTAAAGTTGTGTGTTTGCATAAGCATATGGCAAACGAAAGCATCTGTCTTTAAGACTAAACATTTGTATACAGCTGTTGTAAACAAAATCTGTCTAAAATCCCAGTTAAGGAACATCTGGTGCATGGAATAAATAAATTGAATTGAATATCTGCTCATACTCTTTATTAAGATCCAGTGCAAAAAAAAAATATGCTCCACATACCTTCTTTTGAAGGAAGGCATGTAGAATGTGATTTGGGGAGTTTTTATACTGGTTCAGGATTTGGTATTGATTTTTGCAGTTATGTGTCCCAGTGGGAGTGTGTCAAATGGTTCAGTCTGTTTTAATCCAGCTTTTTAAAATAGTACAGAACCCAAGAGAGCTTTGCTCAAGATAAGTTGAAAGTTCCAACATAATTTCATTGAAATGCCAATCAAGACTAGGACTATGGTAATTAACAGGCTCCATTTTTATTTTAAAATAATGTTTCACATTTAACTCTTCTCAAAGGTGCAGCTTGCAAGCTGTGACACATTCAACCAAAACTGGCTTTGGACTGCAATCAGTTTTAAGAGCTCACTGTGTGTGTGGGTTTCCTCCAGGTTCTCCGGTTTCCTCCCACCTCTCAAAAACATGCCAGTAGGTGGATTGGTGCTCTGCTGTACCATACAGGCTGCATTCCTGCCTTGCGCCCAGTGTTCCCAGGATGGCTTCTGGATCCACCATGATGCTGCCCAGGATTACTGAAAGCGGTTACTGAAAATGAATGAATGAATCTGTTGTAAGCAATTCCTCACTGTATTGCAATATGAAACAAGAAAATTCAGCCCATGGAGGTGTTTTTAATGAATTGGAATGCTTTAACTCTGCAGCATTGTGGCTCTTCAAAGACTAGACAGTGGCACAATACAGAATGTGTGATATACCATTACATTGGTTCATATTGCTATGCCCAAAAGTATGTGGACACCTGACTACTGAACAGCCCAGTCCAAAACCATGGACATTAATATGGAGTTGGAACCACGTTTGCTTTTATAACAGCCTCCACCCTTGAGAAGGCTTTCCAATAGATTTTGGAGCGTGTCTGTGGGGATTTGTGCTCATTTAGCCACAAGAGCTCAAGAGTTCGGACACTGATGTCCGGCAAGAAGGCCTGGGGCTAAGTTGGTGTTCCAGTTCATCCAGATGGTGTTCAGTGGGTTTGAGGTCAGGGCTTTGTGCAGAACACTCGAGTTCTTCCACTCCAACCTTAAAAATCATGGCTTCATGGAGGTTGTTTTGTGCACAGGGGCATTGTCATGCTGGAATAGGTGTGGGCTTCTTAGTCCCAGTGAAGGAAAACTGTAATGCTACAAAGACAATTCTATACAATTGTGTGCTTCCAATCTTGTGGCAACAGTTTGGTGAAGAGCCACCTATGGGTGTGACTGTCAGGCGTAAACATGTAGTGTGCATAGTGATTGAACCATCAGACCTGGAAAATCTACTGTGGTGCTTTTTTATATGTCTTTCAAACTTTTCAACTTAAATTGAAATTCATGGGCTATTTAAATTAATAATTGTGTCTAATATGTTTTGAAAAAGAGTACATAAAGTGGGCTAAAAAACTGTTTTGATCGTGATAGAGATTGAGTAAGAAATATCTATATCTATATATATATATATATATATATATATATATATATATATATATATATATATTATATAATTTCTTCAGTTCTTCAGTTTCAAGTTCATTTAGGCTGCAGTTTCCCCACCCTGGTCCTGGAGAACCCCTTGTGCTGCACATTTTAGTGTTTTCCCTGCTCTACCACCTACTTCTTCACAGGAAGAGTTGTTAATTAGCTCTTTAGTTGACTCAGGTGTGTTGGGAAAAGGAAAAACATTGGAATCTTTAAGACAGCCGTTCCCCAGGACCAGGTTTGGGAACCTGTGACTAATGCCTTTTTTTTCCTCTTCAAGCCACTGAAGCATATTTGCATTTTGGTGCACATGGTGTTGCATTGCTGACTGCTCGAAAATGTTTCCTCCGTTAATCACTAGCATGCATGCTGTGACTAAAATCGTGTCGTGACGCAGAGCGCGTAGAAAACGTGCCGTTGTTTCGCGCCCTTCCCGGTTAAAAGGGTGCCAGTCCGCAGTCCGCGCGCTTGCTATTCATGAATCGTGTCCCTGGTTGTCCCGAGAGCGTGCGCGAGAGCTTCGGACTCTAGAGGTCTCCATCCTCCTCCAGCATCCGCAGCCGCGCGCTCCAGTCCCAAGCATCAGCTCGTGCACTCGGACGAAAGGACAAAACGTGTTTCGAGGGAACCCGAGAGCTTGAAAGGGGCGCTTCGATTTCTCGAGCAGGACGCATGGAAGCGTCCCGGGGACGCGGCTTGGTTCCTTAAAGGCGGGAGGAAAGAAGAAGAGGAGGAGGGAGATGGATTCGTCTTTCACATTATCTTAGATACGCTGTCCTTGGCGCGCGGGTCCTACCTACATTTTTTTGTGTGCGTTCCCGCATCTGAAATAGTGTTGCTGAATTGTGCGGGAGCTTTCGCGCGCTGTAGCGCATTGAAGTGCTTTGTTTCCAACCCCAAAGGACTTCTGTCACCTCCGTGCTGTGCCGAGATGTCTGCCACATTCCAGACCCTGTTCCTCGGTGAGTAAATCTTCCCAAAAATTGCATTTTCAATGAGGAAAAAAATGTGTATTTGTCTGGAGTGTGTAATCTGTACGGGACAAAGAGATTTCATTCACCGCACAGAGCCTGTTGGCCAAGTGAGAGAGATCTGAAGGCATAGTGGCATTTTACTCTCAGCTTTGAGTTTTCTCAAACACATTTCTGAAGTGATGCACAAGTCGAGCTGATTTTATCTATTTTGTCCCTGAAATATGGTGCGTCTGAAATTCACAAGTGGGTATTCATCATTTGGGAAAACCGGAGGTGAGTCGGGTGCAGTTATTGAAGTGACTCTTCTCCACCACACACACACACACACACACAGACACACACACACACACACAGACACACACAGGGCGTCTCATTTAGAAATTAGAAATGAACTCCAGATGCGCTTTTGTGCCGAAACCCTGATTTTGTTTTAGCATGTAGTGTCTTTTGTTTGCTGAGATCAAAGACAGCACGCGCCGTCCAGCTCAGGTTTCTGCATTTGATCCTGGTTAGTGTGCATCAGCGGAGTGACCCGGGCAGCGCGAGCTCTCGGTGCGACATAAAGTGAGATGCGGAGCCGGGGTTCAGAGCACACGCAGGGCGTTGCAGAGGAAAGTGTGCGACACAGTGCGTCTCGCGCCTCAGTTGGGGTCGGGGTTTTAACGCATGCTGTAGGCTATTTAACGCATGCTCTAACACATGGATTAGTCTGTGTGGAATTGTTGCATTGCACCGCTCCTGCTCTGAAATCACTGCAGCAAACTTTGTCCCCGTGAATTATGTGGCTCGTGTCTCTGAAGGCCCGGTGAAGGAGAGGCTCTTACCGCTCTCGTGTCCCCGAGCTTTATGACACGCACTCTATTAACATTCCTCGCGCGTTCTCTGCGGCGCGCGAAGGTCAAACACCTCCCACACACACACACACACACACACACACACACACACACACACACACACAAAATCACAGAGCTGTGGCAGGAAGATCATAAAAACAGGGTTGGTTTATTTGGTGTCCTCAGTGATGTTTCAGGTGTAGAGATATATCACCAGTCCAGCGTGCGCACCTTGAGAACCAAGTGAAGGGGGTGTTGATGTGTGAAGTTGTTGCAGGACAGGAAATGCATGAGCTGCTGTTTCATTAGGAGACCCGGAAACAGAAATACGGACTTCTTAGTCATTAAGTCTGGGTTGCTTCATATGCTTACACTCTGAGAAATCATCTGTACTTTTCCTTATCACTTGTGAGGTTCGATTCAGTGGGACATTGTTTATACATCACCTTTAAAAATAATTTAAGGTGCATAATTGGACCTGAAGGACCACTGATTTACTCTGAAAGCAAATTAAAGCTGCACCACCTGCACTGCACTTTCCCAGATAAGATGCATACTAAAGGTTCAAAACATGTACCCTTCAGGGCACCGCCCCAGTGACAAGGAAACTTTACTATCTTTATTTCTGAGAGCATGTAATTAAAAGTATGTGCCTTGAATGAAATGTTGTAAATAAATGTTGTAAATGTACTCAGGTCCATTATATTTTCATTAAGGCCACACCAATGCTATCTCTCTGTAACACTGTCAGTGACCCCAAAGGTCCTGTTCTGTTCACTAATACTCACAAAGCAAAGTGAGAGATAAATAAAAGATGACAAATATTCAAGAGATATAGGAAAGGTAAGACAAGGAAAGGTAGAGTTTAGTACATTCTTGTCAGTGCACATTATTATATAAAGATGTATAACCCATGTTCATTTCGGACCATTGCTTTCTTCTTATTGTGCTGTGTTGTAAAAGCAATGCTGTAAAGCGTCTTGTTTCTGTGAGGGTTTGAGTGAAAGAAGCTGAAAGGTAAACCCTACTCCGTACACGCAGTACACTCCAGAGGCGTCATTACGACCCTGCTGAAGATCATCAATGTGTCAAAACCAAAAATATATCCTAAAGGTCATTTGTTTCATAAATGCAAAATAAACCAGGATAAATAGAAGGGAACTAAATAAAGTGGCCCTAAGTGCTTCCTGATGTAATTAATTGAATTCATGTTCCGTAGTAAAAGTAATTGCATTCGGCATTGTTTGATTGTAATCATTAAAATGGCCTTAATTTAGTACTATTCGGGAATCATGAACCACTTCACTTGAAAAGGGGAAAATGAGGAAAAGTGGATGAAATGTTTTTTTTTTAATCTATATCAGAGTGCAGAGTTGAATTCCTAGCAAATCTGAACGTGATGATGAATGGGACTCTCCTCCTTTCTGAGAGGATGCCTGACTGTAAGTGAGCAATGCTAGATGACTGTCTAGCAGATTGTAATTCACTTCTCGGCACGGTAATGGATCAGTAATGAAACGCCTTTTTTTTTTTTTTTTTTGCCAAAATGTTTCATGAGCTCTTTAGTCTTTCTGAAGAGAGGGGTTCCACTTGTGCAGCTTTCTCTTAGGTACATGTACACTTGTGGAAACTGATAGACTTGGGACAAGCAGTACAGAGTTGTTGTTTGATCAAGGATGACTGCTGGATCTTGTATCAGCGCACAGCTACAAACCGGTTGAAGAAATGCAGATTCGGGTTCTGCGCTATATTTAGCCGATATCCTGCGGCAGGAAGCAGATCTCAGAAACCCAGAGATGACAGGACATTGCGCACCCCGAGGTTTTGAAGTGACATCCTGATGCTTTTGTCCCTGAATCACTGGGATGTGCAGAGACATACACACAGATATTCAAAGGGCGAACTGTCATTCACGTTAAACAAGACATTTGAGATGGGACGCATCAAATGTCCTAATATTGCTTTTATTGTGTAGGTTATAGTCACATTGACTAATACTGTGCAAGGACAAAGTCTACTTTTGTATCCATCCATCCATCCATAGGGCATGCGGTTTTATTTTTCACATGATCACATGTTATTAACTCGATGTCTCGTGTAATTCCTATGTGCAAATTCAGGGCGTAACCTGTTGAAATGTACCTTCACATGTTCATCACATAATCACAAGTGAAATGTGTATAGGCTCGCGTTTTTCTGTATACACACTTTCATGAGTTGGCTTCCACATCTGGCTGCAAAGCGTCTCGGACATTCCTGAGGTTTTCCATGAGGTCCGCGTTGGGATTGAGCAAGCAAAGGCATTGAGAGTCTAGGATTCAATGTTTCTCTACCGTGCACAGACTGTGACTGCACTCTGCTGCTTGGCCTCTGTCTGCTCGCCTTCGTTGGGTATTTCTGTGGTGACTTAGATTTGGTTATGATGAATCAAAAGGCTTGCTTTTTCATGAAGCACTCACCTGACTGGCTAACCATCATGCACTATCATGACAGTAGATTTTTAGCCCTCCCATTTACTATCCTTAACTAACTTGCCGTTAGGGTTATGAAGCCATTATGGTTGAGCCTCATAGCGTGAACATATGGCTGGTCATGATAATGGATGAGAGGCTAAAATCTAACATCTATCTTATATATTTTTTTCTTGGTGGTACTGTTGTTCATGTTTCTAAGACATTTGTACAACAGCAAATAATGAACACGTTACATTGACGTATTTTCATATTTGAAAGACACGCCGGCTTTGGCCCTTCTAGCCCATTTGTACCAGGCGCCAATGATCATGCACCACACAAATGTGTCAGAAATTTCCAGTGAAATGTATAGCATATAGACTTGCAAGGGGATACGTAGTAGCGTAGGTGTCCTGACAGACTGAACATCAGCAAGGTTACTGATATGACTGATAAATCTCATCCTTTTCCACGTCTCAGCACTCTGACAGGAAGAACACTTTGTATCAGTCACTCTCATTGACACACAGTCTCTTTGTCAGTGGATGGTATTGTTGGCGTCTTTGTGATGGGCAGGATGTCTGAAGCTCTAATTAGCCAGGTGCTATGCTTTTTTCCTGTAGAACCGAGCTGTATGTCATCGTTTATCATCGACTTACAAGGACTATAAACGCTACACTGAAATTCACCATAAAAATCCATAAAAATTTAAGTGTTTAAAAATCCAGATGGAGCCAGATTTTGGTAACTTCGTTTGGTTGCAATGTAAAGTCAGTATATGGGAATAATAATTTGATGCGAACATGTTATTCTTGTGGTTTCATGTTGATGGAGATTCTGTTAATATTCCGTGGGAGGGGTTTCAATGATGCAGATGTCTTTTGCTAAATTGTGTCTCTCTCTCAAGGGAAAATCTCAGCAATGTATTAAAAGAAGGCGATGGTGAAATATGCTTTTTGGTGCAGTAACTCCTCTAAGAGTTCGACTGTATTTGCAAAACCAGAGATCGCTGATGTCAGAATGAACAGCGCTGAAGGCTTTTCATTTCAGTTTTACGTTTCAGCTTTATAGGCATTTATAGGCAAGTATTTATTCCATCATTCATTTCTCGGTAGGTCATTCATTCCTCCTTTATTTTTAGGCATTAAATAAAGGTTAAGTATAATTTTCCCTGGACTAAAAATAGTCCTCGTTATTATCA
The DNA here is from genome assembly GCA_022985145.1 of Pangasius djambal. NCBI lineage: Eukaryota > Metazoa > Chordata > Actinopteri > Siluriformes > Pangasiidae > Pangasius > Pangasius djambal. The sequence goes on along the minus strand of CM040980.1, from coordinate 5,391,451 downwards.
TCAAGAACCCGAATCCTTTGTTGTGTACAGTGGAAAATGAATATAGTGTGCTGTGAATGAATGAGAAATGCCAAAGGGATCCAAAGTAAACTAGAGGCAGCTTTTGAGTCGCTTTCAAAGCTATAAATTTAAGGCGTTTTTAGACCCAGCTGGCTAAATTACTCCCAGATTACTCTGTAGCTGACGAACAGGAACTGCCCATTTTCCTTCATGGTTAACCTCTGGCAGATGCTTGTGAATGGTTCATGTTTGCACTAACTCGGAGCAGATGTGTCACTCAACGTAGCTCTCAATGTAGCTTTCTTTCAGAAGTTTTTCTTCATGCATGGAACACTCCACCCCTGGTTCAACACACATTTCCAGTTTTATAAAGCAGCATCCGTGATTGCCAGGCCCTGCAGGGTTAGGTAATCACCTCTGTTATGCCCATCTGCATGCAAAAGCAAAGTGGAATCCTGCATTATTTGCCATGGTAAATAACCATGAAAGTCAATGGGGCAAAAACAATTGCTGAGTCTTTTTTTTTTCCTTCTTAACAGAGTCTGGTTCCTGGAAATCTCTAACACGCTGCCCAAAGCTTTCAGAGAGTATAAACACTTTGATGAGGGTCTTCACAGAAGTGCTGAGATTTATACAAAGGCAAACAATGACCAAATGTGGCGTGCATCAATGACAGGCTAATCACAGTCTGGACTTATCATGAGATATTCCAGCCAGTGATTGTCACAAATAAGTGAAACAAGTTTACAACTGAATACTAATAGAGAAAGCCTCCATGCTAGTGCCTCACGGTAATATTTCACACCAAAATGCTAATGTTGCTAATTATAAATGAATGATGGTAAGAGGCCAGGTAGCAGGGTGTTTCCGAGGCCATGCTAACACCTGTCATTCCAGTTGACTGGGTAAGCTTTTCGCATGAAAGAGGATCTTCTGTATCTTTAGGAATGTGTTTTTTGAGAATGTGTGTATCCTTGAGAGCACTGGTGCTGTGTATGAGTGCAAAGGAGAGCCACAGAATTGACTTCTAGTGTCTAGGTCTGGTCCTAGTGAAGGGGGTGTGGCCTTTGTTCTTCAGTCCCAGTGACGGAGGTGTGGCCTTTCTGCCTCAGTGAAGGAGGTGTGGCCTTTGTGCTTCAGTCCCAATGTTGGTGTGGCCTTTGTGTCTCAGTGAAGGAGGTGTGGCCTTTATGTGTCAGTCACAGTGAAGGAGGTGTGGCATTTGTATAAGCCAGATGGTATGGTATTTAAACTGCTATTTTGAAATTACCTAATTACATGCATCATAATGGATAGGATTTCCAAAGCATCATAGTTATTAAAATATAAAGGGGCCTGTCATTTTATAGTCTCTCTCACTCTAATTGCATCTTATGGAATTATTGGCTCCTTCAGTATAAGTATTTTTCACAGATTTGATTGTTGCTCACGCATCGAGGCGCTCATCACATTATCTTGGAAGGAGAGAAACACCCCCAGTGCTGTGTGCTCCAGGGAGCGTGCTAACTTGTTAGCAAGCCAGCGTCTGGGTAGGAACTGGCAGACAGGGACATGGGGAGGAGGCTGGCGCTCTTGTCTATTTACAGCCCAAGAAGCTTTGAACTACACTCCTTGGGAATCCGAAAGGGTTCTCTGTGAAGGTGCAGTGATCTACTTGCACAGAATGGAAATAAAAGAGAATAAATGGACTGGGGAGGAATGATAAGGAAATAAGACGCTGCTGGTGGTTTAACAATCAAACGCAAAGAACAAATGTAGTTCATGGATAGATTAGAGCAGGAGTCACCACCTGGTGGGCCGCGGACCGTATGTGGCAAACTATTTCACTGAGCACTCGAAAAATACTTTACCAGAACCAGTGAGTGTATGGACATAGTTCAGTTACTCTGATTTTTTTTAACCATTGCAGCTTCTGTAACAGATCCTCTGTTGTGGTTTATCCCATCACATGCGATTATGCAAATAATTTTTTTGCAGGTCATTGGACCAAAGACTAGCTACAGGGCTACATTAGTAACTTCACAGATTTGACTTGAATACATTAGAGAATCCTCCAGGAATAACCTGAGATTTAATTTTCATGCTTGGCTTAGAGAGAGTGTGTGTGAGGGCTTATAGAATGCTGCAATGTCTGAGGAGAAGTTTCTGCTTTACCATGCGCCTCTCTCAGTGCAGTCCGTCACTAAGTGATGGATTATCACTGTAATCGCACCTTCTTGCAGCAGGCGTCCTTACAGAGGGTGACTCGGAGCACATCACTCACTCAGTAACCTTTTTATTCAGCAGGGTTTCGCTGAGGTACGGCATAAAGCTGTTTCAGAGTGGAGGCATCATCATTCTCTGAATTCACACTGAGCCCATTTCTGTTGCTCACTCGCCACTATGCTTTCTCATGTTTCTTTCATGCAAGGAACTCCCATAATATAAAGCAGATGTTCCAGTTCATCGATTTCCTAGACGAGTGACTCAAAGCTAGGTAAAACAACAGCACTCGTTGAGCTTCGGGATTCAGGCACCGGACATGCTTTTCTTTTTCCGTCAGGGAATTGTCTGGGATTAATCAGAGCAACACTGAGTGTTTGTTTTGTCCAGAATCTACAGATCGACTAATTAGCTTGAATATGCTGAATTGATTAACAATAGGCAGGCTGAAAATCATTTCTGGAGCTTGTGACTTGGATGCCCTTAAGGTTAACACATCCACAAACAGTTTTATGTCTAAGACTCACCCTTGCTTCAGTGAGAAATCTCACCTGGATACTCTAGATTTGCTGCTGAAATCATAAAGGCTGTCCTGTGCTCATTCCAGGACTCTTATATGCTCAGTATATATCTCACCCAGAAGAGGACATGTTCTCTTTAGAATCTGGTTCCTCTCAGGGTTCCTCCATTATGTCATCTCTGGCTTGTTGATCAAAATCTACATACAGTATGGATTTCTGTAAAGCTGTTTTTTTTCTATTATTAAAAGTGCTACACAAATTCAATTGAAATGAGCTGAATTCTGCTACAGGTGCCTGTTTTTTTTTCTTCTTCTTCATTCTGCCCCGAACAGGAGGGAAATGTTCTGGAACATCCACTTAGACACCTGCTGCACCTTTCTATTTGAAACAGGCGATTAACTCCGCTAGCAGGCCACTCCATTGGGTGTGCTTTATCCTGCATGTTGCACTGTTTCTTGCTATTTGCATTGCTTCCAGCTACAAAGATCTCCATCTCAAAGGGAGAAACACACCACTGCCTGTCTTTTAATCATTCTCTCCTGCACTGGCTCCAATCCTCTGTCTTTCCTCCTAAAAACTGACGGCTGAGTACCATGCCATGATCATATGCTACGCTCAGACCAGTTAGCTTGCTAGTATACCCAGGGCAGTGATCTTGGTTTATGACCGTTGACTTTTTTAAACAGATCTTTATGTAAGAAATAAAACATTTAGGTTAGGGTGTGCTATTTTAGGAAAATAATCGACAACAGGGTGGTATGCTGTGGCCTGACAAGAAGCGGTGTTACTCTTATCACTCTGAAGTTGATTATTTTTCAATGACAGCTTGTCCAAAAGTGTTTTATTCCTTCTACAGCAATTTTCCAACAATAACCATTTTTAATATCTCACTGAACGACATTTTCATTTATAATTACTTTTAATGTAGTGGAGCGCCTGTGGAAAAAAAGTTAGTTCACTGTTCACTTATGTTACAGCAGCTATAAACAGTCATTCCCTCACCAGCCTCTGTTTTATTTTTTTTTATCTCTCTACCGAAGGTGTAGTTTCTCTGCAGAAAAGTTCACTATATACTGTATGTATCTATTTACTATTAGGTTTAGATTATGCAGAACCATACAAATCCCTGTGAATTAGTTATTACTGTAGAAATAATCTCTTATTAGAATGTGCACATTAATATAAACCTGTGAGTTGAATTACAGCTGGATCTACTGTTTACTGATCTAAAAACAATCAACACCTTCTCAACAATCAGATTCGAGAATGGTTTAAGCAATTTTAATATCTGTTTTTGGTTTTCAATATTTGATAAATTGGGTTTGTAAAATGTGTGCTAACTGCAATGCTTAGCGTGCAATGTTTACAGACAGCTTGCCCGACGAATGGCTTAATTATCAAACTCCGATGACGCACACTTCTTTTATTTCATGTCAGATTAAAAAAAACAGTGTACAACAGTATTAGAGCATTGCTGATCGATTGCCAGCCTGCCTTCAATTAACTCCGGTAACATGGCTGATTACACCGATCTGCAGTGCGTCAGCTTAACAGAGTGCTTCAACCTTTAAACCTGCCAGCCACCCCACGCGCTCGCTGAAAGAAGTTTATGTTTGCATAGAAGATTACGGCTCTCAGTCAGGTGCTTTAGTCATCAGGGAAGAGTACTGTGCACTGCTCCAATGAAAACTGCTTCTGTCTTTCGCCCTCCTTTTCTCCCTCCTCTAATTTTTTTCCCCTTCTCTGCTCTCTGGAAACAGTTCCACAACAGATGGTGGGTTTTTTTTTTTTTTTTTTTTTTTAACGAGTCGTTAAGATTGAGACTTTCCGCCACCGTGCAGATGTGCATCTCTACGGTTTAATGTATCATCCATGTAACTGCATTCTATATGCATATATGGTGGGCTCTTGTTTTTTTTTTTTTTTTTCACCAGGAAATTTGCAGAGGCTGATGGGATTCTGGAAAGTCTGGAGCAGAAATGTGTAAGCTCCTGATAGGGCTGGCGCGCAGCAGCGTTGCAAAAAACAAGCCTGAGTTCTTTTTGTTGTTGTCATGCATGAATGAAACACAAATGCTTTAGCCTCAAGTCCTAGGAGACCAACTCTGTGTTGTACAGCTGCAGATTTATTTGGTTTAGCGATAAGCACATCCCTTAGTGTTCCGCAGTAGCTTCACCTAGATCTTGTTTCCGTTATCACAGTAAACAAACCTAGAAACCTCATTGTAAAGTCTGCTGATTAGGCTAATGTGGTGTATTATTTTTTTTTTTTTAAAAAAGCATGTTTTGCATATTCACATCTTAATGGTCCGTACTGATTTAAAACCTGAACTGCTTAGGCTTCATTCTAATAAGAAATGATTAGCATGCCATGGTTAATGTAGTACAGCACATGAAAGCAGTTTGCACATGTAATTGGATCAGGACTCATAATTTCACCCTGACTGTCATTTTAAAAGAGAGGCGAGATTGCTAGAGTCCATACTTGGCATGATTTGCTGGCTTTGCTCCTGGGCTTGCAAACAAGAAATGTGCTACATCTGCAAAAAGATGCTTTCAGAATAATTAAACAGTGAATTATTTCAAATATTTAACTGCATTCTAAAGCTCACTAGCAGTTTGCCACTGCCAAGGACAGTTGCTTTTTTGTCTGGCACTTGCCATTTATGTGTTACATATTTGTGCATTCCATTAGAAGTATAACATGAGCCTTGTAATGGATGCAGTAAAGCAACCCTAGTGCCTGGCTGGGGGGAAAAATGGGGCAGTAAACTCCACTCTCATAGTAGGTTACCGATGCTGTCCTGACCTTCCTGATCAAAGTGGAGGCTTTAGCTATGTGCTAACAAGGCCATAAAACCATCATAGCATAGTCCACAGGGCCGAGCAGAGAGATGGAGGTTTCCTGAGTGGTTCCAGATTGCACAATAATGCTAGTCCTACTACTAATATTGTTAATAAGAAGAAGCAGAAAATGGAGAAATAAAAATGTAATAGGAATTCTAAGAATGAAAACTTACAAAAATGATGTAATTATGACAAAATCGCAATTACGACTTGGGTAAAGCAGGGAATTGTAGCCCAAGGGAAAAAAAATACAAGTAAATATTTAATCCAAATTCAAATAAATGATACAAATTCAATAAATACTCATAAAATGTCAAAAAAGATGCAACTGTCTTTTAAAATTGCTAACAGAAGATGTTTGTTGTATATCTTCAAGGAGCAGGTTAGCGACCACGTCCACCTTTGCGCTCACACGGACCCTCGCAAGCTTCAGGCAGGAGCATGTTCACTGATCCTCATTTAGCTACACTACTCTGGCTAATCTAATGAAGCACATCAGGCAAGACTTCCTTTTCATTAGAGCACTGATATACAGTATGTGTGTTATAGTCAGAAGGCAGCGAGTGGTATAATGTCATTTGCAGCTTGATTCATTCTACTGAAACGGCTGTCTTATTTTCGTTAGACTCTTTCAGACTCATTTATGAAGATAAAGTCGTCCAGTAAGCTTCATCTAGCTCATATAGTACATTTTGTTCTTAACAAACTCTGCAAAAAAATATATGTAGCATGAATTCATAAAATTGAATTTCGGTCACTGGTCAGGAAATGTCTTGTTGCTGTAAATCATGTCCTTTCTTTCAAGGGTATGCAAACTTTTGCACTCTGGAAGGACTCACAGGCTTCTTGTCAGAATACATGTAACATTGGTGTTCAACAGTGTGACGTTATGAAACATTTAAGGCTTTTGGAATCTGAAATCTGAGCAAATAACAGCCATTTTTAAAAGAAAAACAGTATAATGGCGTCATGGTGGTGGAGCAGGTGGTGTTTCCGCCTTACAGCTCCATTTCCGATCCTGAGCTAAGGTGTCAGCTGAGCTCAGACTTTTGTGCGTGCTCCCCGTGTTCATGTGGGTTTCCTCTGTGTTCTCTGGTTTCTGGTGAGATTCCAGATCTACTATGATTATCCCTGACCAGGATAAAGCACTCACCATCATGGTATCTTGTTGGTCCTGAAGCAGTGGAGATGCTGAGGAGGTTCTGTCGAAGGCGGGATGTCACTTCCCACACTCACTGAGCTTCCCGGCTTAGTCTGGTTCAATTTGAAAGAGTTTAACATTTCAGTTAACATCCATGGACTTCTGTATTTTCCAATCCTTAACTGTCTGACCCAGTAAAATGGATTGGATGCTGCTGAAGAGATTGAGCTCTGAGTATTTACGACATCCTGTCTATTTATTCATGCCACAGCGAGACCTTGCCATGCCTCAGAAAGCGGCTTTACCTACAGCTCTCATTCTCCTGTACAGGGATGTGCTTTCACATCTTTCTCACCTCCTTGAATGCTTTTTTTGTCTGACAAAACAAACCAAATGTGAGAATAATGAAGAGCGAGAGAGAATAAGAGAGAGACGCCTATGTAACTCTGATCCCCTCTAGGCCGGAATAATTCATGTTTCAACGTTGATTGTTTACACTGCAAATAAAGTTTGGAGACAAGACTATAAACCAAGTCCTCGGGCCCAATTAAATTAGATCGACATCAATTATGGCACTTTGTATGCCAGCGGCCGACTCACAGCGGTGTCAAGCTGAGGACGAGAAGCACACGAGGGTGGCAGCCTAATGCGTTTAAGGCAGGCGCAATTAAAAGGAGCGAGCTTCCTGATAACGACAGGCTTAGAGTTGCTCAGAAGGGATTAGAGAGCAGAGCTGCCTGTCTCAAAATGCTGCGGCTTATCTTCCTGCTCTCGTCTGCGAGCTAATGAATGGACAACTTGCCCTTCTGAGTGAGCAGGGCCTCGTTAACTGCACACAGGTAAGGATGGAAGGCGGCACGGCACATCCGGAGAACTGTCAGAAATCTCATACACATTGTGTATGTGTGGGTTGGAGTATCATACGGTTAGATGTGCGTTTATTATTGCTGAATGGCATCAACAAAAAAAATGAAACCCCGATTATATCTCTATACATTACCGATGGGCTAATCAAGCTCGATTCAGTTTTGTTTCAGGATAGCACCTTGATTAGAAAACAGTTCTTCTTGAGGCATCTTGATTTTTTTTTTTATTCTTGATCACGGTTTATTATTTATTTATTTTTTCCTCATTTGCTGCTTTTACAATGTATTATTATATTCATTCATCATACTTGATCATACATTCATCATACATCATACTGTGTGTGTGTGTGTGTGTGTGTGTGTGTGTGTATATATATATATATATATATACACACACACACATGTATATCTCCATCCTGCTCAGAATTGGATGTGTCATCATCATTTTATCATTTTATTAACATTTAGGGAAGGAGTCTCCAGTATCAGTGCTTTGTAACAGTTAGACAGTTAGAGGTAAAGCTGTAACTTTAATCAATTTTTTCAGGCACAAGACTTTGTGGTTTCTTGAAATGCTGCATTCTTTTTGTCTTAATATCAAGAGGGAGAAAACAACGAGAGGCTGGTGAAGGAATGACTGTTTATAATTATAACAGGATGTTCACAGATGTACGCCACATTAAGTGTAAAATATACATATCTATGTACATATGTGTATGTCTTACTTTAATTAATAAAATAAATTATAATCTTTGGCAAACCGCACCTTTTCAGTGTGTCTGTGTTTGTCTCATTGTTTGTGTCCGTTGGAAAACTAATCGAATTCACACATTCCACAGAAAAGCTCAATGTAATTAGTCTCTGTCTTTTTCTCCTCCCAGCTGCTCTCACCACCCCTCAGTGCCCCAGAGGATGTGATGTATCATGTCTCGGTTCATGTGATCTGGATCAATACCCAGAATTCAGCTCAGTTGTTTATTATGACAGGAGCAGGCCTCGGACAGGACTGTTTCCTCTTCCAGGTCACCTGGAGGGCAAGGTGACAGGATACTGAAAAAGTGCCTCTGTTAGCCACACCTGTCAAGCGAGAACAAGACTCAAGCAATTCGAAATTGTGTGTGTGTGTGTGTGTGTGTGTGTGTGTGTGTGAGAGAGAGAGATTTCAACCGGATAGGTTCACATCCCTTTAATAGCTACTTATATATGCATAGCATTAAAGTAGCAGAGCTTTTCTGAATTATGTTGCACACTCCACATTGACCTCTTTCTCTTTGTTCGAGCGAGTGTATCGAGCGTTCTGTACATGTCTACGTGTCGCCGCTTCTGTCCTTTGCAGTTTCATCTGGCTAATGAGTGCTCATTTTCCGCCTGTTTCGGAAGATATAACAACCTTAGAGAGGACTGATAAAGCAAGTCGATAGCATGAAAACAGCAACACGAAGGATATGGAGAGAAATCAATTTTGAATTTTCCACTAGATTTTACCGGCGCTCGGGATATCACAGACAGTACGCTGTTTTGCCCTCTGCTAGCTTTTTAACACACATTTCATGCTCTGTACACTGCAATAAGCAGCCTTATAATATTTAACACAGGGGGGTATGATGATATATTTGTAAGTTACATTGAAATGTTTCACTATTCAGAAGAAATTCTAACAATGTGCAACAGTTTAAATAATTAAACGTGCAGTTAACACGCCAAAACTTAACCATCAATGGCAAAATGTCACAAAGACACAAATTAGAGCTTAGGAAAACCAAAATGGTTGACATGAGAATTGCCTTTCACTGTTTCGATGCATGATCAAGTCTTATCTCAAGCACGGTTAATGAGATAATATCATCATCATCACATTGCACTTCAAGCAACTGTTGGAGGTGGTAGACGAATCTTTATGCTAACTGTGCACTCTTCACTCCTTACCTCTTTTTCCCAGATGTGTATTTTCTTTGTTTCTCCTTCCCGTTCCTGGCAGTTTTTCCCACACACTTTGTTACCCACTATTGATTCCACTCACAACATTAGGGAGCTGGAGAGAAAAGTGTTTAACCCGTCCTGTCCGGCAGGCAAGCACTTTGATTTATCACACAGCGCATTATCATTTGAATGCATGAGCACGCATGGAGCTTGTGGCAAGTGTATCCTGGAATGCAAAACCTATGTGGTGCTTCTGTTTTTTTTGTTTTTTTTTCTTCCGTCCGAGTGTTTACTTTGTTTTTTTGTGCAGGCTGGAGTTTGTCCTAAGTCATTTCAGAGATCAGTCATATCAGCCTGCTATTGTCTGCCATGCTGCTAGCTGATTGAGAAGAAAAACTCATTATAGAGATTCTTTTGTGCCACTGTGTGGTTTAGAGCGAAGGGTAAAAATGAATGAGGTTTACTGGAGATTTATCCTTTTACAGTGTCTCAGTACTGGACTGCTCTTGCTGTACCAGGGGTGCCAACTACCACACGCTCACACCAGCCAAACACACTGTACTGCATGCCAAATTTTGAAAAGACCCCAATAAAACCTCTCTCTGATGAAGCAAATCATCTAAATTTGAATGACAGAGCCTTTATTATTTTTTTTTTTTAGCATGGCAAACTGAGATTGGTTTATAAGACAGATTGACAGTGTATTGTATTGGGCAGCAAATTCAGTTTGTGCTTATCCAGTAACTATGTTAACGTGAAAGATGGTATAGTGCAAGCCATTGTTCTGAGCTGCAACAGCGGTCGGAGGAATATAAAATGTTATTGGTATGTTAAATAAAGTATGTTATGTTATTCAGTGAAATTCTATGGAGTTGCACTGAAGGTTTGTTGGCAACTGTAATATAGGGTTGCTAATTATGTTTGCATATTGAAATGATCCTGTCAAAAGAGGACTAACTAACATTATAACACAGCGCTGTTAAATTCTCAAATCAGATCAAAAGGTGTTGAATAATTTTTTGGATAACAGCAGCTCTGACACTATTGAACAATACAAGGCAAATCGCAGGTTTATTATTTAGTACAATAGTAGGATATTTGACATATTATTTATTGCAGTAGTAGGGGATTTCACATTATTTAGTACAGCAGTAGGAAAGTTAACAGTATTTAGTACTGCTGTAGGAGATTTGACATTATTTAGTATAGTAGTATGAGATTTCACATATTATTTAATATAATAGTAGGTAATTTGACATATTTAGTACAACAGTGGGAAAGTCAACAACATATTTAGTATTATAGTAGGAAATGTGAAATTATTTAGTACAATAGGCGGAAACATGACATTATTTAACACAGTACTCAGAAATGTATAGGAAAGTAGTAAAGTTCACATAGTATTTAGTATGTTACTAGGACATTTACTACAATAAAAGGGAATTTGGCATTATTTAATACAGTAATAGGTAATTTACATATTAGTACAGTGGTAGAAAATGACATTTTGTAATACAAGAGTAGGACATTTGAAATCTTTAGTATGTTAATAGGAAATTTTTCATTATTTAGTTCAATAGTAGGAAATTTCACATATTTATTATATTTGTAGGAATTCGACTTATACATCATTAAAGTAGTAGGAATTTAGACATTAGTATAGGAGTAGGAAATTTGACACTGTTTAGTATAGTAAAAGGAAATTGCACATATTAATTAGTAGATTAGGAAGGAATTTGATATTATTTACTATAGTGGTAGGACATTTTACATATTATTTAGTACAGTAGTAGACTTAACATAATATTTGGGCCATAGGCTTTTTCCAAGATATCTTCTGCACTCTCTTCTTACAAATACAGACAGTTGTGCAACTTTTCAGAGAAGGCATGAGTCAATGGGTGATGATGCTCGTTGTTCCTTGGTTGACTCTAGTACTCTGACGTCGGCTTGGTGCATCAGAGCTCCAACACACACATTTCCTTGGTCTCTTGATCTCTTTTTTTTTTTTTTTTTTTTTTTGTCCCAAACCCTGAACATGTCCAGTGGGGGAGTGGATGTGATAACCTTGTTCTGGATGAAGGATGGGGACACAAACGCCGGTTTGGAAAGTGTGCCCCTCCCCATCTAATTCAACAAATGTGTGAGTCAGCAAGACGTGGGCCAATCAATCTGTTTACTGTGGCGGAGAGGAGCAGAGTTGAGAGGAGAGGAGAAATGATTGATTCATAGCCAACCTTGTCCTTTGAGCAAGTTTGTGCTTGTGTACAGAAAAAAAAAAAGGGTTTGTGTTTTCATCAGTCTGCTGGAGTGTGTACAATATCACTGTGTCTGTGTGTCTGTGTGTGTGTGTGTGTGTGTGTGTGTGTGTGTGTGTACAATGTCTTCTGGATATCTAGTGAGTGTGAAAATGTTTCTGTACTCCGGTATGCAGTGGATGTCAGAGTGTGTTTGCAAAGACTGGTATGAGCACATCAAGGGACGTCAAGATCAGGCCTGTGTTAGCTTATGAAAATTTCGACTTGTACTATTCAGAGAAAGAAGAAATGATCTGTGGACTTCAAATCCCTTTTCAAGAGTAAAATTAATACTTTTGGTTCATTTGCTATTTGGTTAGTTCTGATGTCAAGCTGCACATAATTAAAAAAAATAAAAGCAATAACATTTACTGTGGGATGTAGAGTGGGACTGAAAACATCGTAATCATTACTGTAGTGTCTTAGTTGGTCAGAAATGCTGCTATGGAAATAAAAGATAAAAAACAAACCTTAGGCATACAGAAACAGACTGAGCATGGAGAATACTGAAGTATTGCTAAATAAATCAATAAACGATCATATAAATGACTAGGTTTGTGAACTCTAATAAGCATTTCTTTTCTTAGTCCACATATCCAGAACACACTGTGTTTACGATGTGCTACAGCTTTGTCCCTTGGCTGTGTTTGTGCCAGGTGTCGCACCGTGTTGCAGCATTTGGTCAGTTTGAATCGAACCCTGGTGTGTTTTTTTCTCCTGGGTGGGATTTATTTGTACAGGTGAGAACACAGCAATCACTCTCGGGCGAGGACCAAATCAGCCGGTCTGAGGTGCGTGAGCAAAATGTTCTTTATCCGGTTCCACGCAAATTCTAGAGGTTTGTCTCTGAATTAACCCAACCAACCAAAACTGCTGTGTATTATGGTTTGCATATGGGAAGCATTTTTGTATGGATGCGAGCTGCTAAATTAAGCCAAAGGACAGCTGTAGCCCTGCAGAAATGCAATATGTTCTGGATATTTTGACTGAAAAAACAAAAAATGCCGGATATGATAGACAAAATGTTTTCAACTAGACATTTATAGAATTATCTAATAATTTAGGCTCCATGTTCTCTCTGCTTAGGTGATTTCTGTGTTTTCTACACACACTTGACAAAAGTTTGTTTTTCTTTCACTGTATTTCTGATTAATAAATGACCAGTGAGTAAATACAAGAGTTTTATGAGGGCATTTTTAGCCCTACACACCCATCTGGCAACATTTATAATTTAGTTATTTTTCTTTTGCTTTTTGGTTTGTTTAATTATGTGCAGTATGAAACAAAATCAAATTGCAAAGGAAACAAAAGTATCAGCTTCCCCCTGATTTTGACTCTGCAATCTGATTAATAGGTGTCACAGTGCCCTTTGAGTTCTCTTGAATTCTGACAATGACCACATCTCCCCAGGGTCCTAGTTCAATCCTGACCTCATGTTGCCTATGTGAAGCTTCACATGTTCTCCTCATATCCTCATGTGGGTTTACTCCGGGTTCTCCGGTTTCCTCTCACCTCACGTAAATATGCCAGTAGATGGATTAACTGCACTAAATTGCCCCCAAGTGTGAATGAGTGTGTCAGTGTGGATTCCAGGATGTATTCCTGCCTCATACCCAGTGTTCCTGGGATATGCACCAGGTCCACCATGACCCTGACTAGGATAAAGCAGTCACTGAAGATAAAACTGGATGAGTGATGTGTTCTCTACTGCACAAATAAATGACATTTGAGGACATATACACACCATGGTTTCATTCAAACAGACTAAAGGCTACTATATAAAACATGCAGCATCTGTATATAATTATTTTTGCATCTTTTCTCTTTTTTTTCGCTCCTTCCTCATTTCTCTTGCTTTAGTTTGGCTTGTGGAAGAAACGGGGAAAAAAAAAAAACATTTGTATGAGATAATCAAATTGACTTGAGATCAATAACCATCCAAACTGGACATCGCTGATTTTATTATGTCTGCTCCCAACACGACCTCTTTCACAATTTCTGTTTTCTGATACATTTACCCACACACACACACACATGCACACGGAGAGAGAACAGTACAGAAATAAATTCATATCACTTTCCTTCCACTGGTTCTCTCACTGTAATAAATTCTTCAGCTGTCTGGATCAATCTGGATTCCATTGTTTTTTTACAATTTTTTTTTCACCTTGGGAATAATGTCAGAAAAAACTTCCTTCCTGTATGGGAATCAATAGCCTGTGTGGAATCAGTTTGTCTGGCTCATAATCAGCCAACAGAAACAAACTGCTATCCTCTGCTCTCTTTCATTTTTAATCTGTTACATTTTTAGACATCTGGTCTGAAATGTTTTAGGCTACAGGCTGTTATAGGTGAGTTGGAGTTTAGAAGAAATTGAATGCATTTTTAATGAAACCAATTTGTTTTCTGCACTTTAAATATGGATTTTCCGGCCTGGACCACGTTGAGAGATCAGTCCTGTAATCCGTAAAACATTACTGTCTCTTAGACATGAACTCAGACAGCAGAGATCTAACCTGTCACACCCATCAATCAACATTACCAACCTACAGTGCTCTTCAAAATTACTGGCACCCTTCATCAAAATAACTCAATGCAAACATATTGCACACAATAATTCAACTTTGCACTCAATCATTCTCATTAGAACTGCTCTCTTTTAAGAATGTATGTGGCGAAAACCTTTTAAAATCCCTAAATAAATATATTAATAAATCCTAACTTATTGTCATTTTTGCTCTCAGTTCTCAGGAACTCTGGTTTTTTGCCCTTAACCATGTCCTTCTGTTTCCCTGAGGTATAAATATATATATATATAGGTTACATACATATTTATTGACCTTTTTTTTTAAAATTATTATTCTATTATTTTCTTTTGCTCATTTTCATGAAGGGTGCCAATAATTCTGGATGTCATTCTCACAGAGGAGTTTCTGTACACATTTTTGTGTTACCTGTCAAGTTGTCTAGACTTGATGTTTAGTTGAAACTGTTTAAGTGGAAAAAAAAGACAGAAATATCCACCGGCTTTAGACTCGGCAGGTTGGAGTGTGCAGTCGACTGTTGTATCTTACGCAGTGCGGAGAGCCTCAGTAAAACTGTTACACACACACACACACGCACACTCACACACGCACACACCTGCTGAGAGTGAGAGGAACTGAATGCAGCTGCAGTACAAGATCAGTGCAAACTGAATGAACTCTAAATGTGAATGATGCGCAACTGAACCATGACTTCTATATGGCCATTGAGGATTTGTGTGTATACTGCATGAACCGTGAGAGGGAGAATGTATCTACATTTATGCCACAGTGCTGTTGAATTCTCCATTCCGACTGGTCAGAAAGCGTTGATGAATTTTATATACCTATACAGCAGTACCGGCTTTAATTCAAATCACAGGTTTATATAAATGCACTCTTTCTAATACGTTATGATGTCAGTAACAGCTCATTCACAGGGACTCAAAATAAATAGATAAAAAAAAATTGTAATTGTTGATATGGTCAAGTTTTCTCTGAGGATGTGTTTATTTAGTATGTTTGGAAGGAGTCTCCAGTTTCAGCACTTTGTAAATGTTAGGTATGAGGTATTGTTTTAAGCTTTAAACGTTCTGACATGGGAACGTCTTCAGGACAGTATTATTAACTTAAAGAGAGACAGAAAAAAAAGAGTCTGGTGAGGGAACGACTGTTTATCGTTGCAATAATGTAAGTTATGACTTGTTTTCTGGAAGTTCCACAACATTAAACTTCACTCTAAATGGAGTGTGTAGACTTAGAGGACTTGCTACCTGGGTATGAGTAGTTCATGCCCTTGTTTTAACACACTTTAACATGCACCGGCTGATTCCTGCGCTAAAGTCAACACTCTGCACACACAACACACAGCTTCACTAGGAAGATTAAATGCTTGCTTATTTTTCCTGTATTTATTCCTTCTTCTTTCATTCCATAATATGTTTAGGTGTTTTTTTTGTTTTGTTTTTTTTTTACACTTGCCAGCAAGTGTAATTATTATTAACAACTATTTTACACCTTTCTACAGAAACGCAAAGCTTGGCACAGCAGTTAATTTAATTTTCAGTAGAACATTATAAGTAAGAAAAGACCACAAACATGTTTCAAAATCCTCTCTATTAATATACCAGCACTGGAGTACTACCGGTGTCTCATAATCTCATCGTAACTGGTAGAGAGGGCTCAATACTCACTCGATCATTTATTATAATATACAGACAGGTGACAAAGAGAAAACCAGTGGCTCTGTTATGCTGTGGGGGGCATTTATTTATTCTGCCATGGTTTGGGTCCATTTGTGTCCTTAGACAGAGTCATCCCTGCAAATCAATGCAAAGTTCTTCTATCACCTTTATCCTATGATGAAACATTTATATGATGGGAGTGATCTCTTTCAGGATGACTCCGCCCCCAAATGTCGTAAAGCATATGCTATGGCTTTCACACTAACCAGATCCCAACCCAAGTCAAAACAGTGGGAGATTTTGAAGAGACTGCACTTTCCTCCACCACCACCATCAAAACACCAACAGAGGGAAGATCTTTCGGAAGAATGGCATTCATCGCTCCAGTATGTTTTCAGATGCCTGTAGAATCGAAGCACTGAAGCTGTTCTGGTGGCCTGCGGTGGCCCAAGACCTGTCTAAGACACTATTTTTGTGTTTTTCCTTTAATTTGTCACCCATCTGGAATCACTGCTATATAAAATAAAGCACGATGTAAGGACCAGGAGGAAGCAATTACAAATAAAAAAAAATCCTATAAACAAACATACGAGTTTTGTAATACAGAAAAAAGGTTGGAAGAAATATGGCTCCATCTCTTGGGCTGTAAATCAGTGTTTGAGAGTTTGAGGATTGTGTCCATGTGAATTGTTGTAATCATGTAATCACAAATGTCTGGCCTGCTTCCTTACCCGTTTCCTTATTTCAGGCTTTATCGTCCCATGAAGGGCATCTTAAACTGAAATTCTTTTGTTTTGAAAGACAAAAAACAAAATAAGGTCTTTTAAATTGAAAGACTTTCTTTTTTTTTTCATATAGCTGAATTCATTCATTGTGGAATTTGTTATAACTGCTTTGGTTATAACAAATTCCAACAAATAGTTATAATTTGTTATCACCATTTTGAACCTAAGAGGGAAATGAGATATTAAATAGTGTGCAAATTATTTGGCAGTTATACTGTAGGAAGTAACCGTTTCGCAGGTGTTAGAAACAAATGCAAGAGTTTCTTTTTGAAAACTTTCCACTCACGTTCATAATGGAAGTGATACTTCCTTCTCAGACCTCTCCCTTTCTCTCCAACTCTCTGTTCATTTCCATATTGCACAACACCGACACCGAGTCTCTCTGTTTCTTCTCAGCCATCCATCGGCCGACTGGGAAACGACACAAAACCTTTGAAGCCATACTTCTATGTTTCCCTTTGGCCATTTCTTCCCTTCATCTGTTCTTTGCTTCCATCCTTCACTCCTTACCAACCACAGGAGCAGCAAACAAACCCTCTCTGAACTCCGCCAGAGTCCTATTCTAAGTCTTAGTAAGCAGGGAAGGAAAGAAAATTGAATCAATCTGAATATTTCAGCAGCTGAATCCTCGAGACACGACCGTCCCGGGTCTCTTGTGTGCATCGTCTGTCGTCCCGCAGTTCATCAGCTCGCTTCATTTGTGGGTAAACGCAGCGTGCGCAAACCTATAATTAGATTCAGGATGCAACACTGTTAACCACTGTAAATAATTAGATGAGCAAATAAATAAATATCATCAAGCTGGCATGTGTGAAGGATGTGGGAACGTGATGGAAAGACTTCGCGTGACGTTCTTGTGTCAGGAGCAATGATGCAGTTATAAGGCTGAGCTGGCCTTCAGTGGGAAAATGATCTTATCGTATGTTTCTCAGGGCAGCTGCCAAACCTACACACACACACACACACACACACACACAAGCACACACTAGGGCTCATCACACGATAATGAACAGCTATTTAACAGCCAGTAATGACACAGCCTGGGAAGTGCTCCCTGTATTTGTGTGATTAGCGAGAATGCTAATTTGGCCTCTAACAGCCTGGATGACCCCATTTTTTTTTTTTTTCTCCCGGAAGCTCCTCTGGCTTGTTCATATCCTTCTTTGAAACAGTCACAGGTACATTAATCAGGTACGACTGGATTTTTTCCTCCTTGAGTATTTAGTTAGTGCCATGGAGAGAAGGAGAAGCTGCAGTGTGTCAGTCATTACTGTGCCATTTGTTTTCCAAAAATAAAAGGACTGAAAAGCTTTTTTGTGCCCACTAATTTCACAATTAATTAATGCATTAATTAACAAAGCAGCTTGTAGCCTACTATCCCTACGATCTTGGGATCTTGTAGCCTACGATGTAGCCTGCCATCCCTAATGAGCAAGTCAGAGGTGACATGATCAAGAAAAAACTCCCTAAGACGATATCAAGAAACTTACAGAGATACAAATCTATAGTATCCAGCTGAAATGATCTTTAGGGGATCCCATCTACAGCAGCAGAAAGTGAGTCGTGTGTGACTCTCAGAACACTCAGGATTAGAATGAATCAGGCAGATACGGAGGGTGAGAGGAGCCGCGGCAGTAGAACTGGATCAGGCTCTGGCATCACATCAGGCAGTAGGAGTACACATGCAGCTTGACAGAGAGAGAGAGCACAATATTAGATACCATATGCTCATCCTGCAGTGGTTTAAAAGGGTGCACCTTGTGATCAGAGTGCAAGCAGGGACTCCAGCAGGTCCAGCTATAATAATTTTTTTTCTAGCTGGATGCCTTGGCTACAGCCATCTATCCGACTATACACATCAGGCTGATCTTATCGTACTCATTTAATCCAAGTAAACTCTTCGATGCAGCACAGGTGTCATTCCGATTCATGTAGCTGCTCAGAGTCTTCATAATGAATTGTCGGAGAACAGTGAGGAATGTTGAAGTCTTTCCTCAGAGTAAACAACCAAAAAACGTCAGCTGATCCCATTACACCACATGGCCTCTGACCTCCAGTACTACGATTGGCTTGGGACGATTGACGATAATATCGGGAATTGCTGATAGATTCCAACTATCGTGATGGTTACCAAGTCAGATGATTTAAATGTCTGTGGGAAAACGTGGTGACTGCAGCTATAAAATAGACAAAAATAAAGTGTGTTGTATCCCATAACATATGTTTCCTTTCAGCCTGTTTTATATCCTATATGAACCACATTAACCTGCTGTCTGACTTTGGAGCAGAGCATCTTAGCTTCTTTTGTCCATGCTGACAAACAGATAATGCTGTGAAAGACTTTGCTCGCAAAATATGAACGGATATTTAAATTGAAAAAAAAAAAAAAAACAGTGTTTACAGTGCTACTTCACTATACAAGAATTCACTAAGTATCTCACAGAGTACAGGCCCATGTAGTTTCTAGAATTTTATTTAAATTTTATAATGAGCTTAGTTACAGCTAATAACTCATTAGGTTAATTTACTTCTACTATTTATTAACTTCAGTTTTGCAGCATTCCTGACCTTGGTAATGGGTAATTAAGCCAAAAACAACACCTAGCAGCTACCTCAGATTCATAACCCGATTTCTGTATTTTTTTTTTCCACCATAATGAAGTAACGTGTACATGATATGAGTTCCGTATATATCAGGCCACACCCCCTTCATTCCCCCCTCCTAAGAGCCACAGGCAATACTGTCGTCAGTGGGCACAACAGGTCAATAGCATATTACACACGCTCTCACAAGTCTATACTGCGAGATTGAGTTCTACCCACTGGTGGCTGGCTGTGATATTAGATTGGAAGCTAACATCTAAAATCTCTTATTTGCTTGACAATGAAACTATTAGAGTTGAGCAATGCATTGGTCATTGTGAAGCTCTTCTAACTTAATGCTTCATTTTCTCCAAATACCAAACAGAAAAGCCTTAACACTTTTGTTCAAACCGAATGTGCGGAATCACCTGGCATGACTGTCACTGCATGAATCTAGAGTCTACATGCACCCACAATGATGTATTAAAAGCCTGTTGTCCAATGAGCGTTAATCTTTCCTCCCATTAAAACACAGCATACTTGAATCTGCCATAAGAGCCCAGAGAAGCCGTGTTTTACTGGATTGTCATCAGTGCTGTGTCGGGTGCTTCAAAGGAGATTTCTACGCACCAAAACACAGCGCGTTGTTGTAATGGGATAGTTGACAATTTGATTAACTAAAATATTGATTTTTTTTTTTTTTTTTTTACATTTGATACAGAAACATTTTACCACATATTAATGAAATTTTACAGGAGCCCAGGCTTCCCATGTAATTTTAAAGCAGTCGCCTGGGCCAGACACAGTTTAACCAGCAAATAGCCTTCGCCTGTTTGCCAATCAATTGCATCCTATTAACTTTGGCCCTACTTATGAGACAGAAACAGAGGCACAGAGAGAGAAGCCTGGAGGACAGTTGAGGTTGCTGAGTAGCAGTCAGTGCGAGTCCGAGCTGAGCCAAGGATTATAATTGAAATGGCTGATAAGGAAATGATACAGTGGCTAGTGATCAAAGAGATTAAACCAAACCACCACAGAGAGCAAGGGAATAGAGGAATTAATTATGTTTCCGAAGATGGCGAGAGCTGACAGACAAAACACTGAGGACTTAAAAGCCCGCGTTATATAAAGTGAATCCATGTGTGGCTTGATGAACTATAAGAAAAGTGATTCAGACCATTAGCCACTGTTTTTAGCAGATCTCTGTGCATTTGAGCAGTCCACTTTGGAGCTGTGGAATTAGACCATTTTTAAAGAAATCATTTCTTTCAGACTATTAACTCTTTCAGTGTAATAATGCTTAAATAATGCTGGAATTTTAATTTTGCGTTTGAAAGGTTTTGCGTTCATACCTGCATTCCAATAGAAATCTAGATAGCTTATCAAATGAATAATTCTGTAATTCGATAACCAACTATGAGCCCAGTGTTTGGAGTGTTTGAAATGGAGCAAACAGAGCAAAGCAAACAAAAGATAAACCCACGATGTCCCTAATTTGCCAATTATTGCCATTTCATTATTCAGTTATTTTTTGATCAGCATTAAGCAGTCAAATGTGCTCGCAGCTGGCAGACGTATTGTGCATACAGCTGAAATGTGTTCAAATGATGATGACACCTCTGCTGCAATTCATCAACATCTCAGCTAAATCACTAAGGACAGCAAAACACGAAACACAACATCTGCGGAGCAACAGAGAGTGTTAGTAACACAACCTTGCGAAAGCTTTTAGTTGCATAGAAACGCAGTGAAAACTGCTGCAAACTGTTAGCGGGAAACCCTGGAGAGGTGGGTGTGTATTAAAACAACAATGCTTTTTGAAAAATTTAGGCACATAGCCTAGTGTGAACATAGATGCTCAAATTATGCACTGTACAAGTTGTAAACTAAAATGAAAAGCTTGCACCAAGTAACATAGTTTCAACTGAGGTTTTCGTTATAACTTTAACTTAGACCTACTTCTTAGTAGGTGTTACATCCACCATAAAGTGGCATAAAATTCACCTTTTTACTTATTTTATTTCCTAGAAACGTAATATAAATAAATGGTGAAATGAATAAATGTAAAGTCACTTACAAATGCGGCAGGGTGACAAGTAAGATCATTTTAAAATCTTCATTTTAATTTAGTGTTTGTTTCTTTTTTCTTTTCTTTTTACATACAGACCAAGTCTGAAGTTAGTTTGCGTCTATTTGTTGATGAATTTCCATTAATGTGATGCACGAGTCCCACTGATGGAGCAAAACAAAACTAGTACTTATCAGCTCATACCAAAAAAGGGTACTTTGAGAACACCATTTTATTTTAAAGTACAATCATTTGTTGATTTGTTTTTTTGCTTTTTTGTTGAAATGTAACTAATCTGACAAGCATTCCTTTCTTGAGAGGTATGCATTACCTTTCAGATCAGGACCTGTGTCTGTAGGTTTCATTGGGGTTCTCAGGCTTCCTCCCACCTCCCAGAAACATGGTGGATTGGCTACTATAAATTGTCCCTGTGTAGGGAAAAAGAGGGTAAATGTGTGTCCTATGATGGACTGATGTCCCTTCTAGGTGGTATACTAGCTACCTTACTGTCAAGATCGCTGACATTCTTGCACCGCCTGCAGATGGTAAAACTAAAGACTACATTTAAAGCCATGGTCTATGTATGCAAACCTGATTGCGAGGCATCATAAGTGCCTGTGGGGCATTCAATACAGCACTAGGTTTAAAATACTTTCACCAAATAGTCTAGGACAGAATTTACACCCTGACTTTCCAACTGATGTAACTGGTCAAAATATTCTGCATCTCTATTGATATCATTAAAGATACCACATTAATTCCTACATTATATTAGTTCTACATTAACGTGATTAACTTCCAGTCATCTAGTATGATGAAAATTGTTCTTTTTTTCTCCTGTGAAGAGACATTTAAACACAGTCCTAATGTAATCTTAGAAGCCTAATAATATTATATCGAAATAAGCTCATTTTCACCGCAAATTGCTTCCTCTATTTGAGTATGAAGCAGTGAAATACAGAATTAAGACAGAAATAACCATTACAGCTATCTGACCCATAAGGAATTTCCTTTGCTGAACTGTGAAAAGGAGAAAATGATTGTTACAATGTTCCAGCGATTTTGAGTATGAGCATGTTTGATTGAAATGAAGCACTCTAGCCTCAGTTCATCTCATTCATTAATGACATTTGTCCACAGAGAGTGGCTTTAGCTGCCCTGCTGCTCCACTTTTAGCATTTCTAACAAAAATTCAAGCAGGATGGTTGCATATTATTGGCAAAAAGTACATCTTTTGGATGCTGTAGAAACTCTCAGGCCTGCACTGGGCGGCTGGCCCAGTTGGGGAATCGTGTTTCAGTGTGCAGTTTGAGCACCAGATGTTTATAGCCGTGAGGTCGAGGTGGGAGGTGGAAGGGGGATGAGGTATCAAGCGCTCACTCCCAGATGTGAAAAAACTTGGCACAGCTCATCGTGTTTTCTCCTTGGCACAGTGGGGCCTTCTCTGCCTCAGCAGCGGAGTCAAGAAGATGTCAGCTTTCCCTCAAATACTCTCACTTGTCCTCCTTCTCTCTTCCTCTTTCTTAACTCACATTCAATCTCTCTTACCTCTGTGATCCAACTGCTCGTTACAAAAGAACCATTTGTAGGATTGAGCCATGAAGGATAAGAAGCACACTCTGATTTATCATTAAGGTTTCCTTATTGAGGCTGTATTTTCTGATCATTGGTTTGTCATTTAAAGAATCCTACGTACAACCATTTTGTAGGTTTCTGTAACATGCTGTGTGTGAAGGCAGGACGTGAATGCATGTGCTCTGCATATGTTTCATTGTGGACAATCCAAGAATCATCATCATAGACCATAGCATGGGTCAATACATGAGCAGGCAGCATCAAACAAGGATAATCCATTGTCATAAACCAAGGGCAAGTGAGAGTCAAAACCAGGAATGACAAATCATAGAAGAAAATAAGGCTTGGACTTACACAAATGCACAAAAAGACTTTGCAACAAGAATAAGATTTCACAATGAGACTACAACGCAACAGGACTTACAAAGACAACCTAATCAAGGGCTTAACACTGAACATCTGAACACAATCAGGAAGTACACCAAGGACAGGACAGGACTAGAACACAAACAAAAGCACATGGTGATATAAACAAAAGCACTTGAACTTAAAACAAAACAAGAAATCATCATTCGCTGAAATGCGAGCCACAACTCGCACTGAGAGGGCGAATTTGTGTTTCCCTATCAAAGAGTGTTCCATATGGAACCTCTTCATGAAACTCAGAAGCCTTAAATATTCAAGAACCCAATTGAGGAACCAGTTTTTTTCTCTTAGCATTTAAAATATAATCACCTCTGATGCTCTAGTATTTAATTGCTACATTGTGGAGCTGCTGGTTTGATTTCTACTGTTTTGATTGAGCTTGTTTTGTGGAAGAGGAAATACAGTAATTAATGAGCTTGGTTTATTCAAGTGGTGCAAGATTTACCCGTCATTCATGAAATGTCACCTGCACCGACCTTTCAACCCTGTTAGAGGACCCGAGTGAGTGCCTAAGGGGGGGTGGGGGTGGAGTTCTTTGATATCTATCATGCCTTTTATCATACCCTTGTACCTGAAGCTCACTGGCCTTTATTGCTGTGTGACCTGTGATCTCTATGTTGAAGGTCATCAGGGTTGGCTCTATGCTGACCTCTTAGGTTCACTGCCCAATCCTTCCTTCTGACAGATGTAAGAGCCGCCTCCCCTAGCCACAGTGATAAACGATATTCATTAGAATGCCAGCATGGGTTCAAAGCAGCACTTGATTAAAACAAGTGAAGCATCTCATGCCAAATCCCAAGGACATGGCCTATACCATTAAAAACTCCCTTTGAGTTTTTCCCAACTGCACTACACTCTTTTCCAAAAACGGCTTCGTCTAACACCCTGAAGTGCTCAGCCCTACAACATGGGGTTTCCATTTTGGAGAAAGTATCAAGCAGAACACCTTTAGAAAGCCAGAAGTGTTAACCATCCAAAGAAACCTTGAGGCTCTTGTTTTTGCTAAGAGCGTACGGAATGTTTTCAGTAATGATTGGTGGGGGAAAACAAGGCAAAAAAACTTCAGTATAGATGGTGAAACAGTGTGTACACTTTTAAAAAACAGAGCTCTTCAGGGGTGCTCTGCATGGTTAATGGCCCTACTTTTTTGAAAGAGAAGGCTGTTATATGATTTACATTGCCTTCCTCTAGAGGGACAAACCAAAGAACCCTCTAGCTTGTAGATAGACCATTTTCCTAAGAGTGCATTTATGTATTTATGGAAAGAATTAGTCATTGGTCAGTGGGCAAGTGGAACCCAGACCCCTGGATGACAGTCTTTCACTGATAGCAGCCCTCGTGGTGACGGGAAGGTCACGACAACATCAGTCGACACTCTTCACCTTTTATCTTATAGCCCTCAGAGGGACACTTCAGAGAGATAGGGAGGAATTGGGGAGGAGTGTGAGGCAGGGAGATGGGGGATGCTAAATCTAGAGTGGAAAAGACAGATTTGAAGGACAGTGTGAGAGAGAAGATTCCTTTGGCACAGTTTGGTTAATTAGTACTTTAATTCGCGCTTGGGTTTCTTTTGGGTTCCCTGGTTTTATCCCACCTCCCAAAAACATTCCGGTAGGTGGATTGGCTATGCTCAATTGCCCCTAGGTGTTAATCAGTCACCAAGGCATCAGATCTCCTCTTGGTGCTTAAGACTGTCTGTAGGTTCCAGATTGTGCATGCTTGTTTCTAGTTTATTCCATCATTGTCTTGGGAGAAGAAGAGGGGAGAGACTTTCTATCATTGTCTACACCTAGTTTTCAACTAGGGAGTTGAGAGAGAGAGAGAGAGAGAGAGAGAGTCCATCATTCTCTATGCCAGGTCTTCAGCTAGGAAGATGGATGGTCATGAATCCTGGAGAAGGCAGCTGGTCTCCCTTCTGACTTGGCTGAGTGATGGCAACATGCTTGTATTTTCGCAACATGATTTACAAAAGAATATACTGAAGGCTTAGTATAACAAAACCTCCTCAAGCTCATGCAGATGGATTGAATCACTTTAGATTTTTGTTTCTAAAGGAGTCATTAAAGTAGGAATTGCTGCAAGAACATGGGGTTTATTAATGTTGCAACAACAGAGATGTTCAAATACATGCATGGGCCTCCATCAATATGTAAAGATATACAGGGATCACTATACACATGGCTCTTTTTTGAGAAGCTGTTCTTAATCTTGAGATGTTTACTCTGTTTGGTAAAGTCAAAGCTAATCGTGGACCAGTTCAGCAATTCCTGATTTGATTCTTTCATTTTGCTAGATGCTTAAAGTGACCATTTTGGTAATGGTAGCCAACATGTATCTTCTGCTAAGCTAAATTTAACTTTCTCCCAACCACCAAAAGGAACCCCTCCTAGGTCCTTTATGTTTGGTGTAGTTCTTGGCTGGGAATTTCCTAAATGGGCCATCATGGTATACACTTACTTGCTCACATTCATATTAAGGCTGCTGAACATACTGTAGGGGAACAAATTTGTCATAAATCCCAGCACACAATCCATTGTCTCAAGTCTAGCAGGCAGCGTAATGGCCACTGAATAGCATCTGCCTGTTTGCCCAATTATTTTGGCTGTGGTTGTGTTTGCTTTGTGGTTCTGTTCACTGTCAAGCCTGATGTACCGTATTTTATTTATTTATTTATTTATTTTATTTATTTGGTCAAATTGCTGTGCCCCAATTGTCCTATCTCAGATCGACTCTTGAACTCCACTTTATTGCCTGCCTGAATCAATAAGCTACTTGTAATCCCTGTAATTCATTTAACATTTTGAGGCTCCTCAGACTGTCTCCATTAAGGCATGTCAGGTCTAATATGGAGGAGGTACTATAATTGTACTTGACCATGTCTGTAAATTCTTAAGGAACTCTGAGGCAGATGTGCATAGAGATTGATTTGAGGAGAAATACAAGGGCATGCTGACCTCCAACATCTAGAAAAAAAAAGACAAAACTCATACCCATTGTTAAACTGCCATCTCCCTTTGAATTAATATTGTTGTGTCACTTAAGATGTATTATCAATACTTTAATTCCATTCACCAGATTTACAAGCCAAGACATAGTGGGTATATTAATGTTTCTTCAGGTAGGTGATTATGTAGAAAGATACGTTTTCATACATTAACTGCACAGTATACTATAGTTCATCCTTCCGAAATGGCACAGATAACACTATCCTTGCATTTCCATGTGACATCACACTGTATAATCAGATTATCCCTGTGATTCTGCTTCAAAGCTATGTTAGCTATGTTATCTCTGCCGCACATATTGCTAACATTAGCAAAACATAGTTAGTATGTTGATATTGACCTACCCTCCCTATATCAAGAAAACGCATATTTGATAGCAAGGCCCTTAACCCTCAACTGCTCAGTTGAATAAATGAGATAAATGTATGTTGCTCTGGATAAAGGCGTCTGCCAACTGCTTTAAATGTAATGCTAGCTAGGCTAATGGATTAGTGGGCTGACTAGCTATTTACCAATTCATATGTGTAGACTTTTGATGTCTGCCAAGGTAAGACTGGTATATCACCTGTTATTTGAACCCACCATCACCCTCAACATTACAGTTCCGACACTGCATATGGCACAGAGTAGCCTGGTACATGTCACTTCTTTGCTAAGACAGAGCATCTAGAGAGCTACATTTCTTCAGCTCTACGACAGGGACACAAGTTTCCTTTGTGACTAAAAAAGTCCCTACACAGTGCTGAGACGCTAAAGTCGCTAAAGAAAGAGTCGGCAGACAGGAAGGAAGAAAGGTACCACTCATCATTTTTATGATCAGTTCTTTAGTCCTTCATCTCTCGTGCTTGCCTTTGTGCTAGGTAGATTGGTTGGTGTATATGGTGGTACATGCCACCAGAGCAGGATGAACGATGATGAGGTATCTCTCTTTCCCTGTCTCTCTCTCTCTGTCCCCTGCTGCCATGAAAGGTGAGAGACTATTACCATGCCTGTATAAGGCCACAGTGGTGGAGAACTGAGCAGGGGGACGAGGTGTGTGTGTCTGTCTGTGTGTGTGTGTTTTGTTGGCGTCAGGCATGTGGCTCTCACAGTTTCAGCTCACTCCCCTGGCAGGGTCTGCTCTGGCTCATCTTATCCAAACAATAGCTTTCCTGAACCAACAAGACCAATTTGTGTGTGTGTGTGTGGGTGTATAACACACACATATACAGTCACCGTCCACTTTAATAGGAAGACCTGTATCCCTGATCATTTATGCAGTAATCCAGTCAGCCAGTCATGTGGCAGTGGCACAGTGCATAAAATGATGTAGATACAGGTCAAGAGCTTCAGTTAATATTCACATCAAATATCAGAATGGGGAAAAAGTGTGATCTTTGGGACTTTAACCACGGTTGTTGGTGCCAGATGGGCTGTTGAGCTCCTGGGATTTTCACACACAACAGTCTCTAGAGTTTACACAGAATGGTGAAAAAAAAAATCCTGTGAGCAGAGGGTATGCAGGCTGAAACCCCTTGTTGATGAGAGAGATCAGAGGAGATTGACTAGACTGATCTGAGATGTCAGGAAGTCTATAGTAACTCAAAAGCACTCTTTACAACCGTGGTGAGCAGAAAAAGACCAGGTGATATTTTTATAATCTTCAGCTGTCCAGTTTTGGTGGGCCTGTGCCCACTGTAGCCTTAGATTCCTGTTCTTGGCTGACAGGAGTTGAACCCAATGTGGTTTTCTGCTATTGAGATACTTTTCTGCTCACCGCGGTTGTAAAGAGTGATTATTTGAGTTACTATATCCTTTCTCACAGCTTGAACCAATCTGGCCATTTTCCTCTGACCTCTCTTATCGGCAAGGTATTTCCACACACAGATCTGTCGCACTGTAAAGATTGTTTTGTGTGAAAATCCTAGGAGATCAGCAGCTTATGAAATACTCAAACCAGCCCATCGGGTTCTGTGTTTTGGCAAAGTTTGTGTTGATTTGGAATTTGTTTACACCTGAATGTGAAATGTGTTCAATTTCCCCCATGTAATATGTGTGTTTGGAAAGGTGTGTGTAAGTAACAGGCTTTATTTCAGCCTCACCTGTCTCTCTTGTAGATGCAGAGCATTTGGATAACTCGGTCGGGTACATTTACGTCCATAAACACCATCACTTAGGCTTAAATAAAGCCCTATTCCGTGTCTTTTTTCATCCCCATGGGTCTCTACTGGAGCTAGACACTGTGCTATCATACTTGCTGTAGATTGCCACTTGCTGCCATGTCATTGGCTCACTTCACAAAAAAGCTCTTTTACTGTCCACAGGAAGAAATCCGAGATTGTTTCGAGGAGCTAGAGATTCCCTGTGGACTTGGCACTTAAATTGCAGTCTTGTGTTTTGCTTTGGACCCTTGAAAGCCTGAGCGTGTGAGCAGGTTTTTCTTGTATATATAGCTGTCTATCACTGTGGGGAGGTTATGTGAAAAGATTTAAATCAGACTGCTCATGTTCAAAAGTGGCCTTTTAAGGTACAATAGCCTGTCACTGGGGTTGTACCTTGACATTTGTACCTTTAGCTAGACTAAAAGAGCCTCATTAAAGTACAGATTTGGGCTATACTGGCTATTACCTTAGAGAGGGAATTTATAATGCACTGTACCTGTTATGACTATCAGAAGGAATTTTATTTTAGTGTGAATACTCTTTAATTTATTTAATTCTCATAGAGTTTCAAGGCAAACAAATTGTTTGTTGTTGGATTTCATGTTCTATAATTTAGCTGACTGATCAAATCTACGGACGTTTTCTAAACTTTTTGGCTAAATGCCCCTCATTGCATGATTAAAAGGTCTTTGAAGTGATGCATTTAATTCATTTATCACATACATTATTTTGTCATTAATTAATGTGATGAATCTTAAACAAAATGTATAAAAAAATGTCCTAAAAGTTCTATCAAATGTAAGTAATTAATTGTTTCCTAAGACCAGCAGTAGCAGTAGTCTTTTTTTTCGGTAACTGAATGAAATGTTGAATTGGTCTGTGTGTTAGGCAAGCTTGAAAAAAAAAGGAAAGAAAGAAAATATGCTTGCATTTCAGACAAACTGAAATGGATACATTGGTCCCAGGTCTTGTATTTATAAAATTAAGGTAAATACCAGTACCAAGAAAAGATTACTAAGGTTAAATAAATAAGGAAAAATCTGAAAGATGAAATTATTATATTATTATTAACTATTATATTTTATAGTATATTTTGTGCTACTGCTAATACTGCTATTGCTCTGTCTGTGGTAGTATATTATAGGATAAAATTATAGGATAATTAATATTTTATATTAGAATGCATTCTAATACTAAATCATATAGATAAATAAAATTTGATTATTTTAGGAAAGCCCTGATACAGGGAAGTTGTTTTTGTTTTTAGTCTCAGCCAAAGATGCTTGTGCCCTTTTTTGGCCACAAGCTTCAAAATCCTGTAGGTTAAAACCTGCATGTTGTATTCTGAATGGCTCTTCACACTTCTGTGTATATTCATTTCTATATGACGAGGGAAAACAAAGTTTGGAACAATTAAATTCAATTTTATTTATACAGTGCTTTTCTTTGAAGAAAGTGGGCTGTTCTACAATCCTTTAAGCTTGTGTTTCAGTAAGGGTGCGTTCTTAATCCTTCAAGAAACAATATGATCACATTATTCCTGTGCTTCCATAATGCTTTGCTCAATTCTTATAGCAATCCCACACTGAAAACCATTTCTTGTCCCAGCTCTAATTAAAATAGCACAGCGACATTTTCCTTTGGCGCCACCAAACGAACCCATGCAGCCAGAGAAGCGTAAAAAACGCAGAGACAGCAAAACGGATGGCTGTTTCAGAATACTGTGCCGCCGCCGCCCCGCTAGCGTCACCTCGTTCGTCCTTATTCATCTGTCGCTCTGGGTCAGGAGCAGTCATGTCATTTTGGCAGGCCAATTAAGCACCGCTGACATTCAGGCAGAGCGGACTGTGTGACATTAAGATCCGTTTTCCTGTAACATGCCCGTGACATTCGGCTGAGTTCCTATAGAGCCCCGAGTCCTCAGGATGATGTTCTTTTAAATGCTATCAAAGAATGCACATGTGCGTAGCGTCAGCTTGTTCTGTTCCCTTGATCAGTTCACCCTGTCCTTCATGCATATGCAGATTTCCTCCATATTTTGTGGTTGAGTGGCAGCAGACGGGGTATATTCAGTCGAGACGCTACAGCTTGAAGGTCATATCGTGCGTATAGTGGCGCCTTTGTTTCCAGAAGCTGAGTCACTCATGTGTTAAGGGTTCTGCTGTTGGGTTTTGAGATGGCTGTGATTGGGTCAGAGAGCCAGCAGGGCCATTGAGCAAATGAAACCAACCCAATCCACTGGAGAATAAGTGTGACCTTAAGTGCTTCCATGGGAATGTGTGATTAATAATATGCCTGCCACTGGCTAAGGGTGAAACCTATGCACATTTAACATGCTAGGAATGGACAGAAAGAGGACAGCTAGCAGAAAGAAGGGATGTAACTGTATACATTAGTCAGAATAAACAGATGTTGTGTTCTAAAAAGAAACAAATACAGATATGACAAGGAGGCTCACTATTTTTTTTTTTTTTTAGATTGCTTGCCAGTAAGGTTCACAGAGAATCTGGATGAGACTAGAGGTGTGTATCGGAACTGGTATCCTAGGTGATGCAGCAAAAAAGTACATCTACAGTTGATACTATATTATCAACTGGAGTGATGTAGCTGAGGTTGAGGAACTGTCAGGGCCAGAATGCACACACTATAAAGACAGTGCTGCCGTTTCTACCTTTAGGTTTTTTAAACTTTGTTTAGGCCCACGGCCACAGGTACGGATATTTGGAGCTATAAACAGACACAGATACACATAGTGGCATTGTGTTACACCCTAGTGGAAAGCCAGATGGACGCATGATTCTCCCCAGTACCAGTAGCACCACAGGCACTGAGACCTGGAGACTTAATCAGCTTCTGTGATACTGAGTAATGACATCGATCCAGCGTTGGCACAGTGTGGCCCTGGCTTCAGCTTTCATAAACATGTTGAGATTTCTTCTGCTCTATAGAGCGAGGAGCAAGACGTCACTCGAGTCACACGCCATCGCATATGACTAGCAGGGGATGTAGGATAGGGAGGATGTAGGATAGGGAGGAGGTGTTTGGCAGGGTTTGTGGACTCTGATTTAATTCTGACACACCCTGTGAGTCAGAGAAACAGGACTGTAGGCAGCAGGAGGAAGTAAGAGAAAGACGCACATATATAGAATGAGCTTCTGTAGGAGATTGCTGTAGAAAAATTGTAATTGTTTACATTTCTAAGAGTGTACATGATGCTGCGTATGATAAAAAGTTTACTTTTAATGTAGTCACTAGTTTGGACGTTGGATTTTTCTTATAGCTCAGAGTTCATAGTTGTGAAGCAATGTTGATGTTTCTTAATATGGCACCGCCCATGGAAGTTCAGCTTGTGGTCAGTGCTAAGTTATTACAGCGTGATTTTAGTCATACAGAAGGATATTTTAGTAATTTACCAACACATCTGAGGGAAATGTCGATATTACCGGGAGAGTTGTCTCATTTCTAACGCTCTTCAACTTTTATGCTGTTCTAGATATCAAAATCCTTAGCCTTGGTTATTAGCTAGCATATTTTTGGTGTCCACATTTTCCAGTTGCCTGACAACAGTGCTGTACTTGCTTGAATGTTGAGCGTATGGTGTGTTCACAATTCTGAAGTCCAAAGCCGGAATATGCAAGTTCTGTTTTAAGTTTTTCCCCCTTCAGCTTCCTCACTTTATTGTTGTCATAGCAACAATTCAAGGCTGTCATTAATGCCCACTGCAGCTGAAGTGTCTCACCACTAGAAAAGAGGAATTCTTTGTTCTGACTGTATGATCAACAAAACGATCAGCCTGTGATCTCATCTGGTTTCTCTGATGTACAGCTGGTTGTTTCTCTTGTTATACATAAGCTAAAATGATGCATGAAGAGTAATGGGTAACAATAATTGCTCGTTTTAGGCCTGTGACTGGTGTTCATTGTTCACAAATTAGCCTGTACCTCCTCTTTAACAGTTGAACACTGAATATTATGTTCAGTGTCTGTACAGACACGGAACAAATTACAAGAAAAACCTAAGTGTCTAAGTAAGGTGTTGGGCAACCTTCTTGTTCTTGCTGACAGTTTAATCACAGGCTGCAGAGCATGGTAGGATGTTAATTGCTTAATGGCATCATGCAGTACACCTGTCTGGAAGCATCTGCACTCATTATGTTTCTCTACTCATTTATTCAGGGTTTTCCTTCCATTTGTCGCCTTTCTGTGTATGTACATGTACAAATGTCTGTGATTTTTGCTTCATGTTTTATGTTATCAATAACAGGATATATCCACATATGATTTGACATAAGCCTGATGATTCTCCAGATCACATTTCCAGATTCCAGAGGTGCCAACATCTACGGCTTAGCTGTAACATTCACCATTTTAACCCCTTGCTAAGGAGACACCTAAAACTCTACTTTTTAAAAACTGCTCAGAAAAACTAGCGCTAGATAAAATTCTCCTGGCAGAAGAGACAATTCACTGAATGGGAAAGGACGAGGCACGTGAAAGATTTTTGCTCCTGGGAGCAGTTACATTCAATTTGCCCCAATTTTGAACTTTTTCCTGTGAATTCACAAGTCCTGTCTTGTGAGACAATGGAAATCGAGAAAGCGGGACTGTGGTCTCTTTGATCAGAAAAAAAAAAATTAAGAGTTGCTTATTAAGAAGTGCTTATACTGAACCTTTGCCTCAGTGTTTACTTACTGTTGCTTGCTGCGCATCTGAAAAAGTCTTGTCCACTAATGTGCTCGGATTTTTGTGGTAAAATATATTTTTTCTCTCTCTGTCTGCTAGGATTATCTTGTCAGCAATGTTGGCACAGTCTAGCAGCATTACAGCATGCTTTATTTTAATCAAGAAAACTAATAACCAAAGATACAACTGTGTCAGTGAAACAGGGGGCAACATGGGGAGGTGTGCTTTGTCAAGGCATTCAGCAAGAAATATTACTAAATGCTGCAATATACGATTTCAGTGTATTTTAAAAAAAAAAATGGAATTGATTTTAGTGTCTGGAATTGATTTTAATTCAAATATTTATTCATGGCTCCTGTAATGTGTGTGTGTGTGTGTGTATGAATGTGGAGCAAGATGGATCACAAGAAAACAACTTTACTTTTGTTTATTATCAGAGTTATAAGAAAATACACTGACATCTCTGGACATCAGATCATTCTTCTTCTTCTTCTTCTTCTTCCAGCTACTCCAGTTAGGGATTGCCACAGTGGATGATTGGTTCACTTATTTGATTTGGCACAGTTTTTACGCCGGATTCCCTACCTGGCGCAACCCTCCCCAGTTTTATCCGGGCTTGGGACTGGCACCGGGAGTGCACTGTCTCGTGCCACTGGGGTTGGTTCCCTGGCCGGGAATCGAACCTGGGCCATGGCGTTGAGAGCCTAGGCCTAACCACTAGTCCTCCCTGGACATCAAACCATTATGCTGAGTAAATTGCATGTAATGCCATTTAATACATATAGGATGCATAGAACGTCTTTATGGAACAGTAAATACTATACAGTATATCTACTATTATGTGCTTTTACTCACAGTGCTTAGGATGGACATCAACACACACACCCGAACACACATCGCCCAGGATATACTCATAGCCCAAGGCCATCCTCATATCAGCGATGATAGGGTTATGGAAAAACTCTTCTCTTTGAACATGCAAACCCTATTAGCTCTAACTCACATTGTCATTTTGATGCACTTCAAATCGGATTTCCTGCTCCGAAACAGACATTTCCTAATGTGCACTTGAGCTGGGATATTGTTATTTATTTGCCCGCGCTCTCAAATGGTGGAGAGGGAGAGCGAGAGAGAAATTGCTTGTCAGTGTACTGCAGCTTTTCTGGGAGGAGGTTATTCTTTAAGTTCGGTGTTAGAATTGTGGAGCTGAATGGCCATAATTAATCATCACACAAAGCTCTTGCATCAGCAGAAGCACAGCCTTAGCCTTTTTGTTTCTTCTGAATAACAGAAGACCAAAGTTGAAGGACCAGCAGCTCCCACACCTTCGACCTGCCGCTGCACATTGATCCGTTTCAATTAAGAGGAAAATATTGCCCTCGGGACTGGTGCATGAGAGACAAAGCACTTATCATGTCTAGCCTTAAATAAGAGTCTACATTGTGTTGCTAAAAATAAATCCCATTTATTTAGTCCTCGAGGGCATACTGGTTCATGGCTCAGAGGAGGCCTGCTCAGCACTTCTTTCTCTGATTTTCTTTCCATTATTTATCTCTCTCACTCAAACTATATTACAGACACTATATTGAGAACCATATTAAAATACGTGATATATCATTTTCATAACGCAGTAAATGAGACTGAAGAGAAACGAAAAGGAGAGCAAAAGCAAGACTAGTGTATGACGGAGACTAAAGAAGATATAGATTGATTTGAAACTTTTTTAAGCCTCATCCGCACACCAGCAACTTCTCCTCTTTAATGGCAAACAGCCTCATTTGGTGGGAGACAAGCAAAGATCACAGAGAAGCACAAACATATTGATTTGGTGTAATCCCTGGGAAAGAAAATCTAAGAGCCAGGATAGATGAGCGTAAGGAAAATAGAGGAGGAGATGTGGTGTGCAGGAAGGAAAGCTGTATCCAGTCCCACTGAGTAGACTGATTAAGGACTAATAAAGCTCTGCGTGTGTTGTGGGAACAGCGGTAGCAGTTAAACTCAGCAGGTAGGGAAATCAGGAGTGCTTCCTTGCATACGCTTTGATGGGAACCACATGCGTTTCCTTTCTTCTGCTTTTACAGCACACCGCAAATTCAGCCTAATCGCTTTATATGAGAGATTCCCGATGGAGCGGACACGCTGTTGTTTCACTAGGGATTCGTCATTTTAGCTTGCTTCCTCGAGACACGAGTCCATTCAACATCCAAGGAGCTCATGCATAAGCTAATGCAGTTAGCCCTCCATGTATCAGGTGAGGGTTAGATATTAGGTAATTATCAGAAATAATCCCAGCGTTGGAACTGCAGGGATGTTGGAGGGAAACAGAAGAGGCCCAGGGTGTTTAGAGCAATTTAACAGCCTCCAGAGGAACACTTTTTAATTTCAGCACTATTTTCAAAATTAAGAGTCTAGATCCAATAAGGGTTGTGACCAGTTAAACAAATTTATTATAGTGAGTTCATGTCATTTCAGAACGATGCCAAGCACAAGATGACGGTTTAGAGCAGACCAAACCGAGTATTTGAAAAATACTGTAGCAGAGCCGATAAACGTGTTTAAAAAAAAATGGATAGTTCAGTGATGAACCAGCTCAGCTTTTGTAACAGATCCTCTGTTGCTGTGTATCCAAACACATGCAGCTATGTACATTGATTAGCTGAAGGCAGCTTATAAGACCAGAGTAATCACCACAGGGCTAAAGGCGTTAGCTCAGAAATGTTTGAGTTTTCACACACTTTTGTAGATTTGTCATTTTATTTACCCTGTCTTGTCTAATTAGTGAACCCATGACATGACTTGGTTTGTTTCCCCACTTCAAATTCAAAACATGCGTCTCATTTATTGAGTCTACGGCGCTAGTCAAAACTGTTAACATGAAGTGCCACTATGAAAAAAATAACCACGTCAGATTGTCTTATTTATAACTACAAACTAATGGTTCAGCATTAAAAGGTAACTCTTGTTGCAATTCAGCCATTTTAATTGCTTATTCAGACCTTAATGTCATCACACACTGTCTGAGCTTTTCATAAATTTCCCATTTAGCAAAGAACACTTTACACGAGTTTTTTTTACAAGTTCCAAGTCACGGACAGTAGGTGAAGACTTTGCTTTGGTGCTCAGCAAGGGAACATGCAAGAAGAAATAATCCTCTAGTTGTAAAGGAAAGCACCCTGGTAGTCAACTATCATTACATACATATCCTTCCACTAGCCTCAGAGAACAGATGGCTGTTAGCAGTGTTGGCCATTGCTAGCTAACTTACAACTCACAATTACAGTTCTATGTAGTTTCTGTGTAGCTTATTATCTTACTATATTAACACCTTTCATCCATTTTACTGGAAAAGCCAAATGGGTTGGTTTGCTGCTCCATAACAGCAACGGCACTGAAAGAGGTTTGATGGATGCCAGATCTTTTGGTGGTCCACTGGCCAAATGCACTGCCACTGCAAAGCTACAAAAATGCCTGGCGACATAGCTGCAATGTCATGAGAATGGGATTTGCGTTGGGAGAAAAGAGAAATGGTCTTGTGGGTGCAAAGCAAGCGTTCCAGGGCAAACAGTCCTCTCGGTTGACCACAAGCATGTGGCAGCTATAGCTCACCCTGGGAAAACAAGACCTCCGCTCTCTGTTTATTTTTCCTGTCCTTCAGGGGATACGAAGGCCAGGGCAAAAAGTTTCTCAACCCACTGCAGAAACGGCCAGAATTACTTAAGCTGTGCCAAAGTGCTAAGTGAACTTTCTTCTGATAAACTGAGCAAAATTGTCCTAATGAATAAGAAGTAACAAGAATTCCAGCCACATACTTTTCTCAAGTGTCATGTAAATCATTCTGTGATTTCCTGCAGAGCCTTTCACATGCTAAAACATGGATTTTAATATCACTGGCACTGCTCCCATTATGGTGCATGACGCCATTGTTGACGGAGGCGTTCCATTTTTCATCACGTTCTCAAAAAATGTGCAGTTTGTCCTCGTTCTCCCTGCCAACAATGCTGTGTTAGCTTTACACCCCTTTGGCCTACTTTCTACTGCTTTTCCCTTAAACCTACAATGCAAGGTGACAGCATCTGAGCACTCTACTAAATTAATGAAGCTCACCAGGATTGCAAAGCATCACTGATGGAAAAGAAAGAATGAAAGACAGAATTTATAGGGCTTGAAGTGGAAGAAAAGAGCCAAAGATATCAGTCAATCCACATCGGCCAGTTCAGGACACCCGAGACTTGGCCTCACCTTTTAATCAGCCTTTAGAGAGAGAAATATGGGTCTGCCGCACCCGTCACTCCAACGCCTCATTCATCTGGTTTGAATCACCTCTCCTCCCTCGGAAAGGGGATGGAAACTTTTCACTGGGAAAAAAAAAACCAAGTCTTTGTAGGGGAAGGGTTGGTAGAATAGTTCTGTAAGAATAAAAGACAAGAGTGCAGCGGAACATTTGAAATAAACTGGAGACTTTGTAAATGTGGTACATGTCCATAATGGTGGATCTTACTGTGAAGCTCCAGTGGGGTTTTATTGAAATATGGCCTTCATTCCGACAAAATATTTTTTCTTTGATAGCCTTCAAAAGGAAATCCTTTCTGATAAAAAAAAGGACAGTGAAACTGAAGCGATAATCCAAAGAACCATTTATAGTTCTTCTTAAAATTTCCTTTTTTTATGCGAGAGCAGATTTAAGTCTTGATCATGAATTCACAACATTTTCTTGGAATCATTTCAGAAAGGGAAACCCTACACTGAAGCTGGAAGGATGACCCAAGAACGACAAACCACAGAATGCTTTTAAACTGATCCTTTTTTCGTTTGGTTGTATGGTTGATCTGAATCCTGATCGCAAATTCACAAAATTTCCTTCGAAAGCATTTCTCAAAGGAAAGCCCTCCATTTAGCTTTAGTTATACCACATGTCAAATTCGAGGCCTACAGACCAAACACCGCCCACTGCCTTGTTTCTTTCGGCCTACTCAGACTTGCAAAAAATAATACTGAATCAGTCCATAGTGCTCTAATACTCAACATTTTCACGCTATCTAGAATGTACAGCAGATGCGTACTGTAATGACCTCTCGTTTTCTGCCCACATCAGTGTACAGGGCAAGTGGACTTACTTTACATCTCACATCGCAAACGCTGGTTAAAACCAATGCCCATCTTCTGTGTTTTGTGCATTACCCAATGTAGTTTAGAGACTTACAAATATTTTGAAAAAAGAAAAGTTGATGGAGCCTGAAGACAAGAGAGATGGGAGTCTAGCAACATGTTCTTAGCAGATATAATCCTGTGTGATCTCGTAAATCTCTTTCTTACTCTTACATGTTTTTGATATTTGGAAAACAGACATATGAAAAAACTTCAATCAGTGTAATAAATATTATGAGGATTAATAGTTTCTGTCAATCCTTCTTTTTCTTACAATCATTCTATTCTACTCTGAGAGTCTAGGTTTTTGGTGTTTGACAGAATAGATCACTGATCATTGATAGAATAGATGTGTTAGAACGTAATAGACTTATATTATGGCCCTTCAAACTCTCCCACAATTAGTGATGTGGCCCAGGCAGGATTTAAGCTTGACATCCCTGATTTAAACACTGAACCTTTAAGGATGACCCAAGACAGTTAGAGTGTTAAATGGAGGCTCCTTTTAAACCTCAGTGTATGGCTAAAAGAATTAAAGCTTAAGTGTAAGAGAGTTGCATTCTCTACTTTAACAAAATGGAGAGGGATTAGCCGAGACAGATGGCGAGATGCTTCACTGCCTTAATGGCACCTGCCCATAAGTTTTGGCTCTTCACTGCCACTCCTGGTCCGATTGCTGTCACATCACTGGCCTGTTTGATCCTTAAACACCTCAAACCATTGCTCAGCTGGGAATCTGGGAATGGTTCTCCTGCCAGTGTGACTTTCTGATCACATATTTTTGTCCATGTGTGTCCACACGTTGTCCAGCTGGCTTCTTTCAGGTGACCTTTTTTCTGCTTAGATGGACGATTGAAAAGCTCGGCCAGACGACCGGCACTAATATGTCAACACGGCACTCGCTGCAAATTAGCGGGGAGGGCAATGTGCATTCCGTCTGTTTCTAATTAGCCAGTAAAATGTGCAGCAGGGGAGCTGCCTGGTTCTGTTGTTATAGTGTTTCAGTCCCTCGCTGACAGAGGCCATCATTTCACTGCTGACAGTCTCAGCGTTATCTGGAATGAAACCCACTATACTGAACAGCTGCAGATTTCTTTTGTGATGGCTAAAAATGTCTGTTATTTTGCAGTGTAACAATTTTAGTAGGAGTGTAATGCAGTATCACTATCTGTATCTGTTTAGTGCTTCAAATACCTGCATCCATATCTGTAGTCACATTTGAACTGCAAATGGGTATGGTCTGTACAGTTTTTAATTTTTTTTTATTTTATTTTATTTTTTATTAAATGTGAAACCTACTGCTACCACTACGCTCCTGGAAAACCCTGGGGGGAAAAAAAGAACATTCACAAATATAACAACAAATAGCAATTTGCAGGATGTAACTTTATTCAACTCCTGAACTTCAGCTACATCACATGAGTTCAGAATTGTTTCAGCCAGACACTCTGTGAAGCTGTCCGGTAAGCTTTCTATCTAATGTGACTGAATAAGCTAGGGAACTATCTTTCAAAACAGTCGAAGTCTTTCCCAAATCAAGGAACTGTTGTTTATAGTTGACAGCAATAGCCATCAATAGCCAGCAATAATATTTGATCAGATTTACTTAAATTTTGGGGTTTGTTACATTCCAGAAAGAACAGAAAAAAGTTCACTGGACACGCTATCAGAATCTGCTACGAATCTGGGATGCATTTGCAGTCCTGCTGTGAGTCAGAATGGGTCCTTTAAAGCTGCATTTCATTATAATGCTCGTATGATTTTCAAAACATTTTCTTACAATTATGATGGAGAATGTTCATTATAACGATGAAAAACGTGCAATAAACGTACAAGTTAATATTTTTAAAATTAATTAAATGATATTTTGTGAATTTCAGGCCAGTATGTATAGAAATGGAAGAAATACGGCTGTAAGGCAGTGTTTAGTTCAGTGTTTTAGTTGAGCAAACAGCTAACAGTAGATGGTGTGCTTCCTATTCATATCTGTGTTGGTATGTGTTTAGAACACATTGTCTGTTCATTGTGAATAATGTATTTGTATTCGCTTACACCCCTAACTCTTAGACGGTGATGTTGAGTGGTGGTAAATGCCCACGCCTGTGATGTCATGGTTTTGAACAAAACAAAAAGTGCTGATGACTGACTCGTTTCTGTCCAGTATGTGATTAACTATACATTTCTCCCAAAGCACCAATGGCCATGCAGTACCTCAGACTGAATCCTGGGGTTTATTTTCAATTAGTCGTAGTTGTACACCACTCTTTTGTATTCGCTTGCCTTTTCATTGTCTCCTTCATTCCCCTCAGTAGCCTAAAGTCAGCATTACACTTTTAAAGCCTCCCGACTATTAAAACCCATTGAGTACAGATAGAGACTGTATTTCACATCGTCACTGGCCTGGTGATATTACAGAGCATCCATTAAGCTGCCGGCCGGCGGACACTAATACATTCTGTGTGGCCACTTCAACACCTCTCCAGATGAATTTCCAGCTAAATGGACATTAAAAAGTTGCAGTTTGCAGCAAAAACAGCTACCCAAAAGCTTATTAAGTATTAACCCAAGGAGGTCAATCTACTCGTTCGGCTCTAACTACGATGAGAGCACTCTGAAAGAATGAGTAAATAATAGAGAGCATAAATAGACATGCGTTACTCTGCTTCATTTAGTGCAGGGAGTGAAAAGAGCTGTAAGAGGCTGTAAGTGTCAAGTAAAAATGGAAAGCAGACAGATCTTTTATATTATGTTAGCCAATCTTTGAGAAGCCATCCTTTTGCATCTCTTTTGATGCAACAGGCATTAAATTTATAACACTGATTGTGTTTTCACAAGCTTTCCTCACACTCTGCACTCTGACGAGCCATTTTGCTTTAATCGGAATAGAAAGAACATTAAGAAGTAATAAAACATTTGGGGTGTGTTGTCATAGGAAAATAATAACATCCCAAAGTGTTTTATTCCTCTTATACTGCAGCAATTTGCCAGTGTTTACATATTTGTTATTTATTATAGATAACTTTGTGAAATGTCCACAAAACACTTTTCACTATAATCAGTCGTTCTCTCTCCAGCCTCTCTTTTTTTTCCTTTCTCTTGAAATTAATAAGAAAAAAAAAAAACAGCTTGTAGTGTTACAGATAAATCAGAAAACACAAACGTCTTCGTCCTGAAGACTTTCCCGTGTCAGAAAACTGTTATGAAGCACTGACACTGGAGACTTCTTTCATAAATGTTAAATAAATATGTCTTTACAGAAAGTTTCACGAATATATATATATATATACACTGCCCTCCAAAAGTTTGGAAACGCCTGAACAAAATAGGGTTTTTGGGCAATATCAGCATAAATCCTCTTTAGTTAGTGACCATTTTGCATTGATAATAAGGGACAACACTAGGCATCCGAGCAGTCAGTTTATTCAAACATTGACTTGATATATTACTCCAAGCCTCCTGGAGGATTG
>CM040980.1:5335463-5345523 GCA_022985145.1 Pangasius djambal | reverse complement strand
TTCATACCGTTTCTATAGCAACAACTTGTTCACAGGGATTGAAAGTCTAACAATAAACAAATTAACAATGTGTTGTTATTTAATACAGAAAAAGTGCTGATATGGAGAAATCTCCTCTAAGGAGACGTTTATTTAACATTTATGGAAGCAGTCTCCAGTGTCAGCGCCGTATATCATGGGAAAGTCTTCAGGACAGAGCAGTTTGGTGAGGGAACGACTGTTTATAGCTGCTAGTGAACGATAACTTGTTTAATGGATGTTCCATGACATTAAACGTAACTAGAAATGGATAAAAGTATGATGCGTCACTCTCTAATAAATATAAATCTGTAATCATTGACTTATTCCTGTTGTATAGGAGGAAGAAACCAGTTCAGGATGTGCCTGCCCTCATTGGAAAACAATCAACTTCAGGGTGGTAAGCATCATCACACCACCATCACTTTGATCATTTTCCTAGAACAGCACACCCCCAGGTGTTTTATTCTTTGCATACATGTTTATTTCTTCCTCTGATTTCAGCAATTAAATTCCTATCTTGTATCTTTTGCAATGATTTGAAAAGACAGAATTTGAAAATGCTGCATAATGAAAAGTACTCTCATATGGATAAACTCAAAAATATTTTAATCTCAGATACTAGTTACAGTAAAAATCCAGATGTTATACAGGTGTGTGTTCTACTAACAGTGTAAGTCTTTATATATTTTCATATGTAGTGTGAAATAAAAATGAGTGTTTTTCCACAATCACATCAAAAACATAGTAAAGTTATTGAGTGTGAAACTGAACAATGATTAATAATTGCTACATAGAGAGTGAAGAATAAAGATTGTTCAATTAGTTGCATAGTGAAGGAGAGGAAAAGTCCACTCAGCGCTCCAAGTGCAACAGTTATGTCCACATTCAAAAAGAAACAGAAGGCCACAGCTTTATACCTGCTATAGTCTTCTTCTTCCTCACCCTCTCTATACACACAAACATTATTATTACTATTATTATTAGTAGTAGTAGCTGTCTTTTCCAGTAGCATTAATAGTAGTAGAAGTCTTAATCCGATATGAAAGGCGTATATTAAAAAAAAAAAAACCTACAGCCAAACAGACATCAGTGTGAGGAGGTTAGTAAAAGTACTCTGTGTTTGTAAAACATTGACTTTCCCTTTACAGACACGAGGCGTTCCTTTTGAGCATGTCTGTGGGCTCAAGGTCCGGATTCTACACTCCTAGGTCCACTGTAACTCCGGGTCACGCGGAGCAGCACAACATCTTATTAGTAGGCCCCTCATTCAGCTGATCACCATCAAAGTCTTTTAATTGGGCCCACATTTTACCACACCAGTAGGTCACTCACAAATGCCAATCACTTAACTGACAAGCGGCACAGAAAGGAATGCAAAGACAACTCTCAGGCCTTACTTTATCAGCTCTCTCAAAGGCAAAATATAATGGACTCTCTACGGTATAATGTCTTAACTAGATACATTTTCTCAAACACTAACCTCATTCTTAAACTCCAAGTGTCATTCACACAGAAAGCATACTCGCATCACCATTTGTGCGCCATCAAACGCGTGTGTCAAAACAAAGCCAGTGTTCTACTGAACACACTTAAACACCGTCTACTCACAGGCCGTTTCTTTTCTATAAACGCAACGCTCACGATTTTGCAGCCCAACATCATTGCAATCTGCATTAGAGTAAATGTATATCGGTTCGCTCTGTTTTGACCAAAGTGTCACACCAGTCTATTAGTCAGTAAAGTTTATTGTAACTAGTAATGGAGAGGAGTAGGAGATAGCGAAATCTGATTACATGACCCAAAACTGTGCCTCCATGATGACATCTGAGAGTAATGTCATGTAAAGCCGAGTGCAAATACCTTTTAGCATTTGTATTTCTGATCAAAACTATGAGAGGTGAAATAGTGCCGATGCTGTAGTTATATAAGAGCAACAACAGAGTCTGATTCCTCATACTTGGCCAAATAAAACACAACTGTGAACTGGGATTCTGATAGTTGTGCGCCTTTGACTCACTGTGTAGAAAATTATGTAAGCAACTGAGAACACCGTTCATCACTTATCGAATTACTTTATTCAGTTATTAGATGTCTACAATGTTCATCATTTCAGACTCCCGTGTTGATCAAACTGTCATGTAGAAAAGTGTGTCGACGCACAACCCCGTGTTCTCCGTACATCACCACGGATGTGTGCGATGCATGTGACATGCATTCATACATTTAATTTATTAAATCATGTCATTATCTGAACCGAGCTATTTACTGCAAATGCGGGCAGTTAAGTTTCGAAATGTGGCCACACGTGGGTGAACAAGATCCATCCAGCACAACACACTTCACTAACTACACAAAAACGTCTGTTAGCCTTATAGAATGGAATAGTATTAACAATAGTAATGCATTATTATTATTATTATTAGTAGTAGTAGTAGTAGTAGTAGTAGTAGTAGTAGTAGTGTTATTGTTGTTATCAGAATAATTTTATTTGCCATATGTACTGACATGTATTAGGAATTTTTCTTGGTGTTTGGTCACAACACAATACATTCAACACAGTTTACAAGATGCACATCACAGACAACACAACACACAACTGCCTTCCCAATATCCAAATACTGCACCTTAAGCAGAAATCTGTAGAATCAGTTGTCATTTATATTACACTGGAGGTACAACAAGCAGCCGAATCCACTTCAGATGGCAATAAATGGAGTCACATAATTGTGATATATAATACATAATAGTAGCAATGTTATATAGTAATTATAATATTAAATAAATAATCATTATTATAAACACTAATGCCTATTAGTAATTTTAAAAAATAATAATTATTTAATAGCTATTATCAGTAGTAGTAGTATAGAGAAGAAGCCTTTATTTGTCACATATTCATTACAGCACCAGAAGACAGTGCTGCACCAAACAAGGAACAGCAACTCCAACTTCACACTCTCGGTAGAAGAATGGGAGGTGAGGTGCACGCTAAGGGCCATAAATCCAAGGAAGGCTGCAGGCCC
This sequence comes from Pangasius djambal, assembly GCA_022985145.1. Lineage (NCBI taxonomy): Eukaryota > Metazoa > Chordata > Actinopteri > Siluriformes > Pangasiidae > Pangasius > Pangasius djambal. The sequence goes on along the minus strand of CM040980.1, from coordinate 5,342,479 downwards.
TGATGGCATATCCGGACGTGTGCTGAAGGACTGTGCAGACCAGCTGGCTGGGATCTTCACCAGTATCTTCAATAGGTCACTTTCCCAATCTGCTGTCCCATCCTGTCTGAAATCTTCCATTATAGTCCCTTTGCCCAAAAAAACATCTGCTACCAGACACAAGGACTATTGGCCAGTAGCACTCACCCCAGTGGTGATGAAGTGTTTCGAAAAGCTGGTACAGAAACACATACTTGCATTCCTACCTCCCACCTTTGACTCACATCAGTTTGCCTACAAGGCAAACAGGTCTACGGAGGATGCCATAGCCACTATCCTTCACACTGTGCTAACCCACTTGGAGCAGCAGGGTAACTACGCTCGACTTCTCTTTGTGGACTACAGCTCGGCGTTTAACACTATCCTCCCATACAGACTGGTGTGTAAACTGTTGGACCTGGGTCTGCCTTACTCCACATGTCTTTGGATTAAAGACTTCTTTGTCAGGATGCCCACAGAGGGTTAAAGCAGGCCATCAACTTTCTACAGCCATTAGCCTCAGCACCGGCTCCCTCAGGGCTGTGTACTGAGTCCCCTGCTCTATACTCTCTACACACATGACTGCACCCCTGCCCACGTCAGTGATAACATATTTAAATTTGCAGACGACACCACTGTAGTGGGACTCATTTCAGGGGGTCATGAGTCTGCCTACCGAAATGAGGTACAGCGGCTGTCGGAGTGGTGTAGAGACAACAACCTGCTCCTGAACACATCCAAGACGAAGGAGTTAGTCATTGACTTCAGGAGACCCATACTGATTGGCGGGGATTGTGTGGAGAGGGTCACAGATTTCTGCTTTCTGGGAGTTTTCATTGAGGATGAACACCACAAATCTGGTGAAGAAGGCCAAGAGTCTGCTGGTGTCTTTCTACTGGTCCACCATCGAGAGTATTCTCACATACTGCCTCTGTGTGTGGTTTCCCAGCTGCACTGCAGCACACAAAAAACAAGTACAGAGAGTTGTCAGGTCTGCAGAGAAAATCACCGGGTGCCCTCTCCCTACCCTAGAGGATCTACACAGTTCCCGCTGCCTCAAAAAAGTGCAAAACATAATCAAAGACACATCCCACCCCGGTCACTCTCTGTTCAATCTGTTACCGTCAGGCAGACGGTACAGATCCCTTAAAACGAGGACAAACCGATACAGAAATAGCCTCTACCCTGTAGCTATACAATCTGTAAATGCCAAATGACAGTGTATGTTCATGCCAAACTGAAAAATGTTTTGCATTTGAAATTTGAAATTGAACTGTGCAATTTTCTGAAAGTGCAATATTTCAACTCTGCAATATCTCTTTGTTGGTGCAATATTTTAACTGTGCAATAATCTTGATGCCATATTTTCAATAAGTGTAATATATTAACTGTGCAATATTTCTTTGAAGGCCATTTGTAAAATAAGTGCAATATTTTAACTATTCAATATTCTTTGATGCCATATGTACAATATGTGTAAATACCTGTATATTTGTATTTTATTTTATTTTATTTATCTTATTCTATTTTATCATACTGTTTGCACTGAGAGTACTCACTCAATTTCATTGTACATCCACTGTTACAATGACAATAAAGAATTACTTACTTACTATAAAATATATACATATAACTGTGTAAAGAAATAAAACCTATTTTGTCTTAATGTGTTCCAGCCACTGCTCTTTTGTTAGAGTTTCAGTATTCAGACAGTAAATAGTGCCCTTATACTGGCTATGTCCAGTCTTCACTGTCCTGTGGTGACCACATTTTTTGCAAGTAGTCGCCTCCACTCTTCTTGTATATGCACGTGGTCGACGTGGCATTTGTGGTTGGAGGGCCGAAGCTGGAGGAATACTGCTAGCTTGGGGTGGCTGGAGCACTACAGAAGGTGGAGTGCTGCTGGGCTGAGGAGTGGTAGTGGCTGAGGGCCCAGGGATCACAAACACAGTGTATGTGGGGCTAGGGTGAGGAGCAAGTGCGACAAAAGCATCTTGGGGCCAGAGGAAGCAACTGTCTTTGGGGTGCCAGCTTTGGTCTGGCCGTCTCACGTGGGTCTGGGGGCGACGTGGAAGTGATGCGCCTCTTCTGTCTGGCTTGCCCTACCGTGTTGTGCCGCAAGCTGTAGGCATGCTCTTGCCCTTGCCCTTGCGATGGTGGTGCAGCCAGGTGAGCGCTGGCAGATTGCAGAGGCTCAGCAGCAGCAGGCAGATCCATTCCTTGCAACAAGTGAGTCAGGTCTTGCTTTCTCACTCTCTCATTGTGCCATTGAACCAAAGTCGTCTGATTCACCTCCACCAGCTGCAGATTAGTGCTCTGTATGATGGCCCCATTGTTCAAGATCAGCTGCCGGATCCTGCGGTAGTCGTGCAGGATTAGAGACCATCTTGTCAGGGAGCCCTTGCTCTTCCTCCTTGGATTTTTGTGAATCCCGCAGAGTCTGATGAAAATGGCCTCCACGAGCTGGCAACAGTCTGGCCACTGGGCGGGTGAAGCTGTCGATGCCAACACACACCGTTTCAGACTATCTACCCCAAGAGTGAAAACAGCCTTCTTTTTAGGAGACCAAAACCTCCCAGTGGTCAACCTTTCCTGGTGTCTGGCAGCAAAGACTAGCAGGTTCTGCCAGAGGGCCACAATTTCACTGACCTGAAAAAGACAAACCATGCAAACACGGATGAGTTACATGCAATATTGGTTTTAAACACAAGAGATTTTTTCTTCTCCTTTTCATTCTTTTTTAAAAATGCCACTCACCTGCTGAGGGTTAGACTAGTTTGATGCCTCAGCTCCACCAGATAATCTGCCAGGCTGTCCACCCGGTCCATCCCTGGCACAGTTCGATCATCCACAGCCTAAGACAGTGTATTGAATAAAATATATGTTAACTGTCTGCATGTATGACAGTAGGTATTTTAGGAATGACTGAAATATTTAAAGATAGGTCAAACGTTCAAATAGTTACCTATTATACAATTAATTTTCTAATACTGTGATATTTACATACCAAAGCCTCCTCAGGCACTTGAGTGGAAGAATCTGGAGCACTGCTACCAGGTGGAGTTGTAGACATATCAGTGCTTGTAGCGGCTGGCAGGGCAGAGGAGGACGTGGCGGATGGGGGGCGGAGGAGGGTGCGACGGATGACTGTGAGGAGGAGGGCATGGCGGATGGGGGGTCAGAGGAGGGCACGGTGGATGGCTGGGAGGAGGAGGGCGTGGCGGATGGGGGGCGGAGGAGGGCACGGTGGATGGCTGGGCGGAGGAGGATGTGGAGGATGGGGGGCAGAGGAGGGCGTGGCAGACTGTCCTGAACCAGCTCGACTTGCCCCACCTGACACTGTTTCACGTGATCTTGACGTACAAGTAAGACGCAATCTACACACATGTTACAGAATCTTAGTTCAATAAATAATAATAAATTTTCATTATATTGACCATTTAATCGTTTGACAACAATATTTTGTTTATCTTGTGTGTAAAATGCATATATTTATGGTATTTTTGCTTAAAAGGTATGCATGTGATATTCGCATCATACACCTGCTGAGGGAGATGACACTTGGAAATAGCCCCACTAGACTGGCCAGACAGGTAAAGGAGAACCATGGGGAGGAGTGGCTTCATCACTTGGCCCACTACATGGAGGAGTGCGTTGTCTTTGCTGACCGCCCCAGCTTCCTCCCTGTTACTTTTCAGGAGCCTCCAGAACCCATTGAAGTGCCTACCAGCAAGTGGCTCTTGACCGTTTATGGTCATAAGCAGTCTGGATCATATTAAGGCCAGCATCACCTCAACATTTGGGACCATTTTAAAAATGGATTCAACAAAAAAGGTAGAAGTTAGTTGCTGCACACTTTTTGACTGCACACATTACTTTTTGTTTAGCATAGCAGTTATTGTTATTAACTCTTGGTGTGAATATTGTTTGCGATTTCAGATCACAAAGAAGCTGGCCGGCCAAGCTGGGCACTGCGCAGTGGATGTCCTCTGTTGGCAACGAGAGAGGTCAGATACTCATCAGTGTCCTGACTGCCCAGGAAGGCCCTGGTCTGGACTCCATGGTGTCAGGCCTGTTCAGCAGGTACCAGCAGGCAGGGGTGGCTCCTCCGGTGCTGCTGTATGTGGATTCTGGCTGCTGTGTAGACAAGGGGCAGAGCAAGCTGCAGACCCGGTTTGGAGGATGGCCTAACCTGAACATCAGACTGGACATCTGGCACTTTATGCAGTGACTGGCGACAACCCAACCTTCATGGCACGTCTGTCGGCATGCATCTTTGAGTGGGATCTGCATGACGTTTCTCTTTTGCGTCAGGCGAAGAGAGAGCAGCTAGAGGACGAAAGGCTGGTGGAAATGTAATTCGGATGACAAACAGTACACCTGAGTGTCTCCGTCACCATCAGATAATACCTGTCAATATCCAGCACCCTGCGAGCCCTTTTATGGATGCCATAGCCAGTCAGCTGCTTCCCACAGACAGGACAAAACAGCCTGACCTTCCACAGGTGGTAGGGCATCCACACCAGGAGCCTGTGTGTGAAGAACCGGTCTGGTAATGGAGCCTGGTGGTAGATGAGGAAGGGAACTGGAGGCTCGTACCAGAGCTTCAAGCCTGACCTAAGTCTGCCAACATGATAGAGTGTAGATGCAATCCACCGCTGATCTTGTAAGGGGATCGTCTTCCTCATTTCAGGTGGCAGAGAAGAAACAGACCCAGAACCATCGTCAGGAGCTGAGGAGCAGAAGCCGGCACACCACTGGGAGCAGCAGAGGTGATCAGATCTCCCTAAAGGAGACAAAAACAATTCAGATGGAACATTAATAAGTTTGTTTCTGTTTGCGTAGATAGCATTCTAAATGCAAACATACATATGCTGTCTATGCCACGAAGGTGACATGGAGGAGAGATGAGAACTCACAAACTCTGAAGGAGAAGGGCTGGCTCTCACAGACTCTGAAGAAGAAGGGCTGGCTCTCACAGACTCTGAAGGAGAAAGGCTGGCTCTCACAGCGGAGGGAGGAAAAGCGCTTTCTTTCAAGGTGGATGAAGGATGAGTGCTGGCTGTCACAGAGGCTGAAGGAGAAGGGCTGGCACTCTCAGACAGTGGGTAGGAGGCCGATGAGGGCTGTAAGGAAACACATTGCACATTTTAGCACAGTGAACATAACCAGTCAATAAACACGCTGTTCTTTTAAAAGTCTTTTAAATTATATTTCTACAACCTGATGCCCAAGCTTCCTCCTTGGTATGTTTATGTTAGGCTTGGCTGCAGCACTGTGGGTCTCTCCAAACCATGGCTTTGTAAACTAATGGTTGGGTTTACAGAAAAACATAAGTTTACAGGACAAATGTTTTTTTCAGGTGACAACTGACCCCCGTAATCACACATCTGATTCAATTGCTTGCACCTCTCTGCTAAGGTCAAAGAGCAGAGCAAGTGTAGAGACCATGGAGGTGTGTGTGAGGGGTGGGGTGGGGAGGGATGGGTAGTCTATACAACAATCAGACTAATCTGTTACCATTGATAAGTTAAGTGGAGGTCGTCTGGTCGTCTGGGCAGAGGTCGGGGCAGGGGCGGCACCGGACGTGGAGGCAGGCTGATCACCGGTTCCCTAATAAGTGCAAGAAAAACGAAACCGGGTCAAAACCCATCCAAAGGCAGGTCATTACTGAAAAACAAAACAAAGGGCTGAATTACATACCCTGGGAAGATAGAATCCACAAAGACAGCTCTGTACTCCACCAAAAAGGGATGTCTGTCCACGGGCCTGCACTGGACATTGATCTTTCTCTAACATTAAAAACAGCGTGTCAGTTGACAAGCAGCCAATGGATTACATTGTGTGGCTTTCTGTCTGTTTTCCTATGAACATTTGCCTGTACATACCTTCTGAAACAGGTCATACCACTTCTTCTGATGAGGAGCAGGTCTGTTTCCAGCTTCGGAGGGCCACACACCTGTGCTGGCAAACCGCTGCAGGCGGGACATCCACTCCTGGTCTTCCATGGCCTTGTGAGATTTTTGATGCTTGGACATTTTCAGCACTTCAAAAAAGACTCAGAAAAACTGTTAAAAATAAACACTGACCACATCAGACCACACTGACTACTGCATTGACATGTTTTCTCTTCTAAAGTTGTACGAATGCTACAGTTATTATTTTAAAACAGACCTGGTTTCTTTCAACTTCCATTTTTACCATTTCAGTGTTTTTGTTTGGTCGTTTTTGCCCAACCGCCGTAGGCGGGACATCTACTCCTCGTCCCCCATGGCCTCATGAGATATTAGAGGCTTGCTTGGACATTTTTAGAACTTAAAAAAAAAAGACTCATAGAAAAACTGTTAAAAAGATACACTGATTCTTTCAATTTCCATTTTTACCATCCTAGTTTTTTGTTTTTGGTCATGTAGGTTCTGACCAGTGTCTAGGAAGCTTTGAAACAACAGGCAGTGTGGACGCTAAATTCAGCATGTCGAATTGTATAATAATTAAATCATAGCATAAAATAATTAAATAAATTAAAACGGACAATAAAATGCAAAGAATGAAATTGTCATTCTCGAACTAACATGAAAAACATTCCAAAGCTAATCAGTGCACCTAATTAAAGATGCTTGACATAACATTCCAAAATTTATTAGCATTGGGTTTGAACAAAGCACACAATTAAATGCGAGATCTGAAATACAAGATATAAAAACTCCAAAAGTCACTATAATACACACGTAATTAAGCGTTAGAACATTACAAAAGTAACGTGTTATAATAAAGGCCGCTCAAAGTACCTAAACACGCAATATATACACTGCCCTCCAAAAGTTTGGAAACGCCTGAACAAAATAGGGTTTTTGGGCAATATCAGCATAAATCCTCTTTAGTTAGTGACCATTTTGCATTGATAATAAGGGACAACACAAACTATGAAAACATATTTTATTAAATAAAAGGTTTATGAACATAAACATGAACATAACATAGAAAAATACTCAAATTTT
>CM040980.1:5284402-5333083 GCA_022985145.1 Pangasius djambal | reverse complement strand
ATGGGGATTTCTTTGATGAATCCAAAAGTTGAGTATTTTTCTATGTTATGTTCATGTTTATGTTCATAAACTTTTTATTTAATAAAATATGTTTTCATAGTTTGTGTTGTCCCTTATTATCAATGCAAAATGGTCACTAACTAAAGAGGATTTATGCTGATATTGCCCAAAAACCCTATTTTGTTCAGGCGTTTCCAAATTTTTGGAGGGCAGTGTATATATATTTTTTTCTGTGCTAAATAAAATAATAATTTTTTAATCTGTTTTAAACAATAATGTATCAGAATGAGCGCATTAATATAAATCTGTGATTTGCTTCCAGAACTACTGTCAGAACTGCTGTTATTAATCTATCTATTAATCTAGAATTAATCTTCTGACTAATCAGAAGAGTTATCAGCACTGTGCTGGAACACATGGACTTTATTTTGAGTGACAGATCGAAGTCTTTGGCACTTCAAAATCCAATAACCTAGCTGCATGACTGTTTCATACAGAAAAGTTAATTTTACCTCTATTACTTAATGTTCTCTATAAAGTCCCATCACACTAGGCTTGATTTCTGTGCTGTCTTGTGACTTCTCTTTCTCTCTTTTTCTCTCTGTCCCTGTGGGTTTTTTCTCCTCTGAACCTCAAACATCTGCTTGGATGAAAAAAGGTCAAGCGAAAATACTGAACGTTGCCAAACTTGTGGATGCCGTTTGTGGATACATTTGTGTGGTTGAAAGCTGAGCGCTTTTTTTTTTTTTTCTTCTTCTTCGTATAAGAATTGCACAGTTTCCTGACATTTCTGAGAAGAAAACGTCTGCCAGGGAAAATAAAAGATTACCGTTAACAATAAAAGAAATTCCTGGAAGCTTTTTTTTCTAGAGAGAGTTCAATTTAAATAAATGTGATCCAATACTGCGGAGTGATTGGATCTGGGATTTGATTTTGTTGGTTCTTCGGGGCACAATCACACACACACACACACACACACACGCACACACACATAGACACACACACACACACGCACACACACACACTGACCCACATCGCAAAATTGATTCCAAGTGGCCCTATAGAAGGATTTCTACTGGGGCTCGAAATGACTAACCTGTAGGAATTGTGCTAGAGGGCAGGCTGGCCTGTATGTGCGTGCGTGCGTGTGTGTGTGTGTGTATGCGCCATATTTCACTGAAACATATACCCACTCTTTCACACCCACATCCAAGTTAACAGCTTGCCAAAACAAACAATAACTCAAACAAGAGTGGAGCTCTTGTCTAGAACCAGACACTAGAACCTGCAACCTTTTTGCTGCATATTTCCCAAACGCTCTTATTTTCGGTCTCGTTTCTAATTGACTGCATATTTATAGACGCACAGCTCAGTTCAGTGTGGAGTGTGAGTGTGTGTGTGCTGAAGAGGTCAGATATAAAGGGAAATTCAGGCCTCTGCTTTTTTCAGCCAGACTAATATATTTAGCATCAGAGCACCAGCAGCAGCCGAGTCTCTGTGACGTGTGTCTGCCCGGATGCTGGACACACAGCTCTGGGATTTGCCACGCGAGTTTAAGTCTCATGACAGAGCTCTGTTTGTGGTGGCAGCTGCTCAAATGCACTCTACATTCTCAGGCTCCGTCAGCCAATTAGCCACTTGGAACTGTGCAACATCTGAAGATTCATAGACGTAATTAAAATTTTAAATGTCAGGCAAAAAAAAAAAAAGAAAGAAAAGAATCAGCTTGGAGTAAAAGTATGGGTTGGGTGCTGGAGTATGTATTTTGGTGCGTGTTTGTGTGTCGCCGAGCCTTAAAAGTGCTTTTCCATTTTGTCATGAGTCTGTGATGGAAAGTTTACAAGTTGAAATAGCGAGAGTGAAAAGGAAAGGAAGTGGCATTTAAGGAGGACCATGTGTTTATTTTTAAAACACTGGACATTTTTTGGGGGGTTAAAAAAAAAAGTAGACCTGAAAAAAGTAACACTTTTTTTTTTTAACACTTTCGACAGAAATCATACAATCAAAGCTAGTTTTCTTTTTTCATTTAAGACTCTCACTGTTTTTCTACATTTATCGGAAAGAAAATATGTCAGGAATGTTAAAAGATACTAATAATTATAATAACAGTAAGAGTTATAAAACGCTGGAAGGTTTTGTTTCCTGATGAGAGATTTAGTAGAAATTCTTTGAAAGTTGTAACTGTTTGTTTGTTTGTTTTTGTTTTTAAGCAAATTTGATTCAGTACTGCTTTTAGACTGGTCTTTTGAGATGAATGTCTATCTGTGCAATTTCGTACTTTGTCCACTTAGCATCCTTTTTTGGCATTAACTCTATTTAAATTGATTTTGATTTTAGGCACAATTACGTTTTGCACTAAATCATGTTAGCAGTGGAATTTCTGTGTGCAGAAAATTTGTTCTGGGATCAAAGTGATTGTGAACTACATTGCTAAAAATCCAGATTTTTTGCAACCTGCTTATTATTAATTTCATATCACGAGATTGGCTTTGGAGTCATAACAGTAACTCTGCTACCTCTCACTATTTTCCTATAACAGCAATCCCCAAAGTTATGTATTTTCCACTAACAGCACTTCCTGAAGTACTTTTTTTGGCTTGTACTACAGCAATTTTCCTACTATTACATTTTTATTGTTATTACAGCAGATGATGTAGAACACGATAAGAAGGAAATGGTACAGACTAAAGTTCTTAGCATGTGTTGAATCTTTTTTTTTTTTTTTTGACAAACCAGCTGATTTCCAACAGACAGCTCCCCCACTACAATTTGTACACTGTTACCCACTGCCCAGTGATGTTTCATAATTAGGAAGAGTCTTTTTTTTCCTTCATTCACTGTTTTCCTGAGGGAAAATTAGTTTCTGCTCTTTCCCCCTGCTTTTTTCCCCCCATTTTCTCCCTAACATAGTCTTGGCCAGTTCCTTGCTCTCCCCTATCATACGACAGTTACCATCCTAACACATGCTTCCTCCGAGACGTGAAGCCAGCCACGTCTTTTTGGACTGCTGCTCGTGCTGTGTAACAGTAAAGCATAACACACTCAGTGCTACCTCCAATCTTGTGCATACATGAGCTCACACACTCCCACGATTGGCTAGTGTCACTGTGATTGACAGGGGAAAGAGAGTATCCCACCCCTCCCACCTAGAGAGCATGACCAACATCACTCTCTCTCTCTCATGATCTCCAAGCCACATGAACTGTCAGGACATTGCAACTTGGAACATAGCATGACAATACTTTAAACATATTTCACGCAATTTTCATGATTCTACTTCTCAGTCAACATCACTGCCTGGACATGTTTAAACTTACTATCGTGTAATTTTGTCAATATCTTGAAGTCTATTGGTTGTTCAGACCTCAGATTATGACACAACGTCAGTGAAATGTAGTAGTTGAAGCACAAATTGACTTTTAAAATCTGTCTTTATTAAAATGGGGTCTATAAACCACTAATATAACTCACGTTTGGAAATTTTCCTATTTTGAGGACCCTGTAAGAAAATACTGGCCTTCGGTGGTGACATCTAAGCAATTAGACAGATAGAAAACAAGTCCGTCTTTAAGTCTGCCAAACGTCATGTGGCTGGCCATAATATTTCTGGAGATATTAAAAACATAGCTTCCCAGATAAGATGCTTTTTACTTAGAACATATATTTTTCAGCGGAGTGAAAAAATGTGATGTTAGAATTCAGAGAAAAAAAATACTTTACAGTCTTTGGTTTTAGGTCACAAGCAACAAATAAAAAAGAATGAACAAAATCTGAGACATACAGCACCAGCCCTATGAGAATTGACACGGAATGACCCTTTTGGCTTTTTGCTATTAGACCTGGGACCTGCATCCTTCACACTGCGCTTATAGTCAGTGGAAGCAGTGGGGAAAAAAAATTGTTGTACTTTTTGAGTTTTTAGAGCATTTATATGAATTCTTTAATGTCCTTTTCTGGATCACCCACATCCTTATCTGGAATTCCTGAAAAGTTATCCCACATGCTCACGGATTACATTATCCGTTTGAGGGTTCTCATTTCTGATCGTATGATTTTGTTTTTTGTATGTATATATATTTTTTTTAGCAATTTGATATCTCATTGGATATATTTAAGACTGGAAGGCATCTTTTGTGTTTTTTCATTTACTGGTGTCATCTTCCCTATTCCCGGTTAGCCATTTCCCAGACACACTTGGCTATAAATCTGTCCAGCTGCTCCGTTGATGTCATTGTCATGGTGTATTGCCACACCGGTTTACCATCACAACTCTTGTCTACAACCACCATGAAATGAGAGCCACGTCAGCCAGTGGAGCGACTTTAACATGCTTTAAAGGCTGTGCTGTGAAATACTCGGAGATGTTCATGTCGGTAATAGGCAGTGAGGACACACACCTTAATTATTCACACCACTACGCCATTAGTGCTGAAGCCTTTACACAGCCGCGAGCCATAAACCCTGCACTCCATCTCGCTTCTTCTCACGCTGTCACACTTTCTCACTGTAACACTCACTGCCTTCTTCATTTTCTCTCTCTGTCTCTCTCTCTCTCTCTCTCACACACACACACACACACAGACACACATACAAAACTACTGCCAGGGACGTATCATTCCCTTTACATTCCTGCTCCACTGTGTCCGTGTGTGTGTGTGATGTTACTGCTGCATGACGATGCTTGCTGTCAGCGGTGATGGTTTGGTGTCGTTTCTTCACTGATTTTTAAAAGAATACATATTTATATGCATATGCTGAGCTGCCAGTGAATGAGTAAACAGATGTCAGAACTAATCTCCGTTTTCAGATACTATAACTGTGTATCATATTTATGCATTTAAAGGTAGAAAGTGTATATAAAGGCGTATTTATTTATGTTCGACTTTTACTCAGCTCATACATATTCAAGTTCATTTCCTGAACTTTGCAGCCGAATAACCTTTCTGTTGCTTTGTGTAGGAAGAATGCTCTGAAGAAATGCATCATTAATGACATTTTTTATTATGTATGAGGTTTCTAATTAAATTTAGAAAGAAGAATGATTTCCAAAAAGGTGTTTTTTCTGTGCTTGAATCTCTAATGATGTTCTAGCAGGAGTCTACAATATCATGTAGAAAGCAGGTATGGTAAATAGGAAGCCATTTGGGATTTGGCTGTGTGTTAGAGGGGTAAAACAAAAAACAATACATTTTGCCTTTAAAACCACATTAATTTTCTAAGAGTAGATTTACACTACTAGGATGTTCTGGGCATCTTGAAGAACTTGGCACAGTTTTGCTTCTGTCTCTACAGGACCCTAAACAGTTTTGGTGAAATTTGATGTCATGTTTATTTGAACCAGTTACATATGACTTAAACTGGTTGTGAGTCAGGTTATACTGTATATATATTCAGCTTCATGTCTTAAGTAAGGAAGGAAACACTTGAGTCCATGCTGTTGTAGGGAAACAGTCAATGACGGAGTGGTGTGATGCAGCCTGACGTGAAGCAGACTTACTGTTACCTCCACAAAGTGGAGTATTTTCCTATAACAGCACACCCCTGTGTTTTGGAAATGACAAGTCATACTTTATTAGTATATTCATATTTTAATGCTATGACGTGTGTCCTATTTTAAAAGCATTGCCGTAATGCTCATGTTGTTGATTTAATTGTTCAGTCTAGACACACTTCAGAGAAAATGGGAGGTCAAACTCAATGTGACGTGGGTGTAATGTAATCCAGCCTCAATAATAAAAGATAAATAGCATAGTTTGTCTGGGAAGTCAGATGTAATATTCATGAACACTTCATTTGGAAAGTCCAATGCAGACACAATACAATCCATTTAAAGTCTGTCATGAAGCAGCTTATTAACTCAACAAAATCTCATCTAATAACGAATGCATCTTTTAGCAACACGTTAAGATGAATGAATAGAGTCCACATGAAGTGAATTTGAAGTTGCGTATAAAACGTACAAACTGGTATCAGTGTCATTTTAGGTATCATGCTATATTATACGTAGACCAATATCAAGTGGGCCAGACCAAAAAAAAATCAGTTTAGTAAAGTAAAAACATCAACATCAATGTCAACATGTTTGCCTTTTCTTAAATGTGTTAATTTATTAGCAGTTATTACTTAAGTACTTAATTGTAAGTATATGTCATGGATTTGTGTGTGTGTGTGTGTGTGTGTGTTGGGGGGGGGGGGGGGGGGTTGTTAATCAACGTAGTTTGACAAATTATTAACACACAAAAAAATTGTGATTGCATAAGTATTGACCCCTGTTGTTTTGAAACACCTAAATCAGCTCTTTTGGAACAAGACAAGGTGGCTTAGTGGTTAGCATGTTTGCCTCACACCGGAGTTCGCTTTCCGGAGTTCGGCTCCAGGTTCCCTGCAACCCCCTGTGTAGGATAAGCGGTACAGAAAAATGGATGGATGGGTGGCTTAGAGTGTCAAAATTCTTGCTTGTTAATGAATAAATGTCTGTCAGTAGCTGAGGTTATGGACCAGAGGTTTTTTTGCTCTATATTGCCCCCTATTGGAATTATTTTAATTCAGAACAAGGATTCATTTGTTGAGTGTGGTTTGAACCTTATAACAATATAAAAAAAAAAGGCCTAACACTCCTGGTCTATACAGTGTGTACAGATTATCTCCTAAACTTCATCAACCATAAACTGTTAGGCTATACACATATCATTTAGACTTGGATGTTAGGCAGATTTGTGACTGATTAAAGTGTGTATACTTTGACAAGTGCATAAATGTGCACTCTATATACACTAAGCATATTGTGTCTGGTGTGTATGTCTACCATATGGATGCATGCACATCCAAGTGCCTAGAATACAGTTAAGATACAATACATCATTCATGATGTTTCAGTGGGGGAAAAGGAAATTGCATGTCTTTTTTTTTTTTTTACTTCACAGAAAAGAATATGAAACAGTGGATGTATAATGAAACAATATGATCTAAAATGTAAATAAAATAAATCAGACCCTCTGTTTCTTTAGACCTGATTTACAAAAGGTAGTGTATGACTTGTTAGTTATAACACAGATGTCAGGAAAAATGTGGCTAGAGAGAATTTACAACAGAGAGAATCCACAAGCTGTGCAGTGGATACAAAGAAAGTTGAAGGCTGAGAAACATGCACATCTCTTGCTGCTTTATACACATATTATGCTTCTGTCTTCTTCATTTTGTCCTGAGAGTTTGCAAACTTTTGCACTTGACAGTATGTCCTTCAAGGTGTGCTGTACATATGCATGTACACATCTACAGCATCTAAATGTGACTCAGAGTGCACACATATGCAGGTCCATGTAAGTGACCAGACTCTGTGTGTGTGTGTGTGTGTGTGTGTGCTCTCCATGCCCCAGCATGTGCAATGAACACATGCACAGCTCCTGTCAATACGTGAACCTTCTCCTGCTATGAGTGTAATAAAGAGAGCTTAGCTTGTAAATCAGTGTCACCCACTGAAGCGGAGCGGCGATTGTCCTCTGTCATCTCTCCATCGCACATCACTGAGAGCGCCTTAGCCTCCCATTAATCCATTAGGGAAAGAGGGAGAAATAAAAAGAGGGCAATTTCAGTTCAGTTCCTCTAGCAGGTCTATCAGAATGAACAAATGGCAAGAGAGGTGAGAGAAAGAAAAAAAATATGAAGGACACTTTAAGGACTCTTTCTTTTTTTTTTTTTTTTGGAAGTGAAAAAAATGTGGTAAAGCATAAGCGGAAAAAAATAATGCATGCATTACATTTTTGCAGTGATGTGACGCTGAAAATGGATGCAATTAAAAAAAATATCTCATCTGCCAACCCAATTTGGTCATTAAAATGCTAACATTGATGCAGGCTCAAGCAACTGACATCATGCCTGTGAGAAATATTGAAATGTTCATAATTACACACAGTGCTAGATGTTGCAATATGGAATATTGAAACAGTAAATGGTCACTCTGACTCCCATTTACCTTGAGTGAAGTGTTTGAGCTTTCACTGTGTACAGGATTTGAAGGAAGACAGTGAGCAAGACGTATTAATGGCTGTGAAATCTATTGTATTCTTGCTGTGGTATTTCTATTCACTAGAGAGGTATAAAGATTTCAGATTTTCCCCAAGAGGATGTTACTAAGGCAATATATGACAAAATGAGAAGTTAGCCTTTCACACAATTCCAATATACTAAAGATAACCATATACTATATATGGTATACTATATACTATAGTATATACACTATAACATACTATAACCATATATCAGAGCATTCATATACTATATGTATTTATACCATGTTGCTGTTGAATTCTCCGTTCTGATTGC
The DNA here is from genome assembly GCA_022985145.1 of Pangasius djambal. NCBI lineage: Eukaryota > Metazoa > Chordata > Actinopteri > Siluriformes > Pangasiidae > Pangasius > Pangasius djambal. Next base: position 5,324,761 of record CM040980.1, on the reverse strand, counting down.
TCAGAAGATGCTGATTAAATTTCCATAAGGGCATCTCTGACAGTAGTTCTGGTTGCAAGGTTTATATTAGAGGTGTAAAGATACACCCCAGTTATGATTCGATTCGATTCATGATACTGGCTTCATGGTTTACTTTCAATTTGATTCTCAGAATATTTTAAACAAAATTTGAATAAAGAAAAAATATGACTTAAAAGACTGCAAAACAATGTGCATTTTTGTCTGTATAAAACTAAATAAATTAAAATTTTTAAAAAGGTTTAATATTGTAAACAGAATGTACTTACAGGTTCAACATATCTTAAACCTAAATTTATTAATTCTCACAAAAATTCTGATTGAATAAACTAAATGTCTGATGAAACATAATGAGCTCCATAGCAGAAATAGAGCTCCAAAGTCAGCTAAAATGCCCGATGTCCGCAGCCTCTGGTGTTGTTTGAAATCTACTGAAGAGCTCTTTTTTAACTGTTATATAACGTGGTCATGTAAATGTATAATGTATAATGCATGTTGGTCGTTTCAATCCGAAGCTATCTGGCTATCGGACTTCACAAGTGCAGATCTTTGCTATGAACAGAGGTTTAATATTGTAAACATTGTATGCTGGTCACATGAATGCATTCTTTCATGGAGAGAATGCATTCATATGACCAGCATGCACTCGATATATTGTAACTTCCCACATTTATTTACATTGTACTTTTGATGAGGTACCTTTCGATGTACTCCGCACTACATATGAGCACTGTGCAGAAATGAAATGTCTTAAATTGCTCCTGCAGTTTTGTCATTTTGTTGCCAGAGGTACAGAAGCTGTGTGTTATGAGTGAAAGAGTCTGGATAGAGAAGATGGCGATGGTGGTGATGAAGGGCAGGCTGGTAAATCGGGTACAGTGGGATGGAGAGATGCTCTATAATAAGATTGTAGGAGGGATTTACTGCAGCACAATTTCCCCAAGGGCACTTATATAGAAACTCTGTTCCTCATTTTATCTCTCTCTCTCTCTCTCTCTGTCTCTCTCTCTCTCTCTCTCTCTCTTGCAGACTATATTCTTTTTTCGTTCTTTCTTTATTTGATTGTCTGCTTTCCTTTCTCCTTTTCCCTCGGAGTTGTTACTTTCTCAAGCTCAGAGCCAGATACAGCTTGGCTAAGCATGGAAGGCGTGGTGGACACATGGACAGGTCACAGGAGAGGACAAACAGACAAAGCGAGAGAGGAGAAAGAGGAAAGGCGCATGATATTACTCATACTCTCACAAGGTTAAAGCAACCTGCAAATATGCAAAACATGTTTTTTCTCAATCAACCATGTGGCCACATGTGTCCAAACCACTTGGATGTGCACACAAAATGCAGAGCCAAGCCAAATGAGTCAGCCCATGTGTGTGTGTGTGTGTGTGTGTGTGTGTGTGGACCACCCGTCACCAGACAGCCCATGTTTACACACATGCGAAGCATTACACTTCACCATCCCTACACACCCCTTTGCTGGCTACGGCTCATCAGCCTGGACATTACATTTCCCCCAGTGGATGACTAAATTAAAGTTTTCATTCCAAATTAAATTCAGATTTCATTCCAAGAATTGAAATCTCAACATTGTGGTTCAGAATGTTTTAATATGCAGTCGTAACTGGTTATGGTTTAAGCGTAGCCTGTCTGAAACGTTTGATGGGTAAAAAGTTCCAGATACTCCTGACTGCAGAATGAACCAACACATTTGTCACACACACACACACACACACACACACACACACACACACACACACACACACACAAGACAAGTGTCCTCTTGTTCTTTTTTGGAAAGTTTCTGTGCTTGTGTGAGTGGAAGAACACTTTATCTCAAAAATGTTAACTTGGCTAAATCCATGCCAGGGTCCTCATTACCATATTGCGAGCAGGTCATTGTCATTATAGTATTCATTTATTTTTAGTAAGGCTAGCATTTTTGGACTATTTTTGATTATTCATTCTTTTGTGCTCATGGATATACTCATTACCAACTCAAAAAAAAAAAAACATTCAGTAGTTATATCTGGTTTGATGGCTTTTCCTAAATGTATGAGAACTGCCTCTAAAACCATATTTAACCAGTGGCAAATGAGGAGAGAGATTAAATGGAAGGTGAAAATCCAGTATCTATTAATAGCTCGACAGTGAATCTAATAGTAGAGCAATGCATTATATCACAAGGACTCATTTGTGATTTATGTATATTTTTTAAGCGTTTCAAGTTCATAATGTTCTTCTGGCTTCAAAACGTAGTTAAGTCAGAATGCCAAATCTAAAAGGAGTCATGGTTTACAATTATGAAAACATTCAGACTTGATAGCAAAGATAAGGCTAGACGGAACAATGGTAGTGATTGTGTCACAGTTCGAACCTCCTCAGATGATTAAGTTTGAACACGCAACAGATGTGTGTAGAGACATGCCGAACCGTGACTTTAAATCAAATTCATGTTATTGATTATTATAATTTTTTTAATCCCAGGTCCAATATCCTTTAACCACAGCAAGGCGATCAAGTAGCATCCTCTTTGCTTGTTCTTTGACCCATTTGAAGAATTGAGATGTCTCTAAAGAAGGTGACATTCAATTGATTTTCAAATCAAGGATTGAGGAACCACTGAGGTATCAATTAGTGTAGCGTTGACAAGGTGAATTCGTTACTAAGACCTTTGCTACGATGAATCGGAAAGACGAGAGAGAACAGAGCACTAAGCAATCAGTTACACCGAGCTAAATCAGTTCGATATGTTTCTTCTGGAATGGTATCTGCCCTTTCCTTTACAGAAATTACCTAGCTCAGTGATCGAAACCCATATTAGCGATTAGCAACACAGAGTGCGTAAAATAAATGTGGGTCCAAGAGGAGCATTAAAAAGTCATGAGCAGGGACGGATGCAGAGGAAGCTCCTCTCTGCTGCAGTCTGCTGAGTCATGCTTTTCACTCAGCTCCATGCTGCTAAAGAGAGAAAGAGACATGTCTCTTAATGGCTCACATAAAACACAAATATCACCTTAATGTGACGTATGATAATGACCTTGGGATATAGAGCTCCACGGGTTCTCCGCAGATATATATCCCTGCTTTGGCTGAAGCTTTAGAATCCAGGACACGGTTTGATGAGTGGTGGAAAGACTGGTTGAAATTGTCTAGTATGTAATTAGTTTTATTGTCTCAGATAATCTTATAGTAAAAATATGAACATTACCTCCACTGTATGGAGTATCTTGTCAAAACTAGATCACTTTTATACAGTGGCTTTTGTACACCATAAAGAACTCTACATAATTATAGTAGTAATACTTACTAGTAATACTACTGGGGGTCCCTGGAGGACTAGCGGTTAGGCCCTTGCGCTCTCACCGCCTCAGTCCGGGTTCAATTCCCAGCCAGGGAGCCCACCCCAGCCACTGCGGTTGCACAAGACAGTGCACTCCCAGTGCCGGTCCCAAGCCGGATAAAATTGGGGAGCATTGCGTCAGGAAGGGCATCCGGTGTAAAAACTGTTCCAAATATGGGGACCAATGATCTGCTGTGGCGACCCCTAACAGGAGCAGCTGAAAGAAGAAGAACAGCAACAACTTACTAGTAACAATATAATAGTTTTGTGAATGTTAAATCCTTGTGCTAACAGTGAAGGAATCCCACATGGACACATGCAGAATATATGAGCATAGGATCAAACCCAGAACCCTGGAGCTGTATATATTTATGCAAGAGGGAAAAGTAGTAAATCCACACACTTCCCATCATTTTCTATAGTTTCACTGTACATAACTGAATGGATCAAGAGGGGTTAATACTAGTTTCACATGCACAGTCTATTCATAAAAAGTTACTTTTGTAACTGTCACAGAGTAATTGTAGTTGGTAATTACCTACCTCTGGCTTCTTGAAATAACTTTTGCTAATTAGATTCACTTCCTGCTGTCTAGCACTTGGTTGCATGAAAACACTTAAGTGGATTGACTTAAAGGTATCCCTGTGGGGTAAAAAAAAATCCCTGAAGCAAGGGATTTCTTTAAGAGCATTGCAACAAACAAAAGCCTGGCATGAGATAACAGAAAAAAATGAATTCAAGCAATCTTGCTGTCAAGCGCACAGTAGAAGAAGCGATGAACAAATATGAAAACGTAGTTGTGAGTTCAAGAAAAGTTCAATAAACAATCATAAAAAGGAATTGGGAAAAAGTAGGAGAGTTACATTCAGTGAGTTACATTCAAGCTAAATTGACTTACGTGACTGGATATATAGCGCACTTGGTTTGATACAGTTTAACAAATATAAGGATGTGCCTCAGTACCGCCTCCTTTTCAATTAACACGAAATCAGCCATTGCGTTTGAGTTCAGCTTTAGTTCACCTGTTTTGGCCCCTTAATTTTTTTTTAGGGTGAAATGGTTACTAAGGACTTTGTAGCAATGCATAACAGAACTTAAGGGAACACTTAAGCAATTAAGGTGGAAATTCTTAATGACAGCCTTAAGGTTCCTTAAGTGGACCATTAGTTTGTTTTTTTTTTCTTGCACATGTTTCACTTATACTGTAACTTCGGTTTCGGTTCGGTTTTCATAACTTAAGGGCTTTGTTGCAAATATATCACTCAGTCCAGTCCAAAAAGCTCCATGATTGACTCATGCCCGTTCTACCACTTTAAAAACAAAAACTAGTTTTTTTTTAACCAACACATATGGTGAGGTTAAAGGTTAAACCCACAACCTCCTGCAACTTATCATAATATCTCTGCTACACACATGCTAGCTATGTCATTCACCAAACCTTTCAGTCATTATCAAGCTTTTAAGTGCTCTCCGCTAAGCATTTACAGTGCCATCGCACAATGTCATGGAGTTTGTGTAGAGAAAATGTCACAAGCAGAACGCACCTCTCTTGGCTCTATTTCAGACGTTATTTTGTTACTGTGGCTAGGCTGTTCTGAAGATTAAGTGCTGTACTTATGCTAATACCAGCGCTCCAGAAATATCTGCTGAATCTGCACATAAACGCCCGAAGCTACGGTGCATTGCTTGCACTTTTCTTTCTGTATTCATCAGGTGGGGAAAATCAGGTACCCTTTCTGCTCCTGAGGGAGCATAAACCTATGGCTGCCTGTGCAGCCTGTCAAGCATCCTGCGCTACCTCACGGGCGCTAATAAATTAGCATCCCTGTAGTCAGCCTTGAGCCTACAGACTTCTGAGCTAGCTAATGTGTTTCTAACTTGATTTTGACTGCTGGATGTTGTTGAGATAAGACATAATTTAAGTTTCTTTGTGGGATTTTGTGAATATACTATATGCAGTTCATATAAAGTAACACTCTTAAGCATATGTTTACATCGCATGATTTTAGGCTAGCTTTTTGAGACAGTAACACTGGTTTTAGAAAATGTGCTAGTAGCACTGAGAGGAAAAAAGACCATAATATGTATTTTTAAAAAAAAGTGTTAATCTGTGTAAGTGCTACAGTCCATCATTTTAAATGTGGGGAAAAAACAACTGTGTTTTGATCTTTTGAGCCGTTTATAACTTAGCCAGAGGAAATGTTTTAGTCACTCAAGACGATGATGAAAATGGTAATGCTATCTGTGCTTTTCTGAGCTTTCTGTGATTCATGTGCTTGACAGAATTCTTGATCTTGAAATACTTACTGTTGTTCTTTTTTGTGGCCTTTTGCCTCAAAGCCCTGTTACTGAAAAATATCTCTTCTACTTGACAGCATCAAAATCAACTTTGACTTCTTGTTGTGCATAAAATCTAACAAAGGCAAAGCAGGAAGTGAGAGCTTTTCATAAATGCATTCCACAGAGGGTCATTAATTCCTATTCACTCGTTTAAAAAAAAACAAAAAAAAAAAAACTTACAAGCTAAGTTTCCAACTTTGTGTATGTCTGTGCTAGGACTATGCCAAGTTTTTTGTTTTTTTTTCCTTTTGCTTTAATGGAACATAATTTCCACATCATTTTTATGCTTAAATGTAAAAGTGTGTGCAAGAATTCTGACTGATTTATTATTCAAACTTATTGTTTTCACATTTATTTATTTTCATCGTTAAGAGTGTCGACTGAAAAAGCACTGAAGCTGGAGATGTCATTTGTAGCCTGAGTGTGGCTGTTAATTAAAATTCAGTTTGATGCATTTTTTTTTTTTTTTTGCTGTCGTTTATCAGCATTTAAATGCATTAATACAACAGCCTAAAAATAATGATGTCCTGAATTTCTATAGCTATAGTAAAGATGACTAGTCGACAGCTTTTTGGAATTAATGGTTAAACTAGTAGAAATTAATAGTCGTGCAGCCCCTACTTCATAGGCATTCATCTTGTCTTTATGTGTGTCATAAACAAAAATATGGAAAAAAAAATATGACTTGGAAACAGGGTTCAGTATTGGATAATAAATATCAATAAGCTTCAGTAACAAACCCTGTTCAGTTGGCTGTGAATCAATATAAACAGTGACTAAAGAGACATCTGCATTTAGGTATATGGTGAAAGTAAAAATAGGTTGGAAATTACGGTAATTGAAAAGTGCACAGTCAATGACGTGATGCTTGTGCGTGTGTTTGTGTGACTGAGATTAATGCCTGGGAAAAGGCACAGGATGCGATAAGACCATCAACAACAACTGTCCATGTACAACTACACAGAGTAATATTATGGTAGGGTTGCAGTGCTTGGACCCGTAGTTGCAAAGACGAATACACATCTGAGAGTTCGGTGGTACAAAACCACAGGTCTACAAAGATGTAGGGAAAAAAGTGGTACAGATAGATAGATGAGCAGTCCTTCAGCATATTCTCAATAATACGTGCAGCGTACACCAAGAGAAACATACATGCTTGAATGTTTGACCTCTAAAGTGAGGGGGTGTTTTGCTGACAGGCTTATGTCCAGTTGTCCTCTTCGAAGGACAAATCAATACAGAGTTCTTCTGACTGATCATCTTTCTGTCCTGATGGGAGTGGTGTCTTTCAGTGGTGACTCCATCCCCATCGAGTGAAAATGAAAATGTTGTTACCTACTATGGTTGAGTGGTCTTAGGTTTTAATGTGTCCCCTCACATAGTCTCTTATCATAGTTATCCTTATAAAAACGGAGGAGTTGTGTTCCAAGCAAAAGTGTGAAGTGTTGGTTTGGTGGTTTTATCATCAGCTGCAGAGATGTTCTACTGCAGTGTTCCAAAAATAGTAAAAAAGGAAATAAAGGGATTTCAGTGTTAGTGTGGCAATTATGGCCTCTCTTTAAAATTTTCAGCCATTCTTAGCATTCTTCTCTGTGTGTGTGTGTGTGTGTGTATGATTTGTGCAGTGCTGCTCAGTGTGCTCTCTGCCGGGGCTCAGACAGAAATGAAGAAGGTTGTTGGGGACAACACGACGCTGCCGTGCCATCACCAGTTCCGGCAGTCAAATGGACAGACGCTGGACATCGAGTGGATCCTGCAGAAACCCAGCTTCAAACAGCGCGTGGTAACTCCATAGCTTTATTCCTTTCTTTAGTCCTGTTTCCTCTTAGCCTTCAATCTTTGTGTTCTGGACCTATCATTGAATTTCACCTTATACCACAGCACTTGTGGATTCTTGATTCTGGTTGCTCAGAAGGCATTGATTCATTTTCTATAACAGCAGCTTTGAAAGTAGCTCTGGCTGTAATTCAAATCACTGTAAAGATTCTGTAAGGATATGTTTAATATTTATAGAAGGAGTCTCCGTGTCAGTGGAAGGAGTGTCAGTGCTTTGTAATGTTCAGTAAGTTTTCACTCCAGGGAAGTCTCCGAGATCCAAGGCTTTGCTCTTTTTTTGTATTAACAATGTTTTTCATTCTTTAATTAATGAAATAATGTAAGTGTTGTCAAATTGATGTAGTATAAGAGGAATAAAACACTTAGGGGGATACTGTTATAGGAAAATAAGCAATAACAGGGTGATCAATGACAGTAAGTCCACACAGCGTTCCTGATTTATCCCACCTGATGCCCTTTACCACATCACATATTCACTTATTTTTTATTCAACTCCTCTTTTTCATTCTTTCATATCTCTTTTCCGGTTTATCTCACCTGCTTTATCTGCCAGCATACACATTCTTTTCCTCAGTGCTTTGCTTTGACAGAAAACGCTACACTTGTGTCATTGTCATGCTCTTCTTGTTTTGCTATTGCAGCTTTTTTTTTTTTTTTTTTTTACACAGCACCTTGCTTACTATCTTCCATTAGATTCTGTCTCTCTTTCCTCTCAGCTGTCCTGCCACAGGCCAAATCTGCTTTCTCCATGGCTTCACAAACAAACCTGAAGAGAGATCCACCTGGAGCCTTATGGCTGTCAAACAAATGCCTGCATCTTTATTCGCTCTGTCTCACTCTCCCTGTCTATCTCGGAGATACCGATAACACTCCAAATCTATTTGGAGCAACATTTTTAATTGGATGAAATAATGACTCTAAGAGCGGCTAATGTAATATTTGCTTATCTGATTCCAGAGGCAGTTAAATCATGTTTTGGTGTCAGTGCTGGAGCTGTAATGCTGCTGAACAAGCTTAATAAGTGTGTCACTAAGAACATTATAATTTCAAATGAAATTAAACATCGGATAAGACTCACTATTCTCCGCAGTGTTCACCGACTCAAAAAGAGCTGTGTGTGTGCATGTAAAATAAATCATCTCTTTCAGTTCACATCTGTTGGGTATTGGGATTTAGTTCTACGGCTGAAAATAAGAAGAATTTGGAAAGAGGTGTGAGCCTGAATTAAAGCTTCTGAGTCTTCTGAGATGGCTCACATTTAATGCAACATTTAATGAGAAGATAACATTAAAGTCCCATTAATTAAAATAGTGTCTGAAAGTTTCATTAGGAATGAGGTAGAGACAGTGGCGGGATGAATAAATCATCCTCTGAGTTGTGTCAGAGCAACTTGTCGGAAACAGGCTTGTTTAGTGAGTGAGCGCTATGTGATGAGAGGAATGAGATGTAGGAAAGTGTAAAGAGAAAATCTTCTCTTTCAAGCGTCTTAACTATTCAAACTCAGCTTATTATTCCTTTATTCCTCATAAGGCATGTTATTCCGTAATGACCATGAATTATTCCATAGCTACATTGAGAGTAATAGTAATGGTGTGTAGTTATGAGAGTGAGGAATGTAAGTCTGGATTCACTGATCCAGTGCAAATGCAGAAAACATATTCCAAACACAGAAAACATGTGCAAATGCAAAAGCACGTGCAAATGCAGAAAACGTGTGCAATTACAGAAAACATGCAAATACAGAAATGCTGCAATAAGCCGAAAACCCAACGGAAATGGTTTACAAAAAAAAAAAAAAACGGAACGTGTGGTGGAAGCAGCTGGCTTCTATCTTTTACTTTTGGTTGTAAACCAATTCCGTCGTGCAGCATTTCAGATCTTGCATGTGTTTTCTGCATTTGCAGTGCATTGCCATCTTGTCGGCACCGTGCACGTGCTGCTAGTTAGTATTCTTTTTTTGCATTTGCATGTGTTTAATGTAATTTCCACGTTTTCTGCATTTGCATGTGTTTTCTGTATTTCCACATGTTTTCCGTAGTTCCGTGTGTTTTCCGTATTTCCACATGTTTTCCGTATTTCCACGTGTTTTCTGTATTTCCACGTGTTTTCTGCGTTTGCAAGTGTTTTACTATTTGGTTTGCCTGGAGGGAAATGCCAATGCTGATCATTATAAAATCTGACATGCCTACAATATTGCGATCAGGCCAAACATACTACTTTTGTCAAAAGTAATTAATAATTAATGAATTAGCTAGTAATTAGTGATGTAAAGGAATGTCACTTTGCTGCCTCACAGCTCCTGAGCTCGGATTACTGTCTGTGCGTAGTTTTGAATGTTCTCCCTGTGTCTGTGTGGGTTTCCTCCTGGTTCTCCTGTTTCCTCCCACCTCCCAAAACATGCTGGCAGGTGGATTGGTGACTCTAAGGTTAGCACAAAACCATGTTGCCACAGACTTTAATAAATATAGACTCATGGTAATGGATACTATGTAGTTGCTGTTACATCGGGCTATTTTTAAGTGATTTATTGCACAATAACGGAAATTTGACTTCTGAATCAATTTTGAACAATGTTTCAAGGCAGTTCTAAGAATATTGTAAAGATTCATGTAACACATGATTCATATCAAAGGACAGAGAAAGGACACACACACACACACACACACACACACACACACACACACACACGTGCACACATTTTTTCCTTGCACACAGGCAAAGCTGAAGGTCAGGCACAGGAAAATACCAAGCTAATTATGACTCAGATTTTAGTAGTTTAAAGACAATCTGAAATCAGTACTGGCCTTTATTTATTTATTTTACCTTATTCACTCATGACCTCATGTCTGATTGTGGACAATTCATAGATTATATGGCCAAAAGTTTGTGGACACCTGGCCAGCACACCCATATGTGTCTTTTAAGTGTACTAATCATTTAAAAGACAAAATTCTTCTTTGTCCATAATCATCCACTAAAGTGCAAACACTTGTTCTCTCCTCTAAACACCCTCTTTTTTTTTATTATGTCATGGTATAATTGTGGATGGAACAAAAAATATGATAAATAATTTTATTTTGTTTTATATTACACCTCTCCCTGCCTCCTGAGTTTCCTGAGATGCTCATGAAGGGGAGTATAAACATTAGCATTCCCTTCATTACCAGCTGGATGTATAAACTCAGATAAACACGGTTCCACCTCTGAGATAAAATGTTCAACTTTTTCCTTCATCTCCAGCCTTAGCAGGATTTCCTCCTCATGTGCTGGTAGTGTTGTAGGAGGCGAGTAGTTCTCCACTATCAACTGCAGGCTAGTGTCTCCATGTTTGCTTTGAAACACCCACCTTTCACAAGCCAATGAAATTACACTGGATAAAATGAAAGCTCCGCCCACTCAAATATCCCGTTTCAGAAATACTTTGCAGCACAGGAAAAACGGGTTTGAATATCAGTTTAGAATTAAAATCTTTCAAAGGGCAATTCCAGAAAAAAAAAATGTATTTAAAAAAGCAAACTATAGACAGTATATTTACTTTTGTGGAAAAATGAAGTATTGAAGGAAAAAGGAAGTATTTGAGGGGGGAAAAGTGGCATATTTTTAAAACATATTTAACATTCAGATGGAACCTGGAGTTCATCAATCAGTATGTGATATGATACATTCATTTATTTATTCCTGCACTTCATCCTGGTCAGGATCACTGTGGATCTGGAGCCTATCCCAGGAATCCTGGGAATGAAGTAGGAATACATTGTGCATGGAATGCCAGTCCATCACAGGGCAACATGCACACAATTACCTTGGGGTAATTTAACGTGGCCAATCAACCTTCCAGCATGTTTTTGGGAGGCAGGGAGGAAACCAGAGAACCCGGAAGAAACACATGCTGAGTGATGTGATCCACTTAAACAATAATAACAACAAAAAATCACACACAGTGTAGTTACATACACATAAGTCCTGCCGACGGTTATCATGATATGCCTGTAGCTGTGTGTGCATGTGTGTGTGCAGGTGGACCCAGCTGGAGTGCTGATACACACTGGCATTGCCATTTAGGGCTTTGTTACTGTAGGCAGTTCAAACACTGCCACATTCATTTACTTTATTTTTTATCTGTGTGTATGTGGACATGTTTTTATATCTTGGTGGAGACCCCACACGGCTAGGAATATCTGAGGAATATTTTGACTTGTGAGGACATTTGGCTGGTCCCTATGAGGCAAACTGCATTTTTTTTAAAAGCTTTTATTTAAAAAACTAAGGTTAGGGTTATATGTGGGTATATCATAGCATTGATTAATTATCTGCATTGATAATGATGTTATAGGAAGATCTTCACAAAGATAGTAATATGTGTTTGTGTGGCAACAAAGTTTAAATCCTCGCTTTGCACATATCCGGAATGGCGCAAGGGGTTCTCACTAATACCTGTGCGTGTGTGTTTGTGTGTGTGTGTGTGTGTGTGTGTTGGTGTGTATGCGCTAGCAGTGTATACAGACCTAACACATCCCTCTCTGATTTATTAATAACTCTCTCTCTCTATGCATCTCTCTCTCTCTCTCTCTCTCTCTCTCTCTCTCTGTCTCTCAGATCATCACGTTTTTCAACAACGAGGTCTACACCAACGATAACGAGGCGAGCCGCCTGTCCTTCGCCGGAGACTACCTGAACGGAGACGCCTCTCTCCTGATCAGCGATCTGCAGCTGAGCGACACGGGCGAGTACCACTGCAAAGTGAAGACCGGGGGGAAGTACCTTTGGAGCCAGGTCAATCTCGTGGTCCTGGGTAAGAGCACCTCCCATTGCGTCCGGCTTCCAGGAAGCATCTCTCTTCAGGCCTCATTTCCTCCTAACCAGACCACCTAATAACGCTTCAATTTGATTCCTGCTTCTGATGATTTGATTTCGCCGCTCTCCACATTGTTAGTGCTTGTCTTGCGTCGTCGGGGAGGGGTTGTTTATTTGGTTTTCTTTTATCAAAGTTGGTTACATGCCGTGTGCAAGTCTCTTTGTAGCTTTATGTTAGGGGACATTAGAATATAGAATATGTATCACAGTATGATAAAACTCAGTGTTTGTAACGTCAGTACAGCTGAAAAAACTCCCAGAAGCTGGTTACAAGTTAGTCTAGCTGCTAGTCGCTAGCATTAATTCATTTTTTTAAAATCAGTATCCATTAACGAGGACAGGAATGCTTGCAGCACTGAAGTAGGGACTGTAAATAAACCTGATGAGTTATTAGCTGTTACTGATCTCATTATAAAATTGAAATAAAATTATATAAACTGCGTGTGCTTGTATGCTGATGTAGCCCTGATAAACATCTTTCATTTCCTTAATTTAAACCCCCATCCATGTTTTGAGAGCGCCGTGCACAAGGGAAGCTACAGTGCATCAGAGAGAGATGTTTTGCTTCTCTGCTCCAAAGTTGCCTATTAAGATTCTTATAGGTCTACAAAATAGGTGAAAAGGAACCACTTGTCAATCATTACGCTTTAGACACGTATTCCGACAAATCGTAAAAAACTTGATAGCCTTCGCAATAGTTGGAATCTATTATAAATTGTCCCAGACCTACCCGAAAACAATTTTGAAATGCTTTTCATTGCCCTGCTTTCAGCAAAGCTCACATTAAGTACATAAGGAGCCGGTTTAATAAGCTTTGCTGTAAAAACAGTCTGATTAACGCGATTTTATTTTTTTTTCCTCATGCAGTGAATGCCACGTTTTGATCAAGGCGTTGCTTATGTCACAGTGAAACAGACCTGTGGAAAAAGTAGTGATGTTTCGCTGTTGATCAAACTAATTTCAAATCTGGCAGATAATACAAAAGTCATTCAATTAAACAGTGATTATTTCAGCGCCGATGTAAAATCAGAGATCAGTGGAGAAAAGAGCGATGACACCTTTTTTTTTCCCCTTGTTCTCTGGCATATTCTCTTCCCATGTTGTCTTCCCTTTTTCCCTCTTTATTCTTTTTTCTAATCTTGTTCTATTTCCTTCATATATGTATATTTTTTTCACCCCGTCTCCCTTCTGTTTTCTCTCTTTTTTTTTTCTCTTTCTGTTTTCTCTCTGTTCTCTACAGCCTATCCCTACTAATTCAAACGAGGGAATCTTGTGATCCCGACCTTAACTTTAAGAACTTTTCATTCAACCTGAGTTGTTTGAATTTTCGGGAATGTGTGTGACCATTTTTCATTTCCTGCCATCACAGCGATACCGGACATGATTGCGAGCCAGTGGACGGAGAGATAGATGCCGAGGTGTTAGAGCCAGAATTAAAAGCTTGTCACGTCTCTAAAGAAACGCAGTGTACTGTCGGCACCGTACGAGGCACAGAGAGGTTTCTTGGGATAATATTTCAGCAGATCTGGTTTCCATTAAATGGCACATGTTGTTGCCAAGCCACCTCTGACGGAACAGAGGCTTCAGCGTGAACAGCGGCGGATCGGAAACAGTGACGGCCGAGGGGCTCTGCTCGCTTTCTGCTTAATTCTGAAGGCTTCAGGTTGCGGCAGCGCAGTGTGAAGGGGATGTGTTTTCCTTTGTGGTGAATTTGTAATTGTAATGTTATTTTGTAACCGTTGTTATGAATAGATTAATGTGATCTAATGACAATCACACAGCAGAGGAGCCGCAAATGACTACACGTGTTCAAGGACAGAGACAGACAGTAGTATTGTCAGGAATGGAACTGTCCATCAGACGATTATTATTCTCATTGCCTCTCTCTCTCTCTCTCACTCTCTCTCTCTCTCTCTGTCTCCCTGTCTCCCTGTCTCACTCTCATTCTTTCTTTCTGCCTCACTCTCATTTGCTCTCTCTCTCTCTCTATCTCTATCGCTTTGTCACCCCCATGTCTACCTCTCTGTTTGTCTGTCTCCTTCTGTCTCTCTCTCTCTCTCTCTCTCTTGCATGCTCTATACCTCTGTGTGTGTGTGTGTGTGTGTCTGTCTCTCTCTCTCTCTCTCACTGTCCATTATTTATTCTTTCTCGCTGTCTCTCTCTCTGTCTGCCCCTCTCTCTGTTTCTCTTCCTGTCTCTCTCTCTCTCTGTCTCTCTCCTTGTCTCGTTCGCACTCTCTCTCTCTCTCTCTCACTGTATCTGTCTTTCTCTCTATCTCTCTCCCTGTTTCGTTCTCATTCCCTCTCTGTCTCTCTGTCAGTTTCAGTTTTCATGTGCGTCCTGTCTCTCTCTCCCTCCATTCTCTCTGCCTCTCTATGCCTGTGTGTGTGTCTCTCTCTGTCTCTGTCTTGCTCTCACTCTCTTTGTGTCTCTCATTCTCTTTCCCTTTGTCTCTCTCCCTGTGTCTGTCTCTTTCTCTCGGTCATCGTTTCTCTGTCTGTCTCTCTCTGTCTACCATCTGTCTCCCTGTCTCGTTCATATTCTTGCTCACACTCTCTCTACCTCTCCCTAACCCTGTCTTCCCCCCCTCTGTCCCTCTCTGTCTCTCTTTCTAACTCGCTCTCTGCCTTTCTCGGTCTCTCTCTCTCTCTCTCCCTCTCTCTCGCTCTCAGCTGGTTGTTATCAATATTGTCAAAGCATTATAATAATATCCCATTAGCATCAATAAACATTCATTAGCATTTAATAAAACATTCGAAACAGATGAGTTGTCAGTTTCTCGGTGTGACTCATGCATACAGAAATCACTTAATGAATCGTTACAGAAATGAAAGAGAGTGGTGAAGGGTTTTAGCTGAGCTTCAGCTGCGTGTGTGGGAATAATGTGTACAGTCCTGCTGCAGGTAGAAGGGACTAAAAGGTACTTTTACTTTTCATTTTAAATGGGAAATTGTCATTTTCTCTTTAGCATTCTAAGCTGTCTCGCTTCTCTCTGTCTCCACCCCCCCCTTCCCACCTGTCTCTCTCTCTGTGTCACTCTTTCTCTCTCTCACTCACTCTTTCCCTCCTCCGTATGAAGACACTGCAGTGGATAAACTTCAAGGTCTTTACAAATTACTGTCAGCTTTCTGGTGACACACTCAATTTTGGGCGACGAGCATTTGCATATTTTCTCCTCTGCGGAGATAATGGTCTGGCACTGTTTCCCTCGCCGTGTGTGTGTGTGTGCGTGTGCGCGTGTGTGTGTGTGTGTGTGTGTGTGTTCGTCTGTGTTTGTGTTTTCCCTTTGTGCGTAGAATTTAGCCTCCAGCCACACACAAACTGTATACAACAGAGCAGTGAGTTTGGCTAGTGTAGCCAAGTCTGTTTATCTCCCTCTCTCTCTCTCTCTCTCTCTCTCTCTCTCTCTCACACACACACACACACACACACACACACACACGCACACTGAGATACTGAAATCAAAGCCTCCTATTCCCTCAAGTGTGTGTTTGTACACGAGTGTGTGTGTGTAGTTCTAGACAGGATCAATAAAGAGCTGAAGGGAGGCACAGGACTGAACAGACCGTCTGTGTGAGCCACGTGAACGTTTTATCCGCTTCCTTGTATTAATTTATTATTTATTTATTAATAAGCTAACATCATTCAAACAACTAACAATCCAAAGCTCACGCAATGTAACTTCATCTAGAAGAACGTAATCCTCTCTTAAAGATTCTACCGCTTTTACTCCCACGTGACCTCGTTCTTTCCTGCTCTCCTTCAGATCCCTCGTGCTTTTCTCCATGTGATCTCTCCATTTTCCTTCCACCTCTCTCTCTCTCTCTGTTTGTCTCAAACACCTTTCCCCAATTCCTCCCTGTCGTCTCCTTACTTCTTCTCCATTTTCTCTTTTACTCTTGTTTCTCTCTGTTCTGGTTCACTTCTCTCCCACTTCTCATCCTGCTCACTCTTTCGCTCACAATTCTCTTCCCGTCCTCTTTGCATTCCTCTGTATTCTTCTCTTCCTAATCTGTCTGTTTCTCGCTCATGTCAAGCCCTATTTTCTCATTACTCTCTCCCTAATCTTGCCTTTTCTTTCTCATTTCCCTCCATAATCTCTCCGTTTATTTCTAATTTCTTTCCTTATTTTTTCATCTTCTTTCTATTCTCTTCATTATCTCACCATTTATTTCTAATTTCTTCCCTTATTTTCTCTCGGTCTCCCACTTCTCTTACATTTTCTCACTATTCTCTTAATATTCTGTATTCTCTTTTTATTCTTTCACTATTCTCTCCATTTTCCCTCACACTTCTGTAATCTTTCCCTTCATTTTCTCTCAATTCTCTGCCTAATTACTCATTTGTCTCATTACTTTCCCTATTCTTTTTCTACTCTATCCTTACTCTCTCCCTTTTTTCTCATTTCTCACCCTAAATCTCTCCATTTCTCTCTGTATTTTCTCATTATTCTCTCCATAATCTCTCCCATTTCCTTCTAATTTATTTCCCTGTTTTCTCCCTATTCTGTCCAGAATTTCTCCCTCTTCCCTCGGTCTCACTCCTTCTATTCTTGCTCTTTTTCTCCTTCATTTCTCCCCATTTTCTCCCAATCCTTAATTTTATCTTTTCTCTTTTCAGCCTTTTCTCTCTCATTTTTTCTCCCTATTTTCTCACCACAGTCTCCCTTTTCTCTCCTTTCTGTCTCTCTTCTCTTTCTGTTATCACTCTATTCTTCCGTACTTCTCCTCCATGTTCTGGCATTCTCTTCATATCCTCTCTTCTCTTGTTATTCTCTCATTAATTATCTCATTTTCTCTCCCACTTCTCTGCCTGTCTTCTCTGTAATATCACTCCCTTCACCTCTCTCTATTATTTCCCCGTTCTCTCTACATTTTCTCACCATCACTTAATTTATCTTACAAATCTCACCCTTTTCTCTGTTTATTCCCTCCCCGTTCTCTCACAGCGATTCTTCTCTCACTGTTCACTCTCTTTGCTCTCTCTCTCTCTCTCTCTCTCTCTCTCTCTCTCTCTCTCTCTCTGTGCTGTGCAGTGAAGCCGTCTAAGCCACGATGTTGGATGGAAGGGCAATTGCTCAAGGGCAACGAAGTGAAACTGAGCTGTAAGTCTTCCGACGGCTCCGACCCCATCTACTATAAATGGGAGAGAGTTCTGGACAAGGGCAAAAGCGTGGGAAAGCTGCCGGAGTTCGCGCTCATCGGTGAGTACGACACCTACACATGCTACACTGAACACTGCTCTGAGCACTGAGGTCTCTCCTACTTCCTCTACGCTGTAGAGGCCGGTTTACCAAAAGTCAAATATGATAACCACATATCCAGTCACGATATGGAACTCTTTTATGGATATTTGTGGAAGGAGTCTCCAGTGTCAACACTTCGTAACGGTCAGTAAATTTTCCACTTTGCATTTTGTGGTTTCTCAGTTACGTGACAATTAAGACTCAACAAGTTTCAACAATTTGGACTCAACAGACGAATTTATGAACTACTGTTTATAGCTGCTGTAATGTAAGTGATAACAGGAACTAACTTGTTTCGTGTACATTCCGCAACATTAAACACAACTATAAACAGATGAAACGTATGACATATTCATAAATACATCTTAAAAATTGGTGTGGTATAACATCATTTAGAATACAACACTTCAGAATGCGCTTTTATTAGAAAATAATCAACTTCAGAGTGGTAACAGTAATTCCACTTAGGGTCATGTCAGATCCAAACACTGCATCACTGATTATTTTCCTCTAACAACACACCCCCAAGTGTTTTATTCCTTACTTATTTTTGCGTCAAAACATTGTGGATCTCCAAGATGGTCAAATTTTGCGTTCTTGAGCGATCATACAATCCTTGTTTCAGCCCCAAGTTTCATTTCCTTTGGCTGCTGTGAAGCGGACACATCATCCCTAACCTTATTTGATTTATTCAGTGGAAAACCTGGAATTTCTGTACATTATACCTTGAAATACAAAGACTATGAAAAACTATTGTGTATATAGAAGTTAGGAAATTAAATAACAATGTTTGTGAATTTAGTTGTTTGATGTTTAATGAAGCAAAAACATGGCTATGCTTATTAAATATAACTCACTGTTTTCTCCATGCACTTCATACACTTCCACTGACTCTGTGTGTGTGTGTGTGTGTGTGTGTGTGTGTGTGTGTGTGTGTGTGTGTGTGGTGTGTGTGTTTAACACCTGTTTACATCTCTAAACATCTCTAAACTAAACTCATTTCCTCTGGACTATGCCCTCACCTGAGTCCAGCAATTAACGATCTGCACCAAACAACACCTGTTCACCCTAATTAGTTTTCTTTCGCTGTTAGACTGAGAGAGGGATGAAGGAGGGGTAGAGCGAGTGAGAAGTATGCGCAGGATGAGTAAATGACCGTCGTGGCACAGAGTGAGGAATGGCTCTCGGGCCAGAGTCGTACAGAGCGCACCCCTTCACTGCTCCTCTATCATGGTGTGTTGTTATGGACATGAACACTTCATCACAGGCAGAGGAGCACATGAACTGTTCATCTGCTGGAGGCACTGCAGAGGCATGCATCAGCCTGACACACACACACACACACACACACACACAGACGCAGGCTCTCGTACACTAAGCACACAGTCACATTCACACATTCTGATGATATTAATACATTCATTAGTACTCGGTGACATGCAGTTTGAGGCAATTCAGTGCATGATGAAACATGACATCCCATAATTTACACAGCAAACAACAACTAGCAAAGCTGTAAGTTTAACTACATTTCCCAGTAGCAACGCGTGTTAATGTAGTCATTTGTAACTGAGCAAGTAACGCTATATCAGCAACACTGATAACATCATCAGTTATGAAATAAATACATCATTTCATTTTGATTAATATTACCTCTACTCTTTGTAGCCTTTACTTAACAGTTAGCATTATTTTTCTTAACACAATGTTTAACACTTAATGTTTCGTTTTTTATAGCATAATATTTATTGGTTAACATTGTTTCATTTTCTTAACATAACATTTAATATTTTAAATTTTTTTTTTCTTTACATAATATTTAATGTTGTTTTATTTTCTTAACATACCTTTTAATAGTTCTCATTATTTAATATTTCCAACTTAACATTTAATATTCCAAACATTTTATTTAATCAGTCAGGCTATGCATTTCTCATTATGTGCTAGTGTGTAAAGTCCAATTCACTCGAGGTTATTCTCTGATAATGAGTGTCTGACACTGAAGACCTAAAGATGTGGAAATTGGTCTTTTTTTGCATTCTGTTAAATAATAATAATAATAATAATAATAATAATAATAATAATAATAATAATAATAGAAAAAGAGCCATTATCAGTCCAAGTAATGCAGGTCGAGTTCAGGGTAGATCTTCATCGCTACTGCTGACCTTTTATTAGGTTTCAGAAAAGAAGCAGGAACAAAAAGGAGATGTGTTGAGGTAGTTCCATTTTTGTTTAGAAAGAAACTGTTGTTTAGAAAGAAGCTGGTCTCCCAGTGGTTCAGATGAGAAATGAACAGCTGAGATTACATTAGCATGGAGAGAAAACTAAAGCTGTGAGTTCAGTCAGCTCCATCTGTACAACCAATACTGCTAATATTACAGAATGTACACTGGGTACAGTGTTTAGAAGCTACATTCACACACAGACACATCTACAGTAATAATCTGATAATAATCCCACTGATAGAATAAGAAAAAAGTAAGAAAAATACACACATTTCATGCACTAATTGCACCTAAGTCACAACAGAGTATGAAGCGAACCCATTTAATTATCTGCTAAATAGAAGAATGACAGTGTGAAAGATTTGTGTCAGATTACTTTCAGAATTCAAATCTTTGTGTACATTAGAAGCATGAGAGTTTGTGTCATGATGTACACTGACCAACATGGCGGGTGCAAAAACAAGATTCCTGTTACGTTGCTGTCAATCCTGAGCTCGGGTTACTGTCTCTGTGGAGTTCTTACTGTCTCTGTGATGTTCTCCTCTTGTCTTTGTGGGTTTTCCGGTTTCCTCCTGCCTCCCAGAAACATGCTATATGGATATGCTTGATCAAGCTAAAGCAGTTACTGAAGATGAATGAAGGGCTTGGGACCGGCACAGAAGTCACTGTACTGTGACCCCCATGGCTAGATTGAATGATAGTAAATAAAAACTATTTAAAAAAGAATTTAATACACCAAGTCTTCTTCTGTTATTCTGTCCAATTAAGACTTTGTAAAATGCCTACAAGAAGATAATTGATGCACTCCACTCACAAGGTTTACATTGCTAAGGTAACTTTGATGTTAAATGTCACTAGCATGGGTGTAAATATGGGTCGGATTACATTTTTGCTAATGGAGAGGCTAAGATTGGGTACAGAAACAAATCCTTCCGAATCTGCACCTGCAACAAAATTGTAAATAGTAAACCCGTTCTCTAACATTTTGCACTTCCGTTGTGTTCTATCAATCTGAAAAACGTGCATCTCTTCGTTGCAGATCTGAATAACCCGGGGATTGTGATGTTGAGGAACCTGAGTCAGGAGAGCTCGGGTGTGTACAGGTGCACAGCCAGCAATGACGTGGGAGAGGAGAACTGTATCATCGAAGTTACTATGCAGTGTGAGTGGACCTGTGTGAGACTCCTGACCCCTGTCTGTAGAAGAGAACGGGGAAGGGGGGGAAGGGAGGCAGACGTGTTGTCATTTAACAAAGAAAAATGTATAATTAGGCAGTAAGTTTTCTGAAATAAAAAAAAGATGCTAGTGAGACAACAACTGTTTATAGCTGCTATAGCATAATTGATAACAAGAACTAACTTGTTTCATGGACGTTCCATGACATTAAATAATTATAACTATAAATGGCTAAATAAATGTGTGTCCTGTGTCTGCATGGACTGTTTGTGTGTAGATGTGCGCAGTGTAGGTGTGGTGGCCGGTGCTGTGGTTGGTGTGTCTTTCGGTGTCCTCATCATCCTCCTCATCATCTGGCTGGTCTTCCGCAAGAAAGAGAAGAAGAAGTACGAGGAGGAGGAGACACCCAATGAGATCAGGTTAGAATGCGTTCTCTATCTATCTACATATCTATCTACCTATCTATAGATAATGAGCACTCAGCTATTGAGGATAACCAATTTGTTCAATCTACTGATAGATACAATGCTATTAAAAAGTATTTGCTCCTTCATGTTTACTTAAAGGTTCTATTTAAGTGTTTAGAATCAACAGGGCTGGTAGTAATCAAGCCTGGGTGTGTCTAATCTACCAGAACCCAATTATCAAGTAAATTTGGTTGGTTGATTGAGTAACTAAGGAGCCGTTACTTTTTCACACAGAGTCAGTTGGTGTTGGATAACCTTTTTCCTTCAATGAATGACATGATCGTTTGAAAACTCTGTTTTGTGGTTCCTCATTTATATAATAAAATGTTGGCAATTTTCCGTTTAGTAAAATCCAGATAAAAGATTTCAAATCCCCAAAGCCAACAGCCTGAAAAGACAGGAAAATGAGCATTTCCTTCATTTCAGGTTTAAGCAGAGCAGGGGTGGCATAATATTACCAGCAGTGCGGTCAGGAACTGCTTGCTGGCAGTGGCAATTGTAAAAAGTCAGCAGGATGGTAGATTTTTAAGTGATTGTAGTAATGTGTAGTAAAACAAACAAAAAGAATACATTTTGAATATGATGCTTTTTATAAATTGGCTGCCTACATTGTACTGGTATATTTACTTGAGTGCATTTGTGTCTGTGTATATATATATATATATATATATATATATATATATATGTGTGTGTGTGTGTGTGTGTATAGATAGATAGATAGATAGATAGATAGATAGATAGATAGATAGATAGATAGATCTGTATGTGTCTGAATGATACACAGCAGGAAGAAGGTTGCATCTCTTGTGTACACTGAGTGGAGTGTTGTGGCAGTAAGACCTCTCAGTAAGGTGCCCTAATGGATTTAGAAGCATTAATGAAGCTTAGTTGTTCTATTATTCCACAGGTAACATCCTCACCGAGCTCTAAAAGCGAGTTCAAAAAGGTTAAACACTCATTTGACTCTCTAAAGTCCCCTTTGGAGCACTGGCATTATTAGCGGAGCATTTCTGTGGTGCACTAATGTACATCGGACATCTAACATATTATAGTTTATCAGTCTTCTGTAGCCTGCTAATTTTTACAGTCGTCTGTAGCATGCTAATTAAGACTGTTATCTAGGGATAGTGACCTGAAATGCTTGATTGGCACTGGATCAGATTTTACTTATCTGTAGACTAAAATCTGTGGTATTAACTGATGCTATACAGTTGTACGTACATGAATGCAGGGCAAAAAAAAAGTCTTAGACAGGGTGGACAAATGCTGGCTGTATCAAGGGTTTCAGATTTTCATTCACAGTTGCCCAGTGAGCAAGCAGGTTCAGTCAGCTGTTAATATAACGTTCACCAACGTTTTTCAGCTTAGTTATTTAGGCTACGAGGTTAGCTTTCAATTGCCCAGTGAACTATCTAATGAATTTATTATTTGTCCACGCCTCCTTAAACTGTGTCGCCGTGACAGCTGTGTGAAAAGTTTCTTTGCTTGAGTCTCTTACACCAGTTGTCCGTGCAGCTAAAAATACTGTATCACTGTTACACTCTAGCATGTGACTCTAATCTGTGTCGTTTGTTCATATAGGGAGGATGCGGAGGCTCCCAAAGCCAAGCTCGTTAAACCCAACTCACTGTCATCCTCGCGCTCGGGAAGCTCTCGCTCTGGTGCCTCGTCCACCCAGTCCATGGTGCACAGCACCGCTCCCCGTAGCCAGCGACCCCGGCCCCCGGCCATCTGCGCCCTCAAGGAGAACGGTCAACCCCCCGAGTTCCTGCAGTCCTCCCCAGAACCGCCCACCACCCCCAAATTCAGGCTGCCTAATCCACCGGTGGGCCTGGCCGTGCCCACGGGGGTCCTGATGCCGCCGCAGAGCAAAGCCTTCCAGACTGTGTAGGGGAAAGAAAAAGATCCAGCAACATCCCAGGACAGGAAACACACACTGACTTGTCCAACTGCAGATATGTCAGCTAATGCAACCACCATGTAAAAAAAATTACGAGAGAAAAAAAACAAGCATAAGAAGAAGTAATACTATAAAAAAAACTTAAATCTAAATGAATGCGTACATGAAAAATTTTAAGTGCTTGCCCGCTGCTGAACTGTACAGAAACATTTCCCTGTCACTCCCTATTGCTCTTTCTCCGTCTCTTCATCTTGTGCTCTCTGCCTGTCTGAAGTTACCTTATGTTATTTTTATCATTTTATTGTTTCTTTTTTGACTTTGGAGGCATATTGAGCGACGAGGTGGAAAGATTTGCCCCAAGTGACGCTTTATTTATTTATTGAAAGCGAAGGGGCAGAGAAAGCCAGGGCAAACTGAGTTTATGAAATATCAGGGATGATGGGAACAATGAAAGGAAAGGGAAACAACAGATGACGCTCGCCTCATAGAAAAGACTGGAAAGATCGTCACACAGCCTTTCTTTGTGGAATCGTTGGAAAGGATGAGTGAAGAGAATCAAAATTCTGCTAATTCCCAGAATGCAGTGCAGGCAGTTAGATATTCAGAATGGCACCTTGTGACATTAGAAGCATTTCCAGTGACCACACGTACAGTCCAGCACATAAAGACATGAATATCACATGCATTAATGAAAAGGATGAGATTCGGTCCTAATATTTGGCAATTATTCAGTTACCGCTCACTATTTACATGTTTAACATACAACACTGTGGGACAACTTCATCTATTTCACATGTAATGTATGTATGGTGTCCTGCGATGGACTGGCATCCCATTCGGGGGCCTCGCTCCCAGTGTTCCCGGGATAGCTCTCATTCCGCCATGACCCTGACCAGGATAAAGCAGTTACTGAATATCGATGAATGAATGATTTTTTTTTTTTTTTTTTTAACATCTATACACATACGCAACCTCATTATTTTTCAGTTTTACACTTGTGGACAATGTTAGCCACTGTTGCTACCCACAGGTGTCCTGCGCTCACGCTCACTCAACTTTGTACTCTCATTGCTTTATTTTGCATTATTTACAAAATTACTCTTATAGGAAATCTGAAATTTTGAAATAGGAACAATCTGAGTGGAATATTCCTGAATGTGTGTTTAACCCATGTAGCCATTGCTTGTATTTTGTTTCCTTCCTAGAATACCCAATGGTACTATTCAAGCACTTGAGGCACAAATAACTGAATATAATATCACGCTGTTGTGGATAAGAGATCGCAGGGGCAGGAACTTATCTACAGCACCGGTGTGCATCAAGGTTCTCCTTTAGGACCTTTAAAAATGTGCTGTAACAGGACAGCTGCCTGTTTGCATCAGCGACTCGTCAGTTTCTCTGGACAGCACTGCCACAGGGCCGGTCATTATCCTCATCCCGGAGTCCCTCAGAACCATGTAGGTGCATTTGAACACACAAGTAGCCTATTTTGTGTGCCTTTGAGATTTTCTTTATCTATCCAGTGCACCTAGTGACCCAAAATTCAGCCTTTTTGTAAACACCGGCCCTGTGCAGGCTGAACGATGAGGACAGGATAATGAGGCTGGACAATAAGGCAGTCCCTTTCCTCTAGAAATAGTGTACAGTACACACAATGTTTTATATTGTACATATGAATAGATATACACACAATATCCTTTACATTATTGGGCGGTGGTCAAGATAAAATGTCATCGATACTGTAAATGAATACTAAAGCATTTTTAAGGACTATTAGGAGACCAGTCTACTCTGGGAGTTACTAGAACTAGTCTCCTTGTTATAAATAGCAGCTTCTCCCTCTCACTGTCTGTATAGACTCATTATAATCCATATCGATTGTTCATCTGCACATTTCGAATCGGCCTAATTCAATTTTTCAGTTCAATTACATTTGTAGTGCTTTTAACAACAGACATTGTCACAAAGCAGCTCTACTGAAATCCGGATGTAGATTTAGGTCCCTAATGAGCAAGCCAGAGGCGACAGTGTCAAAAATAAAAACCCAGATAAGGATGAGGAAGAAATCTTGAGAGGAACCAGACTCGAAAAGGAACCAGTCCTCTTCTGGCTAACACTGGATAGTGTGATTATAAATCATTACACTATAATTCTCTGTGATTTGTCAGCTTTTTTTTTTTTTTTGTCTTTCTGTGTCTTTTTCAAGCAGAGGTTCTCAAATATTTGGTAGACTTTAACTGTAAAATAAATTCCACAGACTCCCTCAGTAGAGATTTAGAGATTTAATTCATTAACATTATTTCACTGTGATCAATAATATTTTGCCTATATTTTAGAGCCATAGAGGTTGTTTTTTTTTAACTGGACAAAACACAGTCAGTCCCAGCTAACATTATTAATATGCAGGGGTGGAAAATACTTGAGTGATTGTACTTCGTTACTATACTTAAGTGTTACGTTACTTTAACCCTTCTTTTTTACTCCTTACATTTTTATTTAGACCTTCAAAGTACTTGTTACAAATCTCAAAGGTTCTCTCATCCAGTCAATGACTTTACGCTTAACATCAAATTCACATCGTTCATAGCTAAAATTCAGTGTATATAATTAGTGCTATAGCTACCTGTATGTGTGTCTGAAGACGAATCATCCACTGGACTGCAGGGGGGAACTTGAGGAAGAGTGGCCCTGGTCCTACCTCAGTAAAATGTTTCAATATGCTGGAGTAGGCAACCTAGAAAGCATGAACTCCATATAATATGAAAAACAACGTTGAGGTAAATTTCACAAATTTGATAAACATTAACTGACTATATTTACCCAAATCAACATGTTTTCTTTGCTAATGGCAGGTTTGACTAGCTTCGAGTCCAGTAGCTAACATATCTGGCTAAGCAGCAAGTCTAATTCTAAGTCTAATATGCAGCATTAGTCATGCATATGAGCAGCAAACTTACAGGCAAAATGGCATAGCTGCTTTAAAATGAAAATCAAAGTAAATCTAAAAGTTAGTTTTCACATCAACTTTAAAACCCCCGACTTAATTTTATTAGTTAAAATCTTTTATTTTTTACTTTTTAATACTTTCCTACGTTGCGACAAACAAGCAACTTGACATGCGTACATTTTTTGGCTGGATACAAGACTTTGACACATTAGCTATACATTAGCTTTCACTTAAATATAATTTCTCAGTACATTTTCCACCCCTGTTTTACCCATGTTTTTTCATAAATATATAACTCCGGATCCACCGTGACACGGATGAGGATAAAGCGCTTTCCTATGTGTTTGAGTTATGTTTGGAGTAAAGCAATTCAAATCAAGGGACCATTCAAATCAGTCTATAAAACCTTAATAATAAACATAAAAACTTTGCTACTGGTGGATTGTGATTTCTAAATACATATCTAAGTAACTAAATAAAAAACCATGGACCCTGCCCCACCCCCTGACTTTGAGAACCACTGTTTTAATCAATCCACCTCCATCTTTAATTTTGTGTGCCGATGATCATTCCTGTAGAGCTGTGTATGTCATCTAGCAGATTGCTCTTCTGAACTTGATTTCACATTTTCCTGCAACCTTTCTCCATAATTATATAACGCACGCACACTGCAGTCTTACTTTTGTACATGTCCACACACTCGGCCAGACAATATCTATCTCTGTCTTTCTCACACACACACACACACACACACACACACACACGTGTACTTGCTTCCAATTTAAGCGAGTGCTTGCAGGGCGGTGTTGCTGGGTGCAGTGGCATCACTAAGTGTGATGGATGTGCTGTCAGCAGGGTGGAGGATGAAGGATGGAGCTGAGCCAGCAGGGAACACGGGCGAGGCGCTGCGTGGCTTTAACCCCACTCTACTACACCGCATCCACACATCAAACCACTCCACACGACAAAGTGTGTGTTTCTCTCAATCACCAACGTCCCTCTCTGTGTGCCCAGCTCATCATCCATTTATGGTACCATTTATGAGCGTGTGTGTGTGTGTGTGTCTGCGTCTGTCTGTCTCTGCACCATCACTTGGACCTGAGGAAATGAAAACAAGCTGCATGTCCTCCAGCTGTTCTTCTCATCGGACTCTCTGGGTCTCAGGTGGCATTTCAGCCGGTTTATGAGCCTCTGTGCCCAGCGGCACCACATTTTCACACTCTCCCACTCATCCTAGCATCAGGAGCTGTCGTGCAAACTCCAAAATGGCTCGAGTGGTCTTTAAAATCGTATTCGACACCATGTGATGGAGCCAGTAGGGTTTTTAAAAAGACACTCAACAATGCTATTTTCAGAAAGGGAGATGATCACACCCAAACGGTAGAATCCCAACACTAGTGCTAGTTAGTAGTCCAAAGACTGTCGCTGTTGAAACCTTTTGACTAAGCCTTGACTACTCAGTGATGGATTCTGAGTCAGGTTGGTTAGAAGTACCTGCTAAATGAATGAATCTAAACGTATTTGTGCTGCGGCCTGGGAAAACCCGTCACATTGGCATATGTTGACATTACTTCCTTTTGCGTTGTCCTTCTGCATGTATCTCAATCTAAGGTAAAGTTCTAGCATTTTTGACATCTGAAAAAAAGGAGAAAATTGTGTTTAAAGATTTCATTCCAATTCCACTGAACGATGCTCCGCCTACATCTACATTTATAACTTAATGTATTTATGGAAAAGCAAAATGACTGCCAAATTGTAAAGAATTCTATGTTTATGATTTGAAACGAGTTCGCACTTTGATGATGACCCTCGTCCACATCAGTTTGTGTCATCACCTGAAGCAGGAGTCTCTCGCAGGGTTTAAACACGAGCCTCATCATCGTCTCCTCACTCGACTGACCTCTGTTCACGCTAAGATCAGTGAGGAAATCATCTCTGATTCAATCACTCCATTCTTGCCTGTTCTCTCCTAAATTTCTTTTCTTGTTTTTTATTGGCTCACTGACACATTTTAAAAAAAATTCTGCTGTCATCTGTACAGTGTGTAAGCGCTCTTCTATGTTTTGATGATGATGATGATGTGATGGCACAGAGACACTGAAGACATTTTGACCGCCGCTGTCTGATCACAAACTGAATCGATTAGGATTATATCCATTTCACTATGGCATGTAGCTATCCAACAACATGATCAAACTGTGAGAAAATCAAAATTCTTTAGGCAGACTGTCTGACTTTACCTCTGCGTTTGTTAAACTGACCCCTTACACGACGTGATCTTTGCAGGAAGACGCCAAGGCAAGGCTAGAAAGTAGATTAAGTACAAACATTAGCAATATCCAATGGGTTTTCCCAGACCACCACACATTTGGCAGCAAATTTAATGCAGGGGATAATGAGTTTGATTTAAAAAAAATAATAATTTCCCAGATCCATTCAAGCTGATGAAACTTAGTAATACTATAATCCTTAGAATAATAAAAGGAAGCACTGTCTCTTAAAGGAAGATGAAGGAAATGTATGGTCTATGGAGCATATATTGGGTTCGCTTTGCTTTGGTGTGTAAATGTATCACACAGAGTCATCTGTCTCTCTCTCTGTGTTTCTTTGATTCAGTTTCTGTTCATCTCAGACTTAGAAATGTGTGCAGACTGTAGAGGAGGGAGAGTAGACGTCATTAAAATTCCCCCCACTAGCTTTATTTTTTCTCTCCAGACCAGTGCATTTGTTTTAAAGGCGATCCATTCTTGTAAATATAGCCATTTAAAAATGTATATTTTTACGGATTCTGAGATATTACTACTTTGTTTGCAAATAAAATATTCAACAAGTTATTTTGCCTCTTGTTTTTTGAATCTGTTTATCTCAATCTAAATAGCTGATGATCAGTGAAACCTCACCTTGGACCATAACCTTTGATGAAAAGCTGAAAATTCAGAATGAGACATACAACACGCAATATCTACTCAGTCATCCTGCACCGAGGAACCAATTTTTTCCTGTAATTTGATTCCAGCTATTATGTCGACACTTTCTGTGTAAAAATCATCAGACAGTGATAACATTAAAGCATTTCTGCTTCACTTGATTCAAATTACCTTCCCAATGTGACACATCATTCGGCTCGTTCTCCCGCCTGCTTAAGCATGTGTGTTCAAAGTGTTCTTGTCTTTATTGCACCGGTGAATCATTCAGCATAATTTAGAGGAGAGGAAATTGAGTTTATTCAAACTGCACACCACACCAAACAGCCCATAAAAAAAAAGAGTCGTTTGCCCTGATATGAGACAAATTACTGCTATGTGACATCTACGGGGCCAGATGGTGCTGTGAAATGAAATTGGAAAAGCTTAGAATAATAAAGTTGATTTTCAGTAAATGTTCATAGGAGTTTTTCTTTTTGTATTATTTCATATTATCATTGTTGTTTTATGATAAGTGATTACATCTTAGAAACGTGCTGGTTAAAGGTTAAACTATTACGCAATAGTGCCTCCTTTTGTACATAAGAGTAAATGCTGGTCTAAAAACAACACAAATATATCTTTAACATGAAAGATTTTTGAATTAGGCTTCACTGAAACATACAGTATACCTGGATAGAAACTTGGAAATAAATACTAATGGATTAGTGATTTGAAATGTATGTGTAGATTTCAATGTCAGAATATCTAAATAATTGATATGCTGAAGTTTTATGCAAGGAGCGGTTTATTGAACATTTATGGAAGGAGTCTCCAGTGTCAGGTAAGGCGTTTTCCGCCCCAGGAAAGTCTTTAGGACGATGTTGTGCTTTGTGGTTTCTCAGTACATGACATTTGTTTATTGTCATATTACTTTCAAGAGAGGAAAAAAAAGACAAGCTAGTGAGAGAACAGCTGCTTAGCTGCTGTTAGTTCCCTTTATACATGATAACGAGAACTAATTTGTTCCACAACACTGAATGTAAAAGTAAATGGACAAAACATACAGTATGTCATTCTTTAATGAAATAATAATTGTAATCATTGGTGAATTTATGTGATATAAAAGGAATAAAACACTTCCAGATGTGCTGTTATTGGAAAATCATCAACTGTGGGCTGGTTACAGTAACTTGGCTCACGTTGGTCCATGTCACTGATTATTTTCCTACATCAACATACCTCCTAGTGTTTTATTCCTTCCTTGATTCTTAGTGATCTCCCGTGATCACTGTCATGTTCTGGTATATCCTACAACATACTGCAAACATATTAGCAAACTGCTAATTAAACCAAAATGATTTGCACTATTTGGATCATGTGAATGCTGAGATGAATCCAAACACATCGAACTCATCTACAGCTTCTGAAATCAGTCAGGAATAACAAAATAAATGATAAAATGCTCGTTTGCATATTTCAGCCTTCTGCTTAACAATACATGTTTAAATGCATAACCCTGACATTTCCTTTCTTTTTCAAATGAAGATACAATGTGCATGTTTGACTGTTTTCTTCTAGTTCCCATGATGCACTAGGGCAAAATGAGAGTTGCACTGTGACCCACATGTAAAGCACATTTCACTGTCTGAAGAGCAGACTCATTACGCCACACTTCGTAAAAGCCAAGCAGAGAGGTTAATGGTGTGCTATTTTTAACTTCTGCTACACAGAAGAAAACTTCAGAGCTTAGTATTACAGCATGAAGCTGTTAAAAACACTTTAATGTGCTGCTATAAGACAGTAAAAGGCTGATTTT
Source organism: Pangasius djambal (assembly GCA_022985145.1). Classification (NCBI taxonomy): domain Eukaryota; kingdom Metazoa; phylum Chordata; class Actinopteri; order Siluriformes; family Pangasiidae; genus Pangasius; species Pangasius djambal. The sequence goes on along the minus strand of CM040980.1, from coordinate 5,293,691 downwards.
TTTCCCCCACTTTGCTGCAGAATAAAAAGCCCGTGGGGTGGAGTCTGGCCTGATGGAGCTCCTCCTACCCGTGTAGAGCTGGACTGTGTCAAGCCAAAAGTCGAGGGGGTGGAGTTGGACCTGATCCAGCTCCTCCCACCGGGGCAGAGCTGGGCTGTGTCGAGCCAAAAGTCCAGCACGTGGAGTGTGTCTCAGGCTGGTTTTGGAGAAATGTGTTTAATATGTTGTTTCGTGTCATCCCGCATTGTGAGGTGTAGGGTGAGGGTGAGGTTTATAGATGGAGTTGGATCAGATCCAGCTCCACCCCCTGGACTGCTGACTCTTTCCCCTGGAAATCCATGATTAACCTTTGACCTAATTTATATAAAATGTACATTTTTGAATTTTTATTTTAAAAAATGTATTAAGGGCTCTTTAATTTTAAAAATCTGAACCCATAGGGTTCTGAATTTTTTTTTTATCTGAAAAAAAAATACCCCTAACCAGTAAATCTCATTACACCACCCAGCGTGTCCTAAAATGTTTTATTCTTTATTTAGTTTAGTAAACCCCTAATCTGACTACAGTTTGATACGATGATTTATACTTCTTGAATCATCTGAATGTTATGATGTATCCAAAGACATCAAACTCGTCTACAGCATCTGAAATTAGTCAGGATGGGCAAGAATGCACAATAACATGCTCAGTTGCATATTTCAGCCTTCTGCCATTGCACAGTCTAGTACAGAGGACATCAAAATGACTTAGAAGACTGCTGCTTTAATTTATAGAGCGCTCACTCAAAATAGTGCTGTTACTGTACTCACGACAGTGGAACTTTCAGGAACATTAAGGAAGATTTAAGTAAGCAATAAAATGCTTGTGGTGTGCTGTTATAGGAAAATAATCAACAGCAGGGTAGTGTGATGTGGCCCAGTTAACACAAAGCAGAGTTACTGTGAGTGAGCAGCAGACTGAAAGGTAACTGGTTATGATATGATGCCTCAGATATTCTGTTTTATTAATTATGTGAAATTTACAGTCAGGTTTTCTGGATTTATTCTAAAATAACATCATTTTAAGGCCATTCTCTCAAAAAAAAAAAACAAACAAAAAAAAACCAATATTCTTGTGATCAAGTTTTAAAAAGTTGCTAAGCATCAACCACTCAGCTTTGAGCTTTGTAAACGCACTACGTCACCCTGAAGCACGCCGCCTCGTTAGCGCAGTAGGTAGCGCGTCAGTCTCATAATCTGAAGGTCGTGAGTTCGATCCTCACACGGGGCAACGCTTGTTTTCCAAATTTCATACATCTTTCCCTTTTTATTTCGTCTTTAAAGTCATAAAATAAATATTAGCTCTTCTGCATCCCTTCTGTCAATGTCGACTCTGTCAACTCTATGTAATAAAATAATGGCCTGTGGTGTTACTGTGTATGTTTTCTGTAAATGAGATCTTTATTGTATTACCTGTAATGTGTTTCAACATTCCACTAAATAAAGAGACAGCTGGTTTTCAGCACAATCTATTGCAGTGCTTCTGAGCCCTGCCAAGAGAATCGATTTGCTCAGGTAATCTTATCATGTCCACATTGAGAATGGACAATTGCATTTTCGGCTCGGCTATTGATTGAGAACAGCGGCCCACACGTGTACATGTTAAAGCCTGCTTTTAAAAAAATCATCTTTTAAAAAGTACACACTGTGAGATATACATTTTTCGTGAGGGTGTAGCATTAGACCTGATCATATGTACTCATTTTCATGGCATAGATAGATCTGTTTAACTGATTTGATATGTTTGCTCGAGGAAGACCAAAGAGTCAGAGTGTGATTGCCCTTTCCTGAAAAAAAATGCCGATTTCATACCTCAGCATGGTGCACTCGCCGTTTCTGTGATGAATCTGTGATGAATCTTTCGAGGCACATTACTTTTTAAATGTAGTCAAGTGTGAACAGAAATTAGTGGTTTAATGATTAAGACATTTTGGGAAAGAATGCTCAAATGGACAAGAGCTATCGATGATGGCAAAAAGACATTAAAGAAAAAAAGCAATTAGCGGCTAATAGTTATGCCCTTGACAATTTCAAAATCATGGATCGTTGGCAGAGTTCAAAGACTACTGTTACTTTTGCTTTCTAATTAGAAATGTAGTTGTTGGGTTTTTTTTGCCCCCTTTTTCTCTCCTACTCAGCACTCACTGTGTTGACTCTCAGGAGTTTGTGAAAACTCAGCTCCTCAAAAATGCTGCATTCAGGACTTTTGTGCTGCTGTGTACAAAGTGCACTTCTCAATCAAATCAGCCACTGACACTACTACTATACTACTACTGTCTGAACAAGCATACCTGAGGAGCAATTTGTGGTTTCTCAAATCATAACAGTGTTGAAATTCATTCATTCATTCATTCATTCATTCATCTTTATTAACTTACAGGCTCATGGTAGATCCAGAGCCTATCCCGTGAACTTTGGGTGTGAGGAAGGAATGCACTTTGATTTTTGGTAGATGGGAGGAAATCCATGTGGGTATGGAAAAGATGCCAAGCTCCAGACAGACAGTATTCCGAGCTCAGGATCAAACCGGGGACTGATACTGGTACTGAAGATGAATGAATGAAGGAATAATATGTGTCCGTATACTTTTGGCCATACAGTGTACATTGCAGCAAATGTTATTGTTGCCTAATTACCATATTCAGAGTTGAGTTATGCATGTATATGCGGATTTAGTACTGAAATTGTGCCCATCAGTATTCAGATCTTAGACAACTACAGATGTAAGTTACGTGAGAGTTACACGCATGGAGTGGAGTTTGCTTAAAACAGAGGTGTGTGTTTGAGGTCAATATTGAAAACATAAATGTGACGCATTTAATTAATAGTATCATCCCTGTGAATCAAATGCATGATTAAATAGCCTACGTCCTGCACTCACATTATTTCATTAAATCAGTTACAGCAGCTACATTAACTTGTACACACAGTTTTATATCAGTGCATAACATATACGTATAATATACTTTATCATGCAAAATAATAGTATTTTTTGGATCAAGTGCAATTTTACAAGCTGCCAAAGCCATATGGAAGTATGGAAGCTATATTGTCAAATTAATCCAAATTTGCAGTGATTAATGTGATAATAATTTTTTTAACAAGGACTATACATCCAGTAATATATTGGCAATATACTAGACTCCTATTACATGTTTATTTTAAAGCTTGTCATCTTCTCATTCATATTGGTCTTTTATTTTTTAATTTGTTTATTTTTGCTTTTTTGTTATATTGTATTACATTTAACAGCAAAGAAAAAAAAACATGATCTGCTATTTCCTTGTTCAGTCCACATTTTATATTGCTGATTTTCTTTTCGGGTTTGAAAAGTTCAAGTGGCTGTGTTTAAAGGTGTTGGTCCAGAGGCTATTGAAAAAAACTAGTCTTGGATACTTCTACTCAAAAAAAAAATTATGGCAACCTCAGATTAGGGCTGTGAGTGATATGGTGATACATAAAAATATAAAAACATACGATTATAAAAAGTCTATTTATTTTAGATAATTTCCATCAATTTGAGAGAAAATGTAATATATCTTGATACAAGATTTGGTAAATATCGCTCAGCCCTTCCTCGGATGCCTTAACTACCCACAGGTAATTTGCATAATCTGAATGGGGCACCAAGAAAATTGACTTTGTGCATAACCCAACTCTGAATACAAGGAACTTTCCCTGTGAAAATACTGACATAACTTTTGAAATCAATTCACAGACTTTAAGTACAACCCCTAGTCCAGAAAATACAGTGAAATTCTTTCTTCATATATCCCAGCTTGTTAGGAAGCTGGGCTCAGAGCGCAGGGTCAGCCATGACAGAGCAGAGAGGGTTAGGGGCCTTGCTCAAGGGCCCAACAGTGGCAGCTTGGCAGGCAGCAACCTTCTGATCAGCAACCCTTAACCACTGAGCCACCACTGGCCAGATTTTTGGGATATGGGTTTTAGAGTGTGTGTTGTGATGTTTTATTCTCAGTCAGGCTCATTGTGTGAGCTACAAGCTTTCACTACAAGCGTTTGTCAAATTAAAGCAATGACCTTCCTTTGGCCTGAAAAAACCTTCATCACTTCTCTGATAATGGATGGCTGATTGTTTGGGTAATATTAGAGGTGCAGTATGTTATTTTTGGAGGATAAAAAGTCCATAGAGAGATTCTTTGCTGTAAGAGAGATCATTATAAATAATAATTTAAAAGAGAAAAAGGGTTGGTTGAAGGGCACTTAGTATTAGAGAGAGAGAGAGAGAGAGAGAGAGAGAGGAAAGAAACAGAGGTTTTTAAAGGGCACCTCCACACAGGGAGAGAGAAAAAGAGAGCGAATGGTCTCAATGCTTCTGCTGAAGGCAATGTGTCTGTGGCTCATTTCTAATCTGCGTAACCAATAATCGCTAAGCCGTTTAGCCGCTGCACTGGCTAAAATGGAGGAAGTCTTTAGAAGTCATTATTCTAACCTCATTTATCTTCATGACCCCTTTTCCAGGAAAGCGTCTTCAAGTTCACCACTAACACACATTTAATTTCTGAAGTCTTTGGCTATTTTATGTTTTTGGTTACTGCTATTTGTTCTCAGCATTCGCTTGTACCAGTTTTACACTATTGGTGGATTGGAGTGATGTGATTAAGTGATTTTTAACATAGTGGTTCAGTGAGCAGAAAATGTCAGCTGCAGCCGTGAGCTTCGTGTAGCATTAAGCCAGGCAAGTTTCAGATGAGATCAGCTGCTCTCAGAGTGGTATGGCCGTAAGCCAGACAGCCGTTTGTGTGGATATTTGTACAAAGTATTTGTTTCTATACTGCAGGTGTTTGGTTTGAGGATGAACACATGCACATGAGCATAATGTTTCTTTATTCCCTTTTTTTTCTCTTTAAAGTCAATATTTTTCCAGCTGTAATAAGCCATAGCTCAGATTTTAAGGCACTGGATGGCTGTAAGTTTAGATTCCATTATAACAATGACATTTTTATGCACATTGTTATAACCTGCATACAGTACGAGTGTCTCTGGTTATATTCTGTCTCATTTTTCACATAATCTACAGGGTGTCCCAAAAGTCTCCATATATAGGGGAAATTACCACGTCTTAGCAAAATGTCTTCCAAAATTTTTCACATTATTTAAATAATAATATTTTTTTTCAGATAGCCTTTGAGAATGACAAAAGAAGAACGTATTGAAATCATCTCATGAAGCCGTCCCAAGGTTGCGATGGACTTTAACAGGAAACATGGTGAGCACATCACACGCGACACCGTTGTTAACAAATTCAACAAGACTGGTAGTGTTGCAGACCAACCGAGAAGTGGACGTCCTCGAACATCCACTGATGAAGGCACAACCAAGTGGTGCTGGTGTACACAGTCCCCTATGCATGAAGACCTTTGGGACACCTTGTATATTATGTCCATATATTCACTACAGTTTTGTGCATTTCTATAATTGTTTATTTTAACTAGTTTTAATACTCTTCTGCTGCTTTATTGTCTTTGGTCTTATATTCTCCATTGTCTCTTGTCTGCTGCTAACATTGGAATTTCACACTTGGGATTAATGAAGTGTTATCTTATCTCTTATCTTACTGTTTGAGAGCCAAACAGTAAGATAAGAAGCCAAAAGCTTCACGTGCTCAATCCTGTGAACGGATTGAACTCTCGTGCTAGTGTGACTGACAGCAAGTCTTTTCGGTTTAATCCAGACGTCTAGGCTGTCTGTTGCTTTGTTTATATTCATACGTTTTATTAATTACTCCTCATGGTTCGTTAAAATGCACACACTGTTCGCTATTCAGGGAGATCAAACTGCGCAGAACTTTTGCAGTACAAAAAGGCTAAACAAGGCAACTTTCGATTAATATAGATTAATATTTGTAAGACTGTGTTTCACATCCTCACATTAGTTTCCTTCGTATCATTGCTTTTTCTGCTGAGGCGTCAGATCCAAACTGGACCAAAGACAACTGGCCTTTTGCACATGAATACATTTTCTCATGTACACGTTATTCATCTTGCTGACTCGGACATTTTCTTCTTCTCTACTTACCTCCAGTGATTCAGAATGGTTGGTGCTGAGAGTTAACACTTTTTGAACACTATATATTGATATTTTTGGCTAAACTTCAAGTTGTATGCATATTTTAAATTCTTTAAAAAATATGAAAGAAAGAAATAGATCAGAAGTACATCGAGAAACGTCTGACAATATTTTTGTGCATTGTATTTGAAACCATTTAATCTAATGTAATTTGAAAAGGCACACAACATGTGCAGTGCCTTTTAAGAATTATTGGCACCCCTCAGCAAAATGATTATATAACATGAATATTACTCACAATAATTCACATGCCTGTGTGTAACCGCTACTAACACTGTACATGGGTCTTTTATCTGTAGGCTTAATGGGTTTACCCTCCAGGTTCATTAGGATCTCCGAGTTGCCACTCTCGCCTTCTTATTTTATGTGTAGCACAAAATCATTTTGTCTGCAGTACATATGGATTATGTAAAATATGGCCATCATATGACCAAAGAAATAGACATTCACTTTTCCTATCTCTCCACATGCAGTTACAATAATATTTACCTCGTGTGTCCTCAGAACTCCTGTACTGAACCTCATCAGCCACATGGAGGCATCCAAGGAGTGCTGAGCAAATCATGGAAGCGGTAAAGACAGAAGTGCAGTGTGGAAGTGTGGAAGAGATCAAGGAATAACAAATCCTATTCTCTTCATTGCTCTTCTATGAATGTTCTGTGAGGCTCTGTAACATGAGGAGAGGTGGGGAAGGTGTAGGAGGTAAGGGTGTAAAGTCAGTGTGCATGTTTTTTTAAGGGCAAACCAAGAATCATAGTTTTAGTCCATAGCAGGGGTCAAAACCCTGGCAGTCACAGACATATCCATAATCAAAACCAGGAAACACTAAACACAAAACAGGAAGTGGGAATACAAGGCTTGGAGAATCAGCCACTTGGACTTCCTTTTGTTACAGCATAGGTTAAACTGACCTGAGCATAATCTGTCATATAAATATGCTTAAAAATTTTTTTAAAAAAAACAAAACATTTTTATTTAATTGTCAGTGACAGGCTGGTGTGATGGGGATGAGGCTAAGCGGAATTACTGTTACCATTTTCCTATAACAGTACATTGTGAGGTGTTTTATTCCTCTTACACCATAGCAATTTGGTATTATATTTTTATTTATTAAAGAATGACGCTGTACATTTTATCCATTTATAGTAAATGTTGTAGAATGTCCAAAAAACATTCATCACTTACGTTAGAGCAGCTCTAAACTTTATCTGTTTTTTATAGGTTAAAAACAAAACAGCTTGTCATGTTACAAAAAACACTTCACGTTACAGCTTTACCTCTGATAAAAATGTTCCTGAAGGAAAACCTCACCAGATCAACCAGACTGAGCATCTGCCATACAAGTCCCTAAATGTTAAATGATAACTTATTACAACAAGCACATTACATTACGAGCTGATTTTGACCAATCAGAATCAAGCATTCAATGGCAATGTGGTTTAAGGCATATGATTTATTATATTTAGAGAAATGTTCATTGCAAATGTTATTCCCTAAAAAAAAATGCTTGCAACATTTTAATAGAATCATAGCATGAAAAAATAATTATGAAAATGTTTTCATTATTTTTATATAATGCCCACAAATTAGGGTGAGATATAGTCAGGGATTTTCATGGAATAATGCTATGGTTCAAAAGTCAAACAAGTACATCCTCTTTGTTCTGTGATCCATCCAGAGCCTCTCTTCCAAAATCATGGCTCTAATTTTGCTTTAGTGCTAGGAACATGAATGACTGAGGGAAAAACCATGGCCAATTCACACAGAAAGTGTTTCTGATGTGGCGTTAATAGTCTGTATGAATCACGTCACATGGAAAAGATGTGCATCCATTTTAAGCACTTCCAGTAATCACAGAATGATGGATACTCTGCAAGATTGTAAAATGCTGTGGTTGGTCATCACCTATTCTGTCTTCACTGAGCCTGTTAGAATGCAAAGAGTGTGATCCTGCAGGCTGATTAAATTGTTTATTATATAATGACAGCTATAGCTGGCACAAACCCTCACCATATGTAACGTGCATATATAAGCGTATCCATGCTGGGTGGTGTGATCTGGCCCGACACATCCTATAACAGCATGGACTGCTTTACTCCTCTTATACCACAACATGTCATGCTTTTAAGCTGTTTTTTAGTTACATTTAATGTTGTGGAACATACAAGAAACAAGGTATCCTGTTATCAGTTAAGATACCGTAGCTGGTCCCAGCTGATAGGAAGGCTATGGTAATCATTATATACAGTAGACAACAGAAAAGCTTCTCAGAAATGCACAACATGTCAAAACCTGAGTTAGATGAGCTAGAACAAGAAAGACCCATATCCTGTCAGCCAAGAACAAGGCTCTGGGGCTACAGTAGGCACTGAAACTGGACAGCTGAAGACTGGATAAACATCACCTGGTCTTTTTCCAATCTTCAACTGTCCAGATTTCTGTTCTACCAGAATGTGAGGAGAATTTTGCCAAATGTTATGATAAGAAGTGCTCTGAAATGAAAAATCGCTTACCCTACCTTTTAATATCTATACACACACCTTTCTTTGTGATGGATATGGATGGCAAATGAATCGATTATAGGTCTATACATCCAGCTTGTGTGACAAATATAGATGTCACCTGGATCTTATAAAAAAAAGATCTGTCTGATTTTGACACCAAAATCAATAGAAACATATTTCCCAGAGCAGAGGAACTGGACATGCGTGTTTTTCCATGTCAGTGTCTCAGATGCTATGATGATATACTATATATATATATATATATATATATATATATATAGGTTTTACAAAATCTTGAGTCAGTAAATTAAGCTTGATGTGAAAAACATTAGTTAAGATGTTCAGATACATATTTTCACAACTCAAGGTGTATGAACAGATGCAGATATTAGGGTTTAGGGGGTGACGTTACCCTTCATTAGCTTTTCTTGTACGTTTCGCTTGATATCGGGTTGAAATAACTATGTACACTGCCCTCCAAAAGTTTGGAAACGCCTGAACAAAATAGGGTTTTTGGGCAATATCAGCATAAATCCTCTTTAGTTAGTGACCATTTTGCATTGATAATAAGGGACAACACAAACTATGAAAACATATTTTATTAAATAAAAAGTTTATGAACATAAACATGAACATAACATAGAAAAATACTCAAATTTT
>CM040980.1:5236091-5273557 GCA_022985145.1 Pangasius djambal | reverse complement strand
ATCATCTTTGGGCAATCCTCCAGGAGGCTTGGAGTAATATATCAAGTCAATGTTTGAATAAACTGACTGCTCGGATGCCTAGTGTTGTCCCTTATTATCAATGCAAAATGGTCACTAACTAAAGAGGATTTATGCTGATATTGCCCAAAAACCCTATTTTGTTCAGGCGTTTCCAAACTTTTGGAGGGCAGTGTAATAAGATGCATGTTAGTGTATGTCGTGTCGTTTAGCACTGTTTAATTTTGAATTTTCAATTTCAATTTATTTATAAAGCACATTTAAAACAAATTTAATTGACCAAAGTGCTAGAGGAGGATGCAGGTAACGTCAATTCATTGATAATAATAATTAATAAATAATCTCTTATAATAATTATAATAATACGGTTTAGTACTGATAGAGATGTGTAATGAGTGAACTCTGTTGTCCTCTGCACTGGTGATATTTTCTTACCACCATTGTTTAATTAGCTGATATCCTCATCATCTCTCATCATAAAGTATATAATTACTTTTTTCACTAATTATATTTATTCAGAGCCTAACAGAGCAGACAAGCTCGTTCTTGATCTGTACAGATTCCTCTTTTTTAAATTTTTTCTAATGACGGGGTTTTATTCTTTCTACTTAACTCTTATTACAAAAAATCACCTCCTTTAACTCACTACAGCCACTAAAGTCACCCCAGGAGGAGTTAAATTTTATACTTCAGTAAACTCTTCGCAGTTATTATGACAGTTACTGAGCCCTCTCCTGTGAGTGTCGTGGTTTAACTGCCACGATTAAGAAGATATTGAAATCTATGACCGTCAGTGTTATTATTCTCCTGCTGTAACGACTTTACAGCTGGCTGGTTTAATAAATGGCTGTGTTTATCCTATCAACATAATAACACTGAGACATGTGCCGTTATTAAGTTATGATATATGGCACAGTTGTGAACATTTCAAAACATTATCTCTACCACTGTGCTTTACTGGGGAGAAGTTTACATAGAAGGACAGCAGGACAGTCAGCTTGTTAGCTTGTTCTTAGCGACAGCTGTTTAAGAAAGAAGCAGGATTTATGCAATATTGCGATGATATTGTAAATCTTTAAAAATAGGTTTTACAAATAGTCACTCCTATATCTTCAGTTTTATCCTGCTTTATCCTGGTCAGGGTCATATCGGATCCGCAGCCTATCCCGGGGGACACTGGGTGAGAAGCAGGAAGACACCCTGGATGGAACGCTAGTGCATTACACTGCATCTCACACACACACACACACACACACACATTCACACCTAAGGGTAATAATTTACACTGCAAAAAATTTGACATCCTAGCAAGTGAAAATATCTTGAATATAGTAAAATTGATCTAGTATTTCCTATTATAAGATTATAATAAACCCAACATAAGATTATATCTAGACATTTCTACTGTTTTCAAGCTTTAAATTTCCTTATTCCATTGGCAGATAATTTTGCTTCTTTCTAGAAATAAATACTTCAAATTAGCAAAATCATCTGCCAAAAGAACAAGATTATTTCAAGCTTGAAATCAGTAAAATATGTTTAGAAATAGGTGTAATATTCTTGTAATAGGTTTGCTGTAATCTTATAATAGGAAATACTAGATCAATTTTACTATATTCAAGATATTTTCACTTGCTAAGATGTCATTTTTTGCAGTGATATACAGTAGCCAAGCCATCTAGTGGCATGTTTTGGGAGGGAGAACCCAGAGAAAACCCACAGAGACACGCACGAACATGCACATAAACGATGCACAGATGGTAACCTGAGCTCAGGATCGAACCAGAGACCCTGAAACTACGAGGCAGTAACTCTGTAGCATGTTGTATGCTAAAAATCGCATAACATGGGGATAAAATAAAGAATGTAATTTACATTAACAAGAAATTTAGTTGTTAGGTTTTACAGATATCCCAAATAACAAAACTGGTGTATGTTAAAGATATGAATAGTAAACAAATTAAAATCACCTTCGTCTAAATGTTCTGGTCATTCAGCAACTCTCTTTCTGCGTATGATATAAATATTATTTGCCATTATAACTGCCTCTAACATCTTTTGTATCCTCTTAACAAACTTTTTCTTTTAATAAGTATTTATATTGTATGCATTAGATTATCGTTTCAGAAAACATTGATCTATTTCTTTTAATTTCTTGGAATTAATTTCATTTGTAGACAAACAGTAAAATAGAGGAACAAAACTTCCTTTTGTTCCATTTAAAAACCACAAGCAGTACTTTTGCACTTATAATAATGTTGTATCAGTACAAGCACAATTGGATCCATATAAAAAGAATTTATTCTGTGAACTAAAGACTTCACCTGGTTTTTATGTCTACAGCTAGCACTACTCTTTCAAGAGGCTCTAAAATTGATCCATCTGTATGTTTCTATAAGCATAATCAGCATGTGTGATTCCCAATTTCAACCTTTTCCAAAAAAAAAACAATATTTGCATTTGTTATTAATCCCTTAAAGTCACAGTTAGTCATCATAAAGCGCATTATTCGGTAAGTGCTGTGAAACTAAAAGGAAAGCTGTGTGCTTAAACGCCCACCTGTCCTGCTAGTTTTAGTGGTTAATGTTTAGGGGTGGTGATGAAGAGGAGGAGGACGGGGGAAGTGTAGTGTATGTGAAAGATGATTGGTTATTTGCAGAGGAGCTGGCGATGGGGGTCAAGCACACACTCCATGTCAAACATGGAAGCAATTTTTGATCCACAACAAAAAAAAAATGGATGAAACTGAAAAAAAAAAAAAACAGCAGTGTTTTTCTGTGTATGGTTGATAATGATTTCATGCCATGTTCCCCTTTATTATCTTCATTATTATGTGTGATTGTATTACAATGACCGGTTTTGCATAAGTGACCTTTACAAATTCTAATGAAAATCCATTCAGAGGATGAAGATCAACAGTGTGCTAAATAGGGACGGCCCGTATAAATGGCTAGACATTAGCCGTCCCATTTAATATGATGATAACACATTGAAAGCATCTGCAGGAGATAAATCGAATGAATTCATTCTCATAAAAACAAAAAAAAAAATACAGAATACACTCGATTGTTTCAGCAACTTTGCCCACAGCACTAATACTAATTACAGGTTGTCTGATTATGCATTTGATATGCAAATACTCTACAGCGGTGAAAATGTAGCCTGTGTGAGCTTGTGTTTCTATGAACAGAGTTTCATTTACAACAGAACAGCTCAAAACAATGAACAATTGAACCTCCCTTCAGGCTGTACTCCAGAAAAAAGGCCTCAACTTCACACTACACAGCATCACCATATTGGCCTACTATGTTTCATACAATGATCCCAACACACCATTACAAAATCTCATTCAGTGTGTTCTTCTGGAGTGGAGAGAAACAAATAGAATAAATGATAGAGAATGTTTTTTTTCTGTATTTGATTACCCTCTCAGTAAACCTGCAGTGGTGTAAGATTGATAATGGTGCTCTGTCTCTCTTTAATACATCATGAAGCCTGGAATAAAATGTCATGTTTGGAGTTTATGGTCTCAGGCTGTGTTGTAATATCCTTATCCAATCTCTAGTACTGTTTAGCACTGGACTATTATCAAAACACCATCATCTGCAAGGGAAAAAAAACTGTTCAAGCTGTTCTAGCAGAACTGTCATGAATTGAAACCAAGAATCCAGATTAAATTTAGATGTCTAATGGATTCAGTGGAATTCCGCTCACTTACTTTAGTATTATCATCCAATCAGCCAATCATGTGGCATCAGTGCGATTGATAAAGTCGTGCAGATACAGGTCAAGAGCTTCAGTTAATGTTCACATCCAACATCAGAATGGGTTGAGAAGAGAAAAGTGACCTTGATGTGAATTTGACCGTGGCATGAGTGCTGTTATGTCAAACACACCACATATCCAGTGAGCAGCAGTTCTGCAGGCAAGAACAACAAGAACCACCTTGCTGTTAAGAGAGGTCTGAGGAGAATAGCCAGAGCTGACAGGAAGACTACAGCAACTCAAATTCTACTAAAAAACAACTCTTTACACCCGTGGCGAGGTGAAAAGCATCCCCACAAACAGGAATCTGAGGCTACAGCGGACAGCTGACAAATCTGCAGCAATGATGTGACGCAGTCACGTCAACCAGAATCTCAAAGGAATGTTTCCAACACTTTGAGGAATCAATGTCATGAATAATTGAGGCCGTTCTGAGAGCACAGGAGAATCCTACCCACTATTAGTATGCTGTTCAATAATATGCTGCTGGTGAGTATAAGGTTTTATCTAACAATTTTTTGGTTTAAAAAATGTCCATGCCACTGAATACACACTTCTTCTTCTTCTTCTGTATGTGAGAAATATGACATTTCAGGCAGAAGTCCTTCATCAGCTGTACATTATAGAAAGCCAAGAGGAGATTGGTTGATTGTTTTGTCGAACACCTTTGTACCATCAGCATGAAGGATTTCTCCTTTCTAGTGCTAAGACACTTCAAGAGCAATGAACATAATGCTAATGACATCTCTGTTTATGTTGCTATTGTTGCTATGGGAGTCAATGATGTGAGGACACCTAAGGAGGGAAATAGGCACATGTTAGAAAAATCTGTGAAGCAAAAAGATGCTTTCAGATTCAAAGAATGGAAATAAAATGAAATTAAATGAAAAGTTTCTATACGTAAAATTATTCAGTATAAACGGTATTTGCTTTGGCCACAATTTGCATTTCACCCTTTAACAGGCAGCTCAACCACACAGTATACAGCGATCATAAATTCATCTCCTTTAAGATTTCCCTCAGGATTTATTTCCCATATTTAACAAAAAGAAAAAGCGAAAAACTAGGCAAGCTCACAAACGGAGTGGCTATCCTTTAAACGTGAGCTTTTTACTAAAACATGCAGAATAAAGTTTCCAATAATGTGTGGTATATTTCCATTGTTGTATTTGTTTGTGTTTATGGAAGGTGATAGTCTTATATTTCTTATATTGTATTTCTTTGTGTGCCTATTAACAATATCTGTTCCTTGGTGCACTGTTGTATGGTTTTATAAGGAAATATGCTGCTGGGTTGAAGAAGCATCTTGAGCTTGGCATCGTTCTTTTAAACACGTTGTTTTAAATACTTGCTTGTTTCCTCAGGTCATAGCAGTCTCAATTATGGTTTTGTTCTTTTAAATAAAAAAAGCTGTTTAGTACTTAATATTCACTTTTCTTTGAAAAACATACAAACTCCATGTAACATTTAGGATTTGATAGGGTTGAGTTTTTTATTTTTTTAATTCACAAAATATAGTTAACTAGTATCCATGCTAACAGCATAAAGACACTCTAATGAAGGGATCACAAAGGGCTGGTGTGACTGCAGGCTTTCATTCCAACCAAGCACCTGATTCCACTTCTTTTATCAGTTCATGTTAGTCTCCTATCAACTATCCAATTAACTACCTCCTATTTGATGGAATGAAAGCCTGCAGCCATGCCATTGCAGATAAGATTGAGGACCCCTGCACTAATGGGTTACATTTTTTTAAATTAATCGTTTAGTTTAAAGTTTAGCTTCAGGAAGCACCAGGTCTCTCTCTCTCTCTCTCTCTCTCTCTCTCTCTCTCTCTCTCTCTCTCTCTCTGGCATTCTACCTCGCAATGAAAAACAAACATGTATAAATAATCTTCTCATTAACCACACACAGGTGTAAACACTCACTCATATTTTCCAATAAATCTTTACAATGGCAGTGACAGCTTTTGTATTTTGACCATTCTGTGCACACAAAAAATGTGATCAGGGAAAAAAAAAAGTTTTATGAAGTTTATCTTGGCTTTAAGGAATTGTTTGAGCTGCCCAAGCTGAAATTATGAGGAGGATTTCTTACATAATGTGTTTGTAGTGTTTGTGCATAAACACATTTGTATCTCTCTTTAAAGCTGCAGGCAACTAACAAAGGAATGCATCGCTATCTTTCACTGGAGAGCGATCTGATTTTGTGTCTGCTATCATAACAATTATACACTCCTAGAACAAAAAGGTTCAATCTAGAACTTTAAAGGGTTCTTAAAGCCCTCAAAGTTACTAGGTAGAACCCAAGAATAGAGTATTTCCCTTTTACAGAGGGTTCCAAAGAAAGCTTGTGGATCCCATTTTTTTCCAAGAGCGTATGAGGAAACCTAAAGTTCTTTGGAGTTTGTGTCCATGGACATTTCCCTAATCACAAACGCCTCTCAAAATCATAAATTATAAACCACTCAACGCTTTCTAGAACAGCCACCATCCATGTGTAAGGAATAAAACACTACAGGGTGTGCTGTTATGGGAAAATAATCAGTGACAGGATTGTGTGATGACATAACAACGCCAAAGATTATTTTTCTATAACTCAATCTCCTGAAGTGTTTTATTCCTTGTACAGTATATCAGAGTAATTTTCCACCGCTGACCATTTTTTTTATTATTAATTAAAGAAAGATGCCATATTTTCTATCCATTTATAGTTACTCTTAATGTTGTGGAACATCCGTGAAACAAGTTAGTTTCTGTGAGCACTTATATAGTAGCTACAAGCAGTTGTTTTCTTTTTTCCTCTTTTTTTTATCTCTTGAAGTGAATTAAACCAATAAAAAACTGAGAAACTGCAAAGCATAAAATTCTCTGTCCTGAAGACTTTCCTATGTTGGTAAACCTACAGCCTGGTAAAGTTACAGCTTTCCGTCAGACTGTCATAAAACACCGACGCTGGAGACTCCTTCAGTAAATGCCAAATAAACGTCTCGTCACAGAAAACTTCACCATATCAATAACTGTGCATTTTGTAATCCATTTATGTGCAGTGTTCATCATACAAGTCCCTGTGTAAGTTGTTACTATAGAAATGATAAAGAATTAGAATGAGTGCATTAATATAAACCAGTGATTATAGAAAATTAATCAACAAACTTCCAGCCAATCAGAATAGTGAATTCAGCAATGCTGTGGTATAATATCTATCATTTATTCTCCTGTATTCTTTGCTCTAGAGCATTTGTCATTTTAATATAGTAATACATTACACCATTAACTCAGGTTAGCTCAGGGTTTTGGAGGCTGGGGGACACAAAATCCCAAAATCCACCACTTCTCACGGTCCGAATTTGTCATTTCAGACATACTTTCCCCTTGACAACTATTTAAGATCAATGCTATGAGAATGTATGATGTGAGTAAGAAACTTTGGCCTAGCATTCAGTGCATATGATGTATAACAAAAGCTACCTACGTAAATACTTCCAAAAACTGCACACATAATTACATGCTGAACATAATTACTGCTGTTTAAACTAACTATACTTACCAAAGCAAATACATAGAGGATGTAGGAAATGACTCATTGTTTCTTTTAATACCTAGTGATTATCCTGGGATATAAAAAGACACAGAAGATGGGTAGTTATATTAGGAATAATGTAAAAAGTGTAAAGAAGAGTTAGAGTTTTTAAAAGAGCTTAATGGCAGTCTAAATGGAGTACCGTAAAATGTCTTGCACGTTCAGAGACCTATTTTACTACACTTTATTTTTAGTATTGTTGATGTGTTGAGTACTGGTAATTTTGGCTGTTAGCATATTGTGATCTCTTTATATTGTGATATAAAATCCCAACAGATTTTGTAAACAGAGAGAATTTCGGTCAGTCTGTGTTTTCATTCTTTCCCAGAAACGTGGTCTTTTTGTTTAAGAGCATCTTCCGTGGACAATTATGCAAAAACGGTAGCACACAAAACTTTGTGCCTTACAGGCAATGAAAATCCCAAATCTCAAGGAAATCAGTGCAATCCCATTGTTCTGCGAGACAAACCAAGACGGAGCTGGACATATTGCCTCCTCATAGTTGAACAAACTTATCCTGCATCACTACAGTCCACTGTGATCACGCCGATACTCATTACTTTCCTGTTTTTATCCCTGGTTTGGTCAATATGGAGAAGATTCTCTGCCAGACAGAAAAGTAATCACAAACGTGAAATGGAATAAACCCGGAAATATTGCTTTGAATTTGTGACATGAAGAGAAGGTACATCTTTTTTAGTGACTAGATTATTAAACCTTTAATCATCAAGCCTTTCAGAATTACCTAATTATCTAATTTCAGTACTCCATATAATCTGTGCCAAAGGCTTAAAATCTTGGTTTACACCGTTTTACTGTACAAGCTTTAAACCCAGAGGACATCCCATATTATGAGCTGATTACCAGTTGAGTCCATGGAAACCAAATGTCTACTTGTTTAGTTTCCATAGCAACTAAACTCAAAATAACTCGAGGTAATCAATAACTGCATCATTTTTGTAAAGCCAATATTATTAAAAAAACAGTATAATTATCTAATATTATGCTGCTGGTATAACACTAGAGATGACTGAGTGTGTGTACTGGGGGAAAAAAGATGGGTAATTCAGTAGAATTTAAATGTGCTGTGATGAATTTGCACAGTTTAGAGCTTTTTTTTGTTTTTGCGCTGTCATCTCTCCTACTGTGCAGACAGAATCATTTGAATATAACTCATGGTATTTTCAACAGTAAATAAAAATAAGGAATAAAAAACTTGTTGTTATTGTTATTGTTATTAAAAATCAGCTTCGGATGATAACAGTAACTGTTTTACATTGGACTACATCATACCACACCACAGCGTTGATTGTTTCTCTAAAATAGCACGTGGTGAAGGGTTTTATTCCTCTAATACCCCAGCGATTGCCAGTGAATAAAATTTGTAATTAAATAACATATCGCTGCTTGTTTTAACCATTTATAGTTACATTTAACATCATGGAAAGTTATAATTAGTAGTAATTAGTAATAATTATATTACTAATATATATATATATATTATTCGGACTTTCCGGTGTCAGAAAATTTAAAGTTACAGCTTTAAGTCTGTTACAAAGCACTGACACTGGAGACTCCTTCCATAAATGTTACATAAACGTCTCCTCACAAAATTGCACACTTTTTTTTTTAATCTATTAATGTTGAGCATCCACCCCAAGTTGTTACTATAGAAATGATAATATATTACAATGAGTGCATTAATATACGTCTACCTTGCAGCTGGAACCGCTACTATAGAAAATTATTCAACACCTTCTGAGCAGCAATCAAGAATTCAACAGGTATATAGGTTAATATAAGACGCAAGTAGCCTTCTTGCGAACAAAAATACTGTAGATGTGTAACTTTTGGGAGCACATCAGCCTAGGTTGTGCCCTTTTGTCTTTGTTATTCTTTGGATTATCATTGGATTTTCCTTCTCTTTTTTTCCTCTCGCTCATCCTTTGCAGTCCACAGGAGTAATAATTCATGTCCCTTATGAGATCCCGTTTTTCTCCACCACATGCTGTGTGTGTTCATGCATAAATAATCATGACAGACATGAAGGCTGCAGAAATGCAATGTACTATACAATAAAATAAAAAAAAAAAAAACATTCACTGTGGAGGATTCTATTTTTGATAGTAAGGACTTTATGATGGAACTTTCTTTGTATTTATTTCTGAACCTGTACATGTCGGGTGATATCACAGTTTGTGGTAACAATCCCTGTGAATCCCCGTGAATCCCCTCTCAGGGCTCTTTAGGAGCATCTCATAATAAACCATAAAAGCACCCATTGCTTTCATTCTTCTGCTCCTGGGAGCCCCATTCCTGCAAATATCCTCCTGTGTGGAAATATATCTAATTTCTAGCTGTAAATAAAGGTCAGAAACTTCCAGCATGCTCAGAACAACAAACCTTACTCCATGAATGCTGTGGCAAAGGAGGTAAATACAGTACAATGGCATTGTTTCCTTTGCGTCAGAGCGCAGGTTCGGCCATTATACAGTGCTCCTGGTGCAAAACTGGCTTAAGGGCGGGCATAACCATGCTAGCAGCGCTAAGCCCTGTCTTTCAAAGATCAATAAAATGCTTACCTTTTTGGCATTTACATCATTACTTGCTTTTAAAAAATATCTTAAAGCGGATTGCGTTTGATGTAAGAAAAAAAGCAAGGCTTGCGCACAAGAGGTAACATGAAGAGAAGCAAACAGACAGCACTATTTAATTTATGGCTAGTACAGTCACGTGAGTTTTTTGCCTTGGGTTTTATTTTTATTTTCTTGACTGTTGATATAGATATGATGACCTACATGGCCCAGTAGCTTAGGTAACCAATTAAATAATCTAACTAGTTGGACATGGGTAAATCAGACCTAGTGTGCTTGCTATCTAATTAGATCAAAGCATAGGACACCACTGGTTAAAAGGTATAACATTAGTTAGCTGTACTTTTCTATGTCAGCCATTATAGGTTATGAAATGTACATTTTAATTCCACAACATTCACTCAACCCTGTTGCACACACACTTTCGCCCCTATCGAATATTTGCAAAATTCAACAAATTACATGTTCTACCGGAAGCTGCATCATTTGAATTTCCTGAAGATCATGGGGAAAAGAAAACTATTTTCTCTCCTTCTTTTTTCTTTATATTTATTGATATTGTGAAATTGATTGACAAGCTCAGCTTGAAAGTACAGTTACGGGAAATTAGTATTCCGACACTTTTTTAAAATTTATTTATTTAATATATTTTCGGTGTATATGTCCACTTTCTGTGCATAATCCACTTCCAGTGCATATGTCCACAAATTTACACAAACAATGTCTTTTGCCTTTGTATTTGTAATAAACAAAAAAAGGATGCATTCATAAGTATAATCAAAGATATGTTTAAAAAAAATGAAATAAATAGGGGTAACTTTGTTACATAAAAATAAATTATCAAGTTCTATATATAAATGCTGCCAAAAAATGTTCTTGGGCAAATTGCACTTGGTGTCATTATAAAAGACTTGTTGGTTTCACGCAACAAGTAGCAATCATGGTGATGGTGAAGGAGCTCCCTAAAGTTCTCAGGGACAAACTTATTAAACACTTGAATGGACAAAGCTACAGAGCCATAGCGAAGACCAAACATCCCTGTCAGTACAACTGGTCTGATAATACGCAGGTGGAAAGTTCAACTACTCCAAAACATCCCCGGGTATGTGTGCCACGCAAGATTTCACAACGCGCTCTCAGATTAGCAATAAGGAAGGTAAGAGAGAAGCCAGCAGTCACTCGAAAAGAGTTGCAGGATGACCTGAAAGCAGCAGGAACAGCAGTTACACAGAGAACGCAGAGAACAACGAGCAATGAACTGCACTGCCATCGTTTCCATTCCACCCCATGCAAACCTCCTCTGCTAAAAAAGAAGCACAGAGATGAATTTAGATAGATCACAACTCTTTTGGAACAGTATACTCTGGTCAGACGAAACAACAAAAAATCTGAATCTAGGGAGAAGATGGATGTTTCAACAAGACTATGACCCCAAACACACATCCAAAATAACTCACGAAGACCTTGCATGGCCTGGTCAATCTCCTGACATCAGTGGGATCCTCATAACCTTGAGGAATTGAAGACAAATTGCCAAGAGGAATGGGTCAAAATTGAACATCTAGGTTGCGAAAAGCTAATTATGCTAAAAAGCTAAAAAGCTAATTTGTGGTGGCCGATGATTTTTTTTCTATATTCATTTCATTTTTTAAAACAACTTTGTTTATGTTTATGAATACATACTTTTTCTCTTCATATTTTTGAGGCCAAAGTCAAAAGACATTATGTGTGTAAATTCTAAGTAGATGTACGAACTGGAGGTGGAGTATATTATACATGGATGTTAGCATGGATGCTAGCGTTGTTAGCATGGATGCTAGTTAGCCATTTGTGTATTTGCTAATTCTGTGTTAAAGAACTCAAATAAAATGCAGATTGTTGCGTAATATATTGTTGGATTCATTTTTGAGAAACAATTCAAAATAAATTAGTGGTTAGCATGTTGGCGTCACACTTCTGGGGTTGGGGGTTCAATTCCCGCCTACGCCCTGTGTGTGCGGTGCTTGTGTGTTCTTCCCGTGCTTCGGGGGTTTCCTCCGGGTACTCCGGTTTCCTCTCTCAGTCCAAAGACATGCATTGTAGACTGATTGGCATCTCTAAATCGTCCATAGTGTGTGAATGTGTGTGCAGTTGTGCCCTGTGATGGGTTGGCACCCTGTCCAGGGTGTCCCCTGCCTTGTGCCCCAAGTCCCTGAGATAGGCTTCGGGCTCCCCATGAAGGATAAGTGGTACAGAAAATGGATAGATGGATAATGGATGGATAATTTTTAAGAGTAACAAGGGTTAAATGGCACCACAATCATAGAATCTCTTACAATCACATGAATGTATGTGCACTGCATGTATGAATGTATTTTGTACACAGATACACAAAAAAGCAGACCATCTTTCTCTCTGATGCGTGAAGGAGGGAGGAGGAGAGTAAGCACATGGGGAGAGAGCGTGTGGGAGTGTGTATGTGTGTACATGTGTGTGTGTGTGTGTGTGTGTGTGTGTGAGAGAGGCTGTTGCTGGAGTAAGACTCGAAGTGAAAGCATACGGCGAGGCAAGAAGCACAGGGAGGAGAAAAGTGGATTGCTCCATCCTTAAATGAGGATATTAGACATTCACCCAGACAAGGAATCCCCGTGTGGAGAGGAAGGGAGAGACAGAAGACTCTAGGAGAAAGAAGAAAAGGACAGACAGGACTGGAGAAAGGAGAGAAAAGGGAGAGGTGGATAAGAGTGAAGGGAAGAGTTGATGGTACGGCAAAGTGATGCTTCAGTGTAGTCTGTTCCTCTCTGACACAACTTAGCACTCAAGGTAACAGCGTCTCTTTGCACCTTTCATCTGTTTGCACATCAGTGTGGTGTGTGTGTGTGTGTGTATGTTTGTGTGTATGTTTGTGCTTGATAGCTGCCTGTTAATTTTTGCTGTTGCTGCATGATCAGTGTGGGTTTGTTTTTGGAAGTGTGTATGAATGTGTATGTGTGTATATATGAGAGAGAGAGAGAGAGAGAGAGAGAGAGAGAGAGAGAGAGAGAGAGAGAGAGAGAGAGAGAGAGAGAGAGAGAGAGAGAGAGAGAGAGAGAGAACCTAACAGTGAGGACAGCATCATCAGACAGCAGAAAGTTTAATGATCCATTGCAGGATAAACATCATTGCCGAGATCATGAGATCAATTCCACGCTGTGTATTTAACCGTCTGTAGGTGATATTATGATAATTGAGTGCCGGTGCTCACGCGGTGCCTCATGTCTCTGCTGATCTGCTCGTGCCTCCACGCTGCATTGCTGGATGTAGGTGTAAGCCAGAGACTTAGGTAGAAATGAGGTCTGGATTTTTTTTTTTTTTTTCATTTTTCAGAAAAACAAAATCAGCAAACTATTTTCTAAAGGCATGAGATAATTCAGTCGTTTAATACACCAAAGTGCTATTGAATTCAGGAATTTTATTCCTCAGAAGGTGTGATGTTCAGTATGAGAGGTACTCTGTGGAAGTGTCATAACTCACAGCACTCCCTTATGTTATGAAGGATATACAGGATATGAAACCTGTGTTGCACAACATCTCACAATAGTTTTTCGAAATGCCCTGAAACCTTATGCAATATATTCGGATTCAATTTCTTCAGAAGTCAGACGTCTGGTATTTGTGCAATAAATCACCAGTATCAAACAATCGCCATCGTTTCCATTCCACCCCATGCAAACCTCCTCTGCTAGAAAAGAAGCACAGAGATGCATCTAGGTAGATCACAACTCTTTTGGAACAGTATACTCTGGTCAGACGAAACAACAACAACAAAAAAATCTGAATCTAGGGAGAAGATGGATGTTTCAACAAGATTATGACCCCAAACACACATCCAAAATAACTCATGAAGACCTTGCATGGCCTGGTCAATCTCCTGACTTGAATCCTATTTTAAAAAATCATCATCACATCCATCAGTGGGATCCTCATAACCTTGAGGAATTGCAGACAAATTGCCAAGAGGAATGGGTCAAAATTGAACATCCAATAAATTGATACCCTAACAGTAATTCCGTTTGCAAAGCAAATCACAGGTTTATGTTAAAGAGCTCGTTTAATACATTATCGTTTCTTACAATAAATTAAGGCTAATAATTAAATGGGTTAAAAAAAAACATGTCATTTAACAATTCATGATAAATACGTATTGATATGTTGAAGTGTATTTTTAATTTTTTTTTGAAGAGATGTTTATATAGCATTTTTGGAAGGAGTCTCCAGTGTTGGTACTTTGTAACAGTCAGAGGTAAAACTGAACTTTAGGTTTTTCAACATGGGAACGTCTTCAGGATAGAGGAATTTTACAAAAGTTGCATTTTGCATTTTTTTTTTAAAGAGAAAAAAGAGATTCTGGTGAGGGAACAACTGTTTACAGCAGCTATAACATAAGCGATAACGGGAACTCACTTGTTTCTTAGACTTGATGCAACATTAGATGGAACTAGAAATGGATTAAAATGTGTCATTCTTTAATAAATAAAAAATATATAATGGTCAGCAAATAGCTGTGGTATAAGAGAAATAGAAACTATTGGTAATGGTGACTCCACTTTATGTTCGGCTGTATCACATGTTGGTTATTTTCATATAACAGTACAACCTCAAGTGTTTTATTCTTTACTTATTGCTAGGTTTTCTCTCTGTCTCTGTGCATCTACAATCTTCATTCTGTCTTCTGTCTCTATCTGTTAATAAGTGTTCCTAAAAAAGCAGGAAGAATATGAATGAACTCTCATTAATACTGAATCTCTGATATACACGTCAGCTAAAACATCTCGTCCTTTGATTCAGAACAAAACACTCATGCCATGAGAGCACATCAAGTATCGACTCATTTGGGGAATATTAGCTAGATTGTTTGGGCTTGAAAACTAGCGGAACAGAGTGCTAATAAATGGCCCATTTGTCTTAAAATCCCAGTGAAGAATGTTATTGAACTGATTCATCTTTAATAACCTCATTCATAACTCCACACCTGTCCACAGAAATAGATTTGTAAACATTTCCATCTGCTTGTTTAATGGAAATCATTTGAAGTAATGTGTTTTCCGGAATATTCCCTTGTTGCCATGCTTATTTAACCTGACTCCTAAGTGCACCTTATAGATTACACTTCTCCATCTATAGAGATAACTGTTCAGCGGTGAAATTGTAGTGGAGGACGTATATGAAATTGTAGTGGAGGACGCTGATGTGTTGACACACAGTTCCAGCATCATCGACAGCTGAGGATTTCTGCTCCAGAGTTGTTAATGTGTGTCCAAAGCAATTATGTTAAATTTGTAGAGACCGTATCAAGTGATTGGATTTATTCCAAATGAAGTAAAAGCAAAGCTATGACTATCACTAAACACACCACTTATCCCAGATTTTACCATCTGTAATTTGGCTTGTGCAAATTTGTACTTGAGGCTGTATTCTTTTGTCAAATATAATGTTGATCTCGAATGATTTCATTTTTGTATGCTAGATCAACTAAATCTAATCTTAGGATAGTTTGTGTTTGCATTGTTTGTATCATCTATTTGTAGAGCACAAATTGGATTGGATAATAAAATACACAGAGAAGACAAATTAGGTAATAAGAAATACAACAATCTCTTCTAGCTAGCTCATTCCCATTGGCCTCAAATCTGCACAAGGCCCTAAGCAGATCACGTACATTTAAAACACAACCTTGTGCAAAACAAATGCTGAGAAGTCTTATATCTTTTATAATGAACTAGTTAATGTTTGTTCACTAGGTAAAAGACAAGGCAGGTGCAAAACCATGATATAACTCTCTTGTTTGCTACGCGCAGTCACTTTTAAACAATCAAACATACTGAGAGAAGCTATCCAGACTCATGTAATATTCATACTGGCAATGTGAGAACAGAACCGAGACCTTCTCCAATGACTTTTTGTAGTGGTTGTAAACATGATGTGCTACATCAAAAACTTCAGGAGTGGAAAAAGACTCCTCCATAATCCCCTCTCTGGGAATTCATATACTCATTTGTTTCCCTTAGTGTGTATTAAAGCCTAGATTATTAGGTTTGTGTTAAACGAGAACATGGGACTGAGTAACACATCGGAGCTTTTACTTGCCCAGTGGTCTAGCGAATGAATTCATCACTTGTCCACCCTTGTAAGCGAGAGGCTTTGTTCTTTCACCTAATACATAGCAAATGCGACAGTTCTCATAAACCTATGTTTACACTAGGATGTCACAAGTGACCATTTATATTGAGATTTCTTTCAATTCTATGCATTAGGTATGACGTAAGAAAGCGACAAATCCAAACGATTAGATTGAATGATTCCTCGGACCGATCCCATGGTGCATGCGGTCTGACGTTTCTATTTACTTAGTTCCAGTTTGCCGTCTGATGCATACTTCTAACCGTGGTTTCATCTTAGTCTATCTTATACAGTATGACATTTAAATAAATGTGTTCAGAGACATCTGGAAGAAAAATAAAGCTTGGGAGAAAGTAGCAGAGATCATTGGTGCTTCTGGTGGATGTAGCTAGCTAGTAGAATTAGCTTGCTTTGCTAATCTGACAACAAAACTAGTACAAAAACTAACTATATATATATATATACATATAGTTTATAACTTACAAATACTTTGTCACAAATACTTCGGCTGTATCTCAGATCACATGATACCATAATAAATAATATGGCAGTACACCAGTGGTGTGACTTTTTAGACATGCTATTCAGTGTGTACTGTATCATGTGATTTTGGACCAACCTTGAATTTTCCTTGAATGTGCATTGACCTGCTACTTGCAACAGTTAGATTAATCCGTAGAGATATAGCTTCTGACCCCCAAATCTCCAAATCCCACATCTAACAGCTTTAACCTTGGCCTAGATCAGATCTAGGTTGAGAATGTCTGGGTTCAGATGATCAGACATTGGTGATGATGATCACAATATCAGATCTAATCTATAATCGCCAAATGCCATGGCCTTGAGATCCTCTTGAGATCCACATGGTTTCATGAACTACTGTGTTTAAATCCAAAAGAAATTGATGAAAAGAATTAGTGTAATCATACAACTTTTCCGTTCACATTTTAATAGTGGAAAGAATGCATACTGATTCTGTGAAACTGCTCATAACTCGACCAACAAGGTAAAGTCAGCTTGGTTCATTTGACTCTGTTTAAAGACGTTATCGTATTTTCATTCTGACCCTCTAGGTCTTCTCATTAGAGGCACACAAAGCTTTTTGAGCTTTGAGAAATAATCCCAGTGGTGCTGCCATTAGTGGCCTAGCCATTAGTGTGGCTTACGTAAGTGTGAATTTCTGCCGCTGTTGGGATCAGTCTTTCCATGCTGTGTTTTTTTACTCAGTATTTAATAATATCAAAGCAGGAAAACAAAACGAATTTTTTTTTTTTTTTGTGCGTGTTTGTCACTGTATCCAAGTCAACATGAATCTATGAATCTATGTTGCCATCTATTTATAATTTCTTCTACAATAATATCAATTTATTCCAGCCAGTAAATGGCGATGAGGTCTGATTGCTGGCTTTGATGCAATTCTAGTGAGATGGAAATGAAATTTGCTCTGAGTAAATGTCCAGTTACTGTGTGTATTGTTGACATTTCTAATCTCAATGTATAGACTCGACACCAGATGTCCAGACTGAATAAATGAAACCGATACCAATTGAATAAATGATCTGTAAATGGAGAAGTCAATGGGATATTGAAACAGGAAATTGCCAGAAATGGTGCATATAATCACGATCGGGCTGTTTGAGAGTTTTTCTTAACATGGCTCAGCTACATTGAAAACTATGTAATGAACATTAAAAAACATCAACTGGAATAAAACAATCTTGTCATATTGCCAAGTAATTACCAACATACTATTGCAACTTTAACCCTATGTTCAAGTAACAGGTTACTCAGATCATTTGTAGTCTGTCTCTCATGGGTGTGTAGCAGCCGATACTGTTGTAGCATGTTTCTGTGCACGTTTTAAGCCTGTGATTTTAGCTCCAATGAGAAACAGTAGTAGCTATATACAGTATAGCGCATATAAAGTTAAGACACATTTAAATAAGGCATTAATCAGTGTGAAAATTGGATGCTTGATTTACGTTTTGAGTTGCGTGTTAGGCTTCGTACTAGCTTCGTTTTCAGATTAGCAAAGGAAGCTAAGTGTGCTAGCTGTATACACTCACCAGAATTGCCAACGATCTCTGTGAATTCCTTTCAAGCTCTTTTTTTTTTGTAGTGTTTCCGTACATATTTAATAAGAAGTCATATATGACAGGATACGATGAATACTGGCTTTTCTTCCATTTTGTGTGTCAGTAAAAGGGAGCTAGCTGTAGGTAGGATCTAGTTGTGAGTGGGGAAAATAAAGACATGTCGTATCGCACGCTCATTCAAGCCAGTTGTTGCATACAATTTATCGATCTCAAGGTTGCGGTTACGTGCAGTCGCGGTTGTGTTATGTGTGTTAAGCATGTATGTAGAAAATGAAGGCTTATCTGTCACGTTGTTGTTTGCTAGTGTGAACCTAAGCTAGTCTTACTGAATGTCAGAGTTTGAAATGTCACCCTTTCTGGTAGAAGAATGCTATCGCAAGCTACTTACTGAAGAACAGTTCGTACTGTGGGTTGTGTTCCGTCATTTGCAATTGAATGGAATAATTAAGGAATAGTCAAGTATGTGATTCTTACTGTAACAATCCCAAATAATTCATTTTTAAACAATATTCTACCCATCATTAGACTCTCCTGAAACCTATAAAAGTTACTGTTAGACACTCTAACAATAGAGATAACACAAGCTCAGAGATGACTATTTTAAAACCCTGAAGGGAGAAAATATTGACTTGGCACATTTGAGTGGCAGGTGAAGATATTTTCCTCTCAACTTCTGCTAGCTATTGCTATCTTTGGCATCTGTCATAATCTTTGTATACCAAAGCCACAGGTATCGCACACACTCGATGAGAAGGGACTTGTATTTTCACTGAGCTTTTCCTCTCTGTGATGGTGCTTATGTAGCCAGAGGATTGAGGATGAGTGGCATCAGGTGTTCTTCCTTATTGAGAACGAGGTCTGGCTGGTGAGTAAACGCTGTCCTTCACCAGGTGGGTTAGAACAGTCCAACATTACAGTGGCATGTAAAAGACACTAACAAATCAAAAACACAACAGCAGACTGCAAAACACAACAGCAAAACTAAACACAAGAGCAAAACTAAGAACACAACAAAAAATCTGAAGCACAACAGCAAAACCAGAAACACAAGAACAAAACTAAACACACAACAGCAAAACCAGAAACACAACAGCAAAACTAAACACACAACAACAAAACCAGAAACACAACAGCAAAACTAAACACATAATAGCAGAACCAGAAACACAAGAACAAAACTAAACACAAAACAGAAAAACCAGAAACACAACAGCAAAGCTAAAAACACAGCATAACCAGAAACACAACAGCAAAACTAAACACACAACAGAAAAACTAAACACATAACAGCAAAACCAGAAACACAGAAACAAAACTAAACACACAACAACAAAACCAGAAACACAAAAACAAAACTAAACACACAACAACAAAACCAGAAACACAACAGCAAATCAAACACACAACAACAAAGCCACAAACCAAAACGTCAACTTTACACAGCATTAAAATATGAGAACACTGAAAGGAAGTTGCATCAGAAGAAAGAATTACTCCACATTAAAATAACATAAGTAACTTAGTCACATGCCATGTCCAGTCAGCAGTGAGAATGTGATGTTGAAGTTTCCATTTTGGGGTTATGTAACAGTGATGTCTTTCTGGATTTGCTCTTGTATTTTTGGTTTCGTTGTTGCGTCTTCTGATTTGTTTTGCACTTATGGGTCACTGTACACAACACATGTGCTGGTATCTGATATAGGATTTGGCATTTCAGCTTCCAGGAAAGCATCAAGATACTGGAAGCTTCCTATTTCGATTGGTAATATTGGTGATTGGTCTCACTGTTATACTGCCAAAATCTGTCAGGCTAGCTAAATATCCTGTAATTATGCTATTAGTCTTTGACGTTTAACTCTGTCTTGTTTTAATGTCACATATGATTAAGTGACATAGGATACTGTGTATTATCACTTTGGCATTTTATTTATTTTTTTCATTTTATTTTATCTCTTCATCTTTCTGTGTGCATGCTTTGTTTAGCAGGATTTCCCTCCTTTGTTTCCTATCTATCTATCTGATACATAGTGAAGATGCTCTGTATCTCTTTCCTCATCTCGTTGTTTCTCTCTCCCACTGCTTTTCCATTTCTTTTTTTCTCTTGCTGTCAGATATATAGTCTCTTCCTTCCAGGTTAAGTGTGTAATCTGCCCCCTTCATGCCCTTCTGAGCACATGATAGAATGAACATGCCGGTCAATTTCAGCTGGTCTCTGATCCATGTTTACCTGCTAACTGAAGACAGATTGATTACCTTTATTTATTCTGCCTCAAACCCGGTAATCTGTACTGGAACTGGTAATTGCCAGCTAGTGTCATATGTTATGTGAGAAAACTCATTTCATGATGGCCTGGGTGCACGCACACAGTCTGCCATTCGTCTCCTGCAGCTGGCACCCTGTGAGTCGAGTTAATAGAAATCCTTTGCATGAGTGTATGAGCTACTTTAGTAATACAGTTGCATTAAGTGTTTCTAATCCTTATTTAACAACTCTTGATATTTGCGTGAAGTGCAGGGCTGCACAGCTGTTCCTACTTCATGACTCAGTGTCTACAGCTACAGAATTTGTACTCTAAATTTCATTCACTAGATTACTTTTTTTGTTAAAGAGAAAAGCTCATTAGTCTGCATGACTGTTAAGGGGTGTAAGAAGAGTGAATGCAATGAATGCAATTGTTCTTACTCAAAAGCAGTGGATCTTAGTTCCATGAGGTGGATCTTTGTTGAATAAAATAGCTCTAACTTGAATTCAGTGGATCAAACTCAAATGTAAAGGATGTTAATCAAATGAAACAGGGCTACACTGCATGCAATGGATCAAAATCAAATGCAATAGACCTCATTTAAAAATAAGTCTAACTCAAATTCAGTGACTCGGTAAATGACTCAGTGATTCAGTGATTCACTAAATGAACTTGTATAAAATTAGATCTAACTCAAATGCACAGGGTGTATGTGTAAAAAGTTGGGTTTAATTTAGTTCATTGGGTAACTTGAGTGCAGCTTAGGTGTAGTGGAAGTAACTCAAATACAGTAGACCTAAGTGAAATATAGTAAGTCTGACTCAAAGTAACTTGAATGAAATGAGTCAAACTTAAATGCAATAGGTCTAACAGTCATTTTCATGTAACTTGAATCTCAGATAAAGTAACTCAGATGAAGTGGAAGTAACTGAAATACAGCAAGTCTAACTCAAATACGGTGAATCTTACGTAAGAGAAATGAATACTACCTGTATAAAATATACATCTAACTCAAATGCATTTGTATGAAATTGAGTTTATTGGGTTTGATGTAACTCGTCATGTAATGAAATGGCTGAAACTCAAATGCAGTGAAAGTACCTCAGAATCAGTAGGTCTAATGAAATGAGCCAAATTTAAACACAATAATAACGTAAAAAAGACAGGATCTACTGGTGAAACTCTAATGTAGTAAGTGTAACTCATCTGTTAGTGCTCCATCTTACATTTGTGGACAACTGAAACTTGGAGTTCAAACTTTGAAGCGTGCCATACAAAATGGAGTATGCTAAACACAGATATGTGTGTAATGCCTGCAAGTGTTATTTTGCATGTGAAATCACCAGCGACAAGTGTTCAGTCATCGCTGGTTATTCTGATGAATAATGACATGGTTTGGTCTGTCAGCTGCTCTGTAGGTCCTGCCGGGTTTTGGCCACAGCAGAGGCCAAGTGCCACAACATATGTGTCCTCTACCAGGGTCCTCTACTGTGCCAAGCCAGGGTGTGTACTGAGATCTGCATTTGCCAGGCATGATGTGTCACTGCCACGTGTGCTATGAATAGTGATAAAGATCTGTGTGTGAGCATGCCAATATGTAGCTCTGTGTGCTGTCAATTTTGGTTCTGCGAAGAAATGTATCAATATTGGGAATTCTTAGAAGTTGGGCATGCCATGGGATGGCGCAGGCAATTTATCGTTCTCTGAAGTCCTGTCCAGAAGACTGGGAAAACATGAACTTCTGTTTGTTTGTTTGTTTGTTTGTTTGTTTGTTTGTTTGTGCTAAGTGTTATGTGTGATTAAAGGCAAAAATACGGAACTAACAGAGAAACAACACAAAGGAATGCACAGTTACAACCGATGAAACTTTAGACAAATAGACAAACTCATCAAAAGGAAACACAGAACAGCTGAACACATTAAGGTAACAAACCAGTGACAAGAAGGGGGCAGAGACAGGACTGAAACCAAAACATGGCACATGGCCATGCATAAATAAAAGCATATGGAAAACAAAAAAGCAAGCTGCAGTGGGAACCGTGACTCACATTGAGGGGGAATTCATTATACCAAGCTGAGATTATGTCAGTGATGCAGATTTATCTGTGTATACTCAGAAGCTACTGACTTCTCACTGTCCAGTCTCTGTGAACTCACTGTCCTGTCTCGCATCCCTTGTATATATTATGTCCCGGGCTTGAACAAAAGAAAGTGGGAGATTCTCAATGGAATTTCAATTCTCTTTGGCTTTTTAATAAAAGATTTTTTTTTTGTCTTCTCCCTTTGTGTTCTCTCTTACCTTGATGTTCGCAGAATTCTTGTCCATTTATTCAAACATTTCAGCAATCTCTGTCTCTTCACTGTCGTTTTTCAGTTCTGAAACATTCCACTCATGCCTGTGCAGCTCTGATCGCGTGCTCTGTGATAATATACGGGATTCCTCATGCATTGGGATTTTTTTCCCATGATCAAATATGTGCTCATTTTCATTGCTGATATCAGCTTTAGCGTGCTATTTGCTTCAGACAATTAAGGAATAAAATGCGATGGGGTGTGCTGTTTTAAAAAAATAATCAATGCCAGGGTGACGAATTGCAGTTACTGTTACCACCCTGAAGTTGATTATTTTCCTAGAACAGCATGTCCCAACGTGTTTTATTCCTCTTGCCACCAATTACATTAAACAAACAAAGACATGTCATACTTTTCTTATCTGTTTTATTCCTCTTTCTTATTTATTTCCTATTACTTTTATGGCTGTACCTTTGATGTCCGTGGGATCTAATGATCCCCGCTGTAGCTGTATCATGAATCACAGATATGCCTGTGTAAAGAGGCTGCATATGTAATAAGATGTTTTTAGGCATGCCTGCGTAATTTCTATCCCTCCATCACAGTGGCACTGCATCTTCGCATCTCCATTTTTTGGGCTCTGCCACCTTGTTGGAGGATGTTTGACACTGTTCATGTTACTACGTACTTAACAAAGTAACGAGGTCCCCTAAAGAGGGAGGACACAAACTAAACAGGAAGTACAACAGACATAAGACGCAAAAGAACAATAAAGATGAGAAATAAAATGAAAAGAAACACAAATAGAGTAATAATGATAACACCGGGAAAGTAATAGTTATATTAATAGTGTGTGTGTGTGTGTGTGTGTGTGTGTGTGTGGGTTGTTCTTGTTATAACAGTAAAGGTTCAGGGACTCTGAGTTAGATCGATGTAAGTCGAATGAAAGGTCTGCATCTCCTTTTTTCAATCTTTCATGTTCTTGACTTCTGACATCTGCTGTTTCTCTCATATTGCTGGGACAGAATTGATCAAATCAACCTCAACAAACAGCCTCGCGATGCTCATTGATCTCTCAGCATACTTGATCCTCCGCCTACACTATGTTTATCCTTTTAAATGATCAGAACCCAGATGGGTTTATTTAGTGGTTTTAAAATAGCAACAAAAGGAATAATGATTTTTTTTATACCACAGTGCTGTTGAATTCTTGAATCTGATTGCTCAGAAAGCTGTAACAGCAGCTCTGACAATAGTGCCGACTGGGTTTCAAATCACAGGTCTATATTAACACATTGTTCTAGTACATTATCATTTCTATAGTAACAACTCGTTTACACGTTCCACATAATCCAAGGCTAATAATCAATGAATTTTTAAAAGTGTTGTTATTTAACAACAAAAAAGCAGAATTGTAGATATGATGAATTTTTCTTTAAGGAGATGTTTACTGAACGTTTATGGAAGGAGTCTCTAGTGTCAGCACTTAATGGTGAGTAAATTGGACAATCTTTAGGACAGAGGACTTTGCACTTTGTGGTTTCTTTAACATGACAAGCTGAGTTTATTTCTTTTTGGCTTATTAACTTTAGGAAAGAGGGGAGAAAAAAAAGAGGCTGGTGAGACAACTGTTTATAGCTGCTGTAACATAAATGATAGCATGAACTAACTTTAAATGCAACTATAAATGGATAAAACAATGGTAACAATAACTCTGTTTCATGCTGGGCCTCATCACACTACTCTATTTTATTCCTCACTCATTAAATGGGATAAGTATCAATATTAACACATCATTAATAACCATTAATAAAGAAAATATGTATAATAAATAAGTAATTTCCCAGCAGTAACAGAATCAAATCTAAAACGAAGTCACAATAAATTGAAATAGTTCCACATTAGAGTCTGATCTGTAACGTTATTGAGTGAGTAAACTGCATAATCTAAGGCATAAACTGGAATTATCTGAATATAAGCAGAATTAGACCAGCAAATCAAATTGGGACTCTATAAATAGAACACCATTTATTATATTAATTTGGTCACGGTGTGTGCACTGAATACTGATTAGCGCCATAATAAACTGTCTGCATGTTTTCTGAGGTTTTACCAATATTAGTGCAAGCCACAGCCTGGAGGAGATTAGTGTTAGTGGAAGCCTGCAGAGTTTCTCTTCTGTTCTTTTGCTTAGAAAAAAAGTCAGAGTTCCTCCCCTGCGGTCCATTAATAAAGCAATGGAAATTTCTGCATTAAGATGTTTTCCATACCTCCCGCACATTGTTTTCCTGTCATTCAAGCACTTTCTGTAATAAAGACTAAGAACAGCTTGAGGTTTGATGGGCCACTGGCTTATGCATTAGGAGACTGCAGAGTAAAATACTAAATTCAGGTTTTTTGTTTTTTTTAAATCAATATAACATTCATTATTTAGGGGTATAGCTTCAACTTCTTTATTCAAGTTTAATTAGAAAAGTATAAACTCTTAAATTTTTAAAGTATGAAAGTACAAGAATGATTCACAAAAGAAAAAGACATCTTCCTCCTTTTTTCTAGTTACTGATGCTAGCTAAAGGAACAAAGGAACATGGGACAACATTAGCTAACGCCAACTAACAGTTTTATTCCTAATCTCTCAAACGTTAGCTAGCTAGACAATAACTCTGATACAAACTAGCTGAATGCTAATATCTTGTTTGATAAATACAAAGTGTACATAGCAGCAGATACTGTAGATTGCATTTAAGTTAAGATTTGTTAGGAATTTCAATCGACTCTTTGAAGCTGTGTAATGCTAAAAATCCACATGATAGTTATGAAGAAAGGTAGTGATGTTTTAAAATGTAGAGAGTAGAAAGTAAAGATTTTTCTTTGGAAATGTAGTCAGGAAAAGTTCGTTCCCACTTCTGGATGCAGGTACAACCTATGAGCAGCAGACATCAACAAAACAGAGTAAGGGGGAGAACCTGGAGAAAGCAGGAAGTAAACAGGAAGCAGGATTATAACACTTTGCTCCGTTCAGAATCAGAAGAAGAAGCGGAGAAGTGGTGTGGAAAAGCATTCTCTAGGAAATGATTTTGCTGAATTTTCTCTCATTTTGCTCAGATGCAGGGGTGTCTCAGGCTGTATCGGGATATATCACCCCACTGACTTAAATACAGATCTGCCAAAGCCATCAAAGAATAATCAGTGTTCCCAGGAAGGGGTAAACATAAAAACACAGCTAACAGGAGAAAGAAAGAAAGAAAGAAAGAATTTTTGTTCATATTTTTTTCTGATTTGTTGGTCACTGAAACCAAGACGAAAGCATGTTTACTTCTCATCAACAAATAAACACAGATGTTCAGTCTTTCAGGCACTGATTAAGTCAGTCCTTTTACAAATTGGTTGTCTAATGTCCCTTGTAGAAACCATGTAATGCTTCCATATGGCGGACATTTTCACTGTTAATCTGCTGCTCAAACTGCTTGAACGCATCTGACGACTGTTTCCTATTAATGAACTCAAAAGAATTAATCTGAATTTTCCAGAATTTGACAGAAAGCGAGCCCATGGAATCAGTGCGTCTTTCGAGATGACATGCAAACTACATGAGAGTTTGCAGGTCTGGAGCTACTCATTTCAGCTAGTAGATTACTAATGTGAGACGGGGGAGGTGGGCGGTGAGGTGGTCGGGCTGGGGGAACTGGGCGGGGCTTCCAGAGGCATCAGTTAGTATCAGAGAGTTCAAAACATCTACACAACTGTCAGTCATTCTAGATTTATTTGTCGACCATCTCATCTGTCATTTTTATTGGGAGGCAAAAAGAAAAAAAAAGAAGACGGATCTATTGGCATAATTTTTGCGTAACAACTTCTTCCTTTCTCCTACACATAATGCATGAAAGTTCTCAGGTCTGGAAATACTCACTTCCTTTAACTCGATGTAGTGTGTGATATATACTGGCTTAGATAAATCAAATAATCCATGGGGCTGATCCAAAGAAGCCATGTGGTGTTGTCAATTATGTCATCTCAGTTTACACAGTATGTTCTATTAGGGTAATCTAATCTAAAGCTTGTTTGCTAATTATATGGTGCAACTGTCATGTCATGGAATATCACAATTTTATGAGGTTTGAGATCATTAAATTGTGCTAGTAAGCAGATGGTTTCATTTCTTGAGTTGTTTTGTTCACACTGTATTAAATTCAGACTTTGTGAAAACATGTTCTCCATGTCTGATTTTACAAAGAGAGCCTCTAACGATAGACGTGTTCTGCTTATGACACCAATCTTCCGGCTTTCATTGCGAACCTGAGGTTATAAGGATATTTTTCTGTCCATTAGTGTTGCGCTGAAGTTTCATATATGTAACTGTCCGAGTTTCGCATCATTCTGTACCATCCTCCTATGCATGGCTTTTAAATGTGGATCGTATAGCAGCGCTCACACTCTGTGATTTTTAATTAAAAGTTTCAGACACTGCCAGAACTAGTCAGCTGTCTTTGGTCACAATGGCACTAAATTGGCCATCGGAGAGCACGTCACATTACACATTGACCGACTCAAGAAGAGTTCTTTTACAATGTGAGTTTTTGGGCCAAAAATAGTACAGTGTAAAGCCGGCTTTACACCAGGAAGGTACGCAAATCACAGTAAGAAAAGGAGCAGGATAGAAAGGGCCATCTCAACAAAAAAGATACCAAATGACTCACATATGGGTGTTAATTCCTGCTTAATATGTACATATTGTATATGTTTTAAATGGGTTCACTTTGACGCCACTGAATCCAAGATGCTTTTCAAATGTGACTCGTTACTACTGTTTACCTGAACGAAGACTTTCCCCTTTTCCTTTTTTGCTTTAGAGTTTTGAAAATGGTTCTATTTTTGGTTGGCTCGGAGATGTCAAAAAAGATGTCAGAGCTATTTTCCAGAGACTGTGAAATTTCCATGTGCACCCTCATTCTCTGGACTATTTGTGTAGTGTGTCTGAGGTCACAGTCATCACCTCCATCCTCAGAAGAGACTTCACACTCTGCAATTAGAGCATGAGACAACAGCGCCTGGTTTCTCTAAAGCTCTGTGGCACCAATGTACACTGACCTGGCTGAGTCTTCAACCTGATTTTCACATCCAGCAATGTTCCAGACCCATCAAATGAACACAGTGTGCTGGTTCTAGTTACACACACAGGGCTGCGGTCGTTATGGCAGCAAGTCTCCAAGGCAGGGCATCCCTCTTTTTTTAGCTATTTGACAGTGAATCCCCAGTCAGATGATAGACGCGAGGGGGTAGGTAATGCCTGGAGAACCCATGCTGCTGTAAATTAGCTCCCTGTGGCTCCGAACTGTGATTGAATATGACAAATGCTATGAGTAATGAGAAATTGCGCAATGATGGCATCAGATAAGTAGTGTTGCTGGATATCCAGTACTGCTAGTGTTTGCTCTGAGCACTTCAAAAAGGAAGAACCAGAGAAACATCTTCCTCTGCTACGTGACACTTGGTGAATATCACAGAAATATGTGTATTCGGTGTTGTTATAGCAGACTCCGCTACTGTTCTGCAGCTATGTCTAAGAAGCTCTAATTTCTTAAATCAGTCTCACAGTCATCACCCCAGCAACAGTCTACGTAAGCACTGGTTTCTATCTTTACTCGGTTTGGTAATCTCTCCTGAGACTGAGCAGGTGAGCTTATAAAGGCGTGCAATTACTCCACGATGTGCTGACACTAAATCTATTGATGAGCATCTGCTCACACACTGAAAAAAAAAGCTCTATCCAAACTAAATGCATGCTAGCCTGGGAAAATCATTCACGTGGTAAAAATATATTCCTTTTGCATGCACTTCAGTCAGAAGTAAAGGTAAAGCATTTTAAAGTCTGGTTACACCTAAAAGTGAAAAAGGAGAAAATTGCACATAAAGATTTCATTCCAACTTCAATAAAGGATGCTAAGGCATGGATTGTCTAAAAGCAACAAATATATATTAGAGATGTAACCAAATTTGAACACATTACGAGGAGGCACACTATTGTTTTATTGGGTTTTTTTTTCTTAGAAAGCTTGCCAGGTTCACAGGGCATCTGTTTAAAAATAGATTTGTGTGTCGGAGCTGAGCAAGGGGTCAGATGTGAAACTTGCAGGAAAAAGAGCATGTGCGTGTTTCATACATGAACATAGAGTACAGTGTTCATTCATTCATCCATAGTAACTGCATGGTCAGGGTTGGTGTGGTTTATATTAGGCTACTAGGTTGTTTATATTTTAGGAAACAGAACCAACTAAATTTGTTAGAAAATATCACCGCCAGGTACGAACAAAAATAATACCTGGATAAAAATAAAAAAATAACAGTCCCACACACATCTCTAGATCGATTATGATCATGTTGAGATCGATTATGAACTGCAGTGATGTAGCTGAGGTTGAGGAACTGCCAGAGCCAGAATTCACACCCCATGAGTTTCTGGGGGCATAGTGGTAGGCTTTATATTTAAATAAATTTTTTTTTTTAAAAAAGGGTTTAGGCCATGCCTACGTTGAGTTTAATTCCAAATACAGGTACAGGTTTGAATATTTGGAGCACTAAAAATATGCACAGATAGTGGCATTGCATTACACTCCTGCTGTATATTTATTTAATTCGCATTTAGCATGTAATAAACAATGCAATTAACATGTAATAAACAAAATATATAAATAAGAAATATGATCACTCCTTTTATAAGTTTATGATGGAGTAACTAACGTACCGCCACTGCACGTCTTTAAACGTGTGTTAATTTGCATACCAGTGATCCCCCATGGTGTCCTCGTTATTTTATTGTTTAATGTCTTTGCTTTGTTAGATTTAGTCTTATTTGTTAGAGAAGGATTCTTTTGTGTTTGTCTGTGCTGGTATGTGTTTTACTGGAACGTTGTATACCGGAATTATTGTGGCTAAATACCAATGCCGTGTTTGTGTTGTATGTGTGTGTTTGTCAGTAAAAGAGCAAGTGTGTTGTTTTAATGATGCTTTATGGACAAGCTTCTTCCCTGTTGATGCCAGAATAAGTATAATCCACATCACTCTCTCTAGACTCTTCTCCATTTGACAAACATGAGTCTCATCATTGCACTTGACTTGACTTGACTTGACTTGACTTGACTCTTCACAATTACATTACTGCTGATATAAATCATCACCACTTCACTTAATTTTGGCTAAATTTTCCATCCATGCATCCTCCATAAAAGTGTATCCTACACAGGGTAACGGGGGAGAACTTGGGGCACAAGGCGGGGACACCCTGGATAGTGCGCCAACCTTTCGCATGGCACATCGCATCTCACACACACATTCACACACTATGGACAATTTGGGAATGCCAGGCAGCCTACAACGCAACTCCATGCACATAGGGCGGAGGTGGGATTCAAACCTGCCCTGAAGGTGCGAGGCAACGGTGCTAGCCAGTAAGCCACTGTGCCCCCTGCCAAATTTCCTTTTTTTCTAAAAAAAAAAATTATCATTCAAACTTTACATCTTTGTCTGCTTCATCTCTACAGTATCAGTGACAGTGTGTGTCCATCACAGATCATTTGACAGATAGTATTAAACAGTATTTTGACTGTTTAAAAAAATGAATTTTGAATGAAATTTACATCTGTCTCACTATTCACATAACCAACATCTTGATCAAAGTGTGACATTCATTGTGAAACACACTTAGCTAGCAAACTAGCTACTAATGCATCTTTAGGCAGATTTTAGGCAGATGTGACTATTTTTACAGCCTTGTTTGTTAAACTGGATCAAAGAGTGAAAGCTTAGTTTAGGAAGTAAATAAAAGCATGGCAGTCATTTTTGTAAAATAAATTTATTGTTTCTGCCAAGAAACACGATTTTGTTCAAAACCAGGGCGCTTTTTTTTTTCGCCAATTTTGTCTGTTTGCCAGAATTCACCGGCATCCAGCAGGTTTTCCCAGATTGCTGTACATATTGTTTATTAAGTTCTTGTCTTCACACACTAGAAGGTTTTACACTTTGCTGATGACAACTACACCTGAGAGACTTCCAAAAAGCATTCGTGCAGTAATGCTTTACTTTGCAATGTGACTGGACTCGTTTCCTGAGAAACTGTTCAACGAACACTCTCAACCTGCTCAGCTTGATAAAAGGAGATTGAAAAATAAATAAATAAATAAATAAATAAATAAAGCAGCTAGGATAAAAAAAAAATAGTTCAGGAGTCCAGCGTTATATGACACATTGAATTAGAATAGAAACAGAATGTATTTTGAGCTGGCTGTTTTCTGCAGGTGCATGCTCTAAATTCCAGGTACTATATTTAGAGAACCTGAAGCGTCTTATTGACCCAGTGAAGCAGAGAAGACATTTTTATAAGGTTCCTGTTTGAATGGATTAGTATGAATTCGCAATAGCTTTTGAATCTGCGTTGTGCAGCTCTCAATTCACAGTCATAAATCATTTCTCAACCACAATCGATCAAAGGAGGAAAAAACAGAGGAAAAAGGTTTAGCACGATTTTTAGGTCTCTTCATTAGGCAAGGTATAATGCATAAGAATAATACCTCCAAAAATTAGTGGGAATAGTTTGTTTTAATTGAATTTATTGGTAGAAAAGTAGCTAATATTTTAATCCACAGCTTTTGGAGGACTTGTTTGGACTTTTTCTGTTTCTTTGGCAAACCCATACACTATCCAGTGTTCTATTTCTAAATGACTTGAATTGGGACGTGTTGAAGATCTGAGACCTAAGTACCACGAATTCTGCCCTTCACAAACCAATCCCAAAAGAAATCAAGGTGAACATTTTCTGTATAAATCCTGCTAAATCATTCTAAATTACCATGTCCTCTAGCAGACTAATGCAAAAAGTCTCTGTTTCTCAGTGGAAAGATGAAAAATGACCTTGGCTTTCTAGCTGCTTTATCAATTTTGGTAGGCATCCAAGCTCTAGAAGACTACTGGTCATTCTGATATGTTGGATGTCCCAAACTGTCATCCTCTGTCCCAGTGTTTAGTAATGAGAACAATAAGTGCTTTTACTGAGTAATTATTCAGAATGAGGGTTCTGTAATGGATTGGCATTCCCACCATCTGTGCATACACCCTCTAAGCAATGATAGCTGTAATGATGATCCTGATATTTTTGGCAGTGTGAGTATTTTGGTAGTTGTAATTTAATTGTGTCACTGAAGGAGTGTTTCTTTAAAAAAAAAAAAAAAAAAGGAAAAAAAGGAAAAATATATGGTGGTGCAGTGGATTTGACACCAATGGGGTAACTACTTATGAAGTCACTTTTATTATTTTATTTATGAATAATTTTTCCAATTATATTGATCCCCCATTCCACTGACGTAAATATTGTGGGTTATTTTATGTTGATTCCTGATATATATTATTACTCAATTCCAGTCCATTACAGTCATGGGTTGTAACAACACAAAATGTGGAAAATGTCACGGGGGTGAATACTTATGCAACACACTGTACATCATGCACTAAAGGACAGCAGCAAAGAGAAAGAGAACAAACCTGCCATTCTAACCTAGCAAAGTTTCAACCACTTTCGAAGCTCCTCCTGTGTTTTCTTTTTTTTTTCCTCATAATTTTTTTCTCATTTGTCTCATTTTTCTACCGTTGTTGAAACACATTTTGTTCTTTTATCTCAACCAACTCTCTCCTTCCCACAACAATGAATATATTAATCATAAAACTGTTTAATTTAAAGGTTAAATGCTGTGTCAAAAGAAAAAAAATGTTAAATGCTGTGTCACAGCCATGGCATCTTTTAAAGAAAGGTAAACTGCTATTTTATTTGTTTTTTTATCATAAAATTCCACCACTCCTAAAGATTATACAACAGCCCTTTATTCCAACAATCTTCCTGTGAGCATCAGACAGAAAGTTCATGCCTTTTACAGTCTTAGTGACCTTCAGCTCCTCGAAGTTTTTCCTCAGATGGTGAGGCAGCACATCACTCAGCACTTTAATTCAGTGAATCGATATCGAATCATAGCCAGAGTGAGAGTAGCCTCACCTCCATGAAGACGCTCAAACGAGGGACTAGCTCTGGTCAGTCTGTAGGTTCTTCACTTTATAATCTCCAGATGGTTTCTAATTTCAGCTGCCTTACAGCAAAGATATGTATAAGTGAAGTGAAAGTGACTTGTGGCCAAGTATGGTGACCCATACTCAGAATTTGTGCTCTGCATTTAACCAATCCAAGTGCACACACACACACACACACACACACACCGTGAACACACAGCCTTTTTTGCTTCTGGGCCCGGGGAGCAGTTGGGGGTTCGGTGCCTTGCTCAAGGGTCTCACCTCAGTCGTGGTATTGAGGGAGGAAGAGAGCGCTGGTCATTCACTCCCCCCACCTACAATCCCTGCCGGCCTGAGACTCGAACTCATGACCCTCGGGTTACAAGTCCGACTCTCTAACCATTAGGCATACAGTGCCTGACGTAAGTCTTCCCCCCCTTGAACTTTTCCACATTTGCATTTTGTAGTGTTACAACCTGCAACTGAAATGTACTTAATTGGGATTATATGTCATGAATCTACACAAAAGAG
This sequence comes from Pangasius djambal, assembly GCA_022985145.1. NCBI lineage: Eukaryota > Metazoa > Chordata > Actinopteri > Siluriformes > Pangasiidae > Pangasius > Pangasius djambal. The sequence continues at coordinate 5,240,251 of CM040980.1, read as the reverse complement.
GTCATAATATAGAAGTGGGGGGAAATAATAAATAAACGAATAAATAAATAAATGTAAAAGATGTGGCTGCATAATTATTGATTCAAACCCCTGAATTAGTTACCATCAGAAGTAACATAGTTAGCTGAATGGAGCTCATGTGCATGCCATTAAAGTCACATGATCTCACTTCTCAGTATGATAAATGAAACCATTCAAAACCAATTTGGGTATAATGTCGAGCTTTTCTGGTTGGGAATCCATTCATCAGCTTGGAAAACACAGTAAATGAGCACTGTGGAAGATGTCACCCACTGGCTGGACATGAAACCTTGTTTGGCTCGCCAGATGCTATCAACTAGCACTATAATACACATTTTGTAAGGCCATCAGACACATGGAACAGATTAAAAGGGTCAAATTGGTCTTTCTCCGACTTTTATGGCTCTTTGGTTCGCCACAAAGATTGCAGTTTGTCTGGCTTTATTGTTTTATCTATGTTCCTCCCCAGCACTGCTTGTGAATTGGACTCGAGGCAGAGAACAAAGAGAATGCACTGTCTGAAAGCAATCTGTTAAATCTGTTGTCATTAAGGCGTGTTTTCTCAGCATTACAGACACAAACTTCATTTTTGCCAGCAATCATTTAATACAAGATGCCCTGGAGTGAAGCTTGAAATCTGTTCTTGCTTATTCGTTTACTGAAATTGCAGCTCATTTTGATATAAATTATTAAAACAACCATCAGGATTCCATCCCTTTCTATGGAAGCCATTTTCTGTGGTGCTATGGGATGCAATTCTCCTTCCTTTACTCAAAAACTTATTCTGCGCTCATTTGCTTAATTTAATGTGCATTTTACATTTACACATTCACTCAAAACTGCTCACCCCTATGTAATATTTGGAATGTTCCACACGTCAACATGTTCAACATGATCCAAATTTCCTGAAGATCGTGGGAAGAAGAAAAATACATTCCCTCATTCTGTTTTTTTTTTCAATGATATTGCAATATTGACTGATGAGATGACTTTAAAAGTACAACCGTTGCCTGAATTATATATTAAAAGTCATTCGTTAACTAAAAATGTCATTAGAATGCCATTAGCATGAAAAACCACATTTTGCGTATTTGCTAATTCTATGCCAAAACATTCAACCCTGTTACTTATTTAAGAGCCAAGTGCAGACATCATCAGCAACGCAGCCTAAACTCTGAGATGTTTTTGCCTGAGAGTTTTTGAAGGGATGTTTTTGAAGAGATTTAAATGTGTTTTCTTATTTGAATGCATGTAGACTGACTACAAAGAAACTTAGCATGCTTAACTGAGGATCATGTGATTATGACCTCCCTTTTCAAGTGACCATTTGTATTCTGGAAAAAAAAAAAAAAAAAGCAGAAATTGAACTTTGGTATAGTAAAAATTTCAGTTTCAGCTATGCAGCCTGTGTGTGATGGCCTTAAAGGAAACTCCATCCTGAACGACATGCATATTAATCTTTATGATTAATAAAGATTAATAAAGATCTTGGTGCCCGAGATTGATTTTCTAATGAAATTCTGAGTTTATGTTTTGAGTTTAAACTTCTTTCATCAGCATGTTGGGCTGTTTTTACTTTGGATAACAGTTTCATATAATGCAGTTGGAATACCTGCTGACAGTGGTGGAGGTAGCTTCATCTCTACCATTAAGAGAGTGATGCAGCAGAGCTTTAGTCGTTTATTCTGTCCAGCTCTCTTACCTCCTCAGCTGTACACTCTGCTCAAACAGATCAGTTTGCAAAGGTACAACTTTCATGCTAAAAACTCAGCGCGATTTCATCGCATAGCTGCATTGCATTCTGGGAATTTGAGTCCAAAGTTTGCACCAACATCTCCATTACTTCTACACTGGATTTAATTAATATAATGTTGAACTTCGCTGGAAAATGGGATGTGAGAAGCAAAGCTCTTGCTTGTTTGTTTTAGGAGCTAATAATGGAAACTGCTCATTATCTGTAAAGTTTGAGTTTGTTGAAATTTTTTCTGCTATTAAATGGCATTTAGGGCAGTGGTGGCTCAATGGTTAAGGCTCTTGGTTACTGATCAGAAGGTCGGAGGTACAAGCCCCAGCACTGCCAAGCTGTCACAGTTGGGCCCTTGAGCAAGGCCCTTAACCCTCTCTGCTCCAGGGGTGCCGTATCATGACTGACTTCCTAACCAGCTGGGATATGAGGAAAAAAAACAATTACCATGAATTACATTACTGTGCTGTAATGTATATGTGACAAATAAAGGTTTCTTCTTCTTCTGCATTGTAACTGAACTACACTGCAATAACTATGTCCCCCTGTGACATCAGGGTGGAACTGCTATCATCTCATGGCAGTAATGAAAATACAGCACCAACTAACAAACTGGCACCAGAATCAATAAAAACATCATAAAAAAAATTGAATATAAACATATTTAATGTGTTTGAGGAAGGAGTTTTCCTTTAAAACTGCAATATCTCTTGTTCACTCAGCCTGCTGAGATGTGCTCTGTGTATCAGACTGCACATGTGGACTTCTGATGGGTGTGAATCACAGCCTGAGCATCATCTTACTGCCTCTGAATAAAAAGAAACTCTGATTTTCTGTCTGATTGCTTCAAGTTTGGACTGCCTAATAGTGATGTTCTCTTGATTTCCACTGCCGGTGATTAGTTTCAGTGGAGTATCCATGAGTGTTTCCTGAGATTCTGACGCACGTAAGACTGTGATTGCCTTCGTCTTTTTGTCTCAGAGACCATTTAGTAGACCATTTAGTTCTTGTCGAAGTCTTTATCTCTCTGCTGGCACTCAGTCAACAGCCTGCAGGGGCCGCAGGAGATCAAGAAGTGTTCTGGTTCACTGAAAACTGTGTAAGGGGGATCATGTACAGGGTCAGAGGTGGCAACATTGCTAACACAAAAATTCCAGCAGGCAGAGAGAAACAACTATTTTACTGCAAAAACATGGACAGGACGTTACATGCTATCGGCATAGGTGATAAAAACATGTATTGGTTAAATACATCGTATGCGCTTTTATTATTGAACAACTTTCCAGATTTTTCGTATTAACCCTTCAGCTTCAGATCTAGCCAGATCACATAATGGGTGTAGTTTTAGTGAGAATGTCAAGGTAACATTAGCTAGCTAAGGTGTTTGTTTTGTCCGCAGATGTAAGCTAAGCAAAAGTAAAAAAAATTAAATAAAAATAGCTAGTCAAAAGTGTACTTAATAATAATTAGATGCTCTGCCATTTTTTTTTCTCATCCAAAAGACTATATGTTTTCTATAGGTTCACAAGACTGAGATTTCTGAATTCACAGGTCAAAGTTCACCTAGATCAATTTGTGTAAAAATAGAAAAAGAACCACTATTAGAAACAAATGCTTTCACGTACTGTGTCCCTTCCCTTTCAGTGAATTTGTATGTATTTTGTATTTTATTTACATTCACTATGTTTATGACCAAAAGTTTATCTCCCTAATGAGGGGTCAAATATCGTCAATGCTACGACTACACTATAGATGTCGGATGATAGTGTGTTCAGTTCTGCAGTTTAGTTCTGTTTTGTCTAATAACGGTTAAGAACATTCTTTGGCTTCCTCTCTCCGTCACCTCTGACATTCTTTCTTTATTATTCTCTGATCTCGCCTTCAGTTACTGCACGCAACCTTGGGGTATCCATGGACAATCAACTGTCCTTCTCCTCTCACATTGCTAATCTAACACGCTCATGTCGCTTTCTCCTCTATAACATCAGAAGAATTCGTCCATTTCTCTCCACACAGGCTACACAGATGCTTGTCCAGTCCCTTGTCATTTCGAGACTAGACTACTGCAACTCACTCCTGGCAGGTCTACCTCTGAGTGCCATTCGTCCTCTGCAACTGATTCAAAATGCAGCTGCACGATTGGTTTTCAACCTCCCTAAATTTTCGCACACCACCCCACTGCTGCGCTCCCTCCAATGGCTTCCTGTAGCTGCCCGCATCAGATTTAAAACACTGATGCTCGCCTACAAAGCCAAAAACGGACCAGCACCCACTTATCTCAAAGCTCTTATCACACCTCGCGTAGCACCACGCTCCCTCCGGTCCTCTAGCACTGCTCGACTGGTCCCACCATCTCTCAGGGCACAAGGAAGACATGCGTCGAGACTCTTCTCGG
>CM040980.1:5195656-5235991 GCA_022985145.1 Pangasius djambal | reverse complement strand
GCTTCAAACGACGTCTAAAGACTTACCTCTTCATTAAGTACTTAAGTTAGCACTTGCACGCACGCACGCACACAAAAAAAAAAAAAAAAAAAAAAAAAAACCCCAACAGAGTCTTGGGCTGATGGTATTCCTAGTTTGTGACCTAGCAAGCCGGTATCAGGATGTATTTTTGATAGACTTCAAAGCACTATTGTAAGTCGCTCTGGATAAGGGCGTCTGCCAAATGCCGTAAATGTAAATGTAAATGTTATTATTTCAGAAGTCTGTCTTCACTGCTCACCTTCTTCCTCCCTCCCTTGTCTCTCATTAGTTTTCTTTGTTGTTACTTTTCATTATGGTTTTTTTTTTTCCAAACTCGTCTGTCTGTCAGTTCACCTGGAGGTTATTCCCAGTCACGCCGCTTAGTAGTGTGTAGGAGCTTTAGGCTGTAGCGAGTCATACACAAGATAAGTCCGGGTGACAGAGCGACTCATGATCTCTAACCATCTCATCCAGGAAAATTACAAATGGCACAAGCTTATATGAACAAGCTGCTAGGATGAAGGGCACAGCAAACTATGACCTCAAGTGGAAATACCTTGAATATAGTCAAATTTATCTAGTGTTTCATATTGTAAGAATACATTAAACCAAATATAAGATTATTAAACCTATTTCAATCCATCTGTACTTACTAAGCTTGATATAGTCTTGTTTTATTGGCATAATTTTACTCATTTTAAGCATTTATTTCTAAAAAGAAGCAAAATTATCAGCCAATAGAATAAGAAAACTACACTTAAAATGAGTAATAATTTCCAAAAATAGGTTTAATGCTCTTATATTTGGTTTATTGTAATCATATAATAATAGGAAATACTAGATAAATTTGACTATATTCAAGATATTTTCACTTGCTAAGATGACTTTTTCTGCAGTGTGTTCAGTGATCATTTCCTGTCTCTCAATTCTTAACTGACGACATTGACTTGTCCTCGCACTTACTGTTCATATTATTCCTCATTCATGTCATTTACTTCAATTGTTTCTTTCCCACTGATATTCTTTATGATTGCATTGAATCACGGACCTCCAGTTTGGCTGTGTGCCATTTGAGCGAGCTGTGAATGTGCTACTACAGTTAATATGAATCAAGCGTTAGCAAACAGATAAGCAGAGCCTCGGTTACTCCCATATGGTCCAATCGGCTCATGTGTACACAGTATCACACTTTGCCTGTTTCCATGTGTGAATCCCAGAGGTGGCGCCACACCTTCAAAAGTGGCGGGGTGAAATTTGTGCATTGTGTGTGTGTGTGCAAATTACGGCCTCATGAACATTATTTACCACAGGTTACATGGATATCAGTGTTTTTCATAGGCTTCAAACATGCTAATGAAGCGTTTTGTGAATTGTGCAAGTTTCTTTTTGTGTAAGTTTTATAGGATTATAGTGTTTCTTGGTGGTATTTTGAATCTCCTAGACTCAAAATGTAAATCAGGCCATTAAAAAGAAATCTCTTGCCATAATATTCACTCTCTCTTCAGAATAAAATGTAACATTCTGGCACTCATACACTCATGAGACTTTCTGTTTTAATAATAAACACATTATAGATGTGATGGTACATTTCTAACAAAGAAAACTGTTTATGTGTGAAGGTTTCGGTAAGGAGATTTAACATTTATTTAACATTTATGGAAGGAGTCTCCAGTGTCAGAGGAAAAGCTTTTGAAGTTGATGTTTTCTGCCATGGGAATGTCTAAGGATGGATAAGGATGGACGACATTGTGTTTTGTGGTTTCTCAGTTTAAAAAAAAAAAAAAAACACCTTTTTTAACTTAATAAGAAAGAAGAAAATAGAGGCTGGTGAGGGAATGACTGATTATAGTTCCACAACATTAAAAGTAACTGTAAAATGGATTGTGTGTGTGTGTGTGTGTGTGTGTGTGTGTGTGTGTGTGTGTGTGTGTGTGTGTGTGCTTTTAGATAAATACAAATTGTAATCGTTGCCAACATGCCGTTGTATAGGAGGGATAAAACACTTCAGTTATTGGAAAATAATCCACTATGTTTTTTCCTTTATATATATATATAATCTTAGAATTTTAGTGACAAAAGCTACACTTTAGCTGAATGAATATCTTAAGCTGGGTTTAAAACGAGCACTACACAAACCATACCTGTCCAAATAAGCAAGAGTTTGGTCTGTCGTCTTTTTATGAATGACAAAACACATCCATTGACTATTGAACCATAGACTTTTGAATTCTAGATCCTGATTGGTCAGAAGATGTTGTTTAATTTCTATACCAGCAGCTCTGACAGTACTTGCGGCTGCAAGGCAAATCACAGGTTCATATTAATGCACATATTCTAATACGTTATTGTTTCTATAGTAACAGCTCATTCACAGGCGACTTGTATGGCAGATGCTCTGCATAATCTCGGACTAATAATAAGCTAACTTTGAAAGGAACAGGTGAAGATGTTGTAATATAACATTTATGGAAGGAGTCTCCAGTGTCAGCTCTTTATAACAGTCAGAGGTAAAGCTGTAACTTTTTGTCATGGCAAAGTAATGACGAGGATGTTGCTCTTTATTCTCTGCAAAATATTTTTGTCTCAGGAATGAACTGGTTTCACAGGTTCCCCAACATTAAATGTAACTATAAATGGATAAAATTATGGCATGTCATTCTTGAATAAATACAAAATCGTAATTGTTGGCAAATTGCTGTGATATAAGTAGAATAAAGCACTTTGTATGGTTTGTTTTTGTTCTATTTCTAAACCTTTGCTAACAACAATAAAGAGAACCTTGAAGTAGCAAGAAATTATAGAATCAAATTTTAGGATATTTCCATTTGCTTTATAGCCTAAAAACCACAAAATTACAAATACGCAAAAATGATTGATCCGTAGCAGCTCTCTCTGCAGCAAGCATGAATAAATAAAAATTTTAAAATTAATACTTGCGTATCAGGAATCCAGTAAAGGATTAGTCGTTACTGTCATAAGAATGGTGTGTATCCTCCGCTGGATTGTTTTCTCGTTGTTCATTTTGAAATAAATGTCAGTAAGCTTTGAATTTGTCATTTCGATGCCAGTGAAATGGGTTGCAGTTAGCAACAATGGCATTCATGAATAAAATATCGCCCTTAAGAATGTTTCGAAAAATGTCGAAACCATAGTACTGTCTCTGGAGGATGGAGGATTTGTGTTTTGCTCGGATGGATGTGTATTTATTCGCTGTGTGTGTGACGGAGTAGCGGCCAGGGTACATGTGATAGACACCCCAGGATATGGGGATTCTTAAAACTGTTAATTACAGAGATTTCCTGAACTCAGTGTGTTAGTGATCAGGGATATGATAATGAGGAGCTCAATTCCACTGCAGTTACACTACTATCAGTGCTAATAATTAGGAGGAGTGTGTGTGTGTGTGTGTGTGTGTGTGTGTGTGTGTGTGTGTGTGTGTGTGTGGCTGTGAGAGTAAAATATACCTCTCTGTTACACCTGCTAAAAAGAGACGCTGAGGAATGTTGGAGGAACATTCTTCAGTTTAGTTCTTCATACTGATAATAATTACCCTGCTCTCTCTCTCTCTTTCTCTCTCTCTCTCTGTCTGTCTCTCTCTCTCACTTTGTTCCTCTCTCTCTCTCTCTCTCTCTCTTTCTCTTTTTCCCCTTCCTTCTATTTTTTTTCCCCTCTGTCTATTTCTCTTCTTCACTAATTCTATACTCTGTCTCTCCTTCCTTCACTCTGTCTCTCTCTCCCTCTGTCACTGTGTCTCTCCCTGCTTCTTTTCATCACTCCCTTAATTACTCTGCATCTCTCGCCATCACTTTCTCACTCTTCCTCACTGTTTCCTTTTCTCCATTCATCACTCAGTCTCTCTCAGTCTACCTCTTTTAAAAATGTCTCTCCATCACTCTTTTTCTCTCGCAATATTTCTCTGTCTTCGTCACCCTGTCTCTCTCCATCTTTTACTCTGTATCTCCATCGCTGTCTCCCACTCTGTCTCTCTTCCTCCATCACTCTCTCTCTCTCTCTCTACCTTCCTCCATAATTGTCACTGTGTCTTTCTCTGTCACTGTCACTTTCACTTCCTCCGTTACTCTGTCTCTCTCTCCCTCCTTCACTCCATCTCTGTCCCTTGGTCACTCTCTCTGTCTCCTTCTCAGGTTGTCTCTCTTACTTCATCACTCACTCTCCCTCTCTCCTACTCTCTCTGTTTCTCTCTCTCACTCTCCCTTCTTCATACTGTCTATCTCTCCCTCTATCACTCTGTCTCTCTCTTTCACTCTGTCTTTCTCTGTCTCTCTCTTTCACTCTGTGTCTTTCTCTGTCTCTCTCTTCCTCACTCTCTCCCTCCTTCACTCCTATCTCTCCTTCTCTTCTCTCTTTCCCTCTGTGACTCCCTCTGTCTCTTTTCCTTACTCTGTCTTTCTCTTCCTCCCTTTCTCTCCCTCTGTCATTCTGTGTCTCTCTCGCTCCATCACTCTGTCCCCCTCACTCTCTTTCCCTCAGTGACTCTCTCTATCTCTCTTCCTCACTCTTTCTCCCTCCTTCTCTCCTCTCTCTTTTCTCTCTATCCTTCTTTGTTTTACTCTCGCTTGTCTCTCTTGCTCTTTTACCAGGTGTTATTTCTATTTATTTACAGTCTTCTCTCTCTCTCTCTCTCTCTCTCTCTCTCTCTCTCTCTCTCTCTACACCTCTCTGTTTTTCTCTCTAACTTCATCCTCCTTCATACTAGATCCCACGTGGTAAGTTGAAGATCGCACGAGGTCGTATTATCAACTTTTTAAAAATATGTCACCCGTCAATAAGCTGAACTGAACCTGCCATCGACTCCACTTTCAAACCAAAATAAATTCAGTGGAGCTGTTACCTTGGAAACTCACAATTCAAACACACACACACACACACACACACACACACACACACACACACACACACACACACTCACACACTCACACACACACACACATCTGTATAATTATTAATTCCAGTGTGACACCCCAAACATGCAGAGTGTGAAAGAGTCCATTTACAGTTTCTTTAGAAGAGTTTCTGACTTCAGACTGTGTGTGTGTGTGTGTGTGTGTGTGTGTGTGTGTGTGAGACACATGCTATAATTACTTGGCTGTACTGTAAGAGTCAGACCTGCTTCTGTTCTTGCTCAGCTTGCTCTAACAGTTGTGTGATTATGCATGCTCCACAGCTCCTACTACAGAAGCTTCTTTCACTAAACTTCTATTTATACTTGCGGACTGGAAGAAGCATTCAGCAGCACAATATCACTGCACGATATCATTTGCATGAAAGAGAGACGAGAGAGGGTGGAATGAATCACTATTCAATCGATGTGCTGTTTAGTCAGGCGCTTACCAGGCTAAACAAAATCCATTTTTCAAGCATGCACTTTATTTCCAGTGAATTGTGAAACAGCCGGTGAATGATCCCAATCGGTGTGCCTGATCCCAATCCTTACTGGGGAATTAATGAGTTTATATGCATTAAAAAAGTTTCCTGGCATGAGTAAGATATAAAAAGTTGTGACTGATATGATACAGTATCTCTCTGAAATGCACACACTCCGTTTTTCCCCCGAATGACTCATTTAATAAAGCTACATGAGCTGAAAGTGAGCTGAAGAGAATACAATATTACAAATATAACCAATGATTTAAAAAAAAAAAAAAGAAGGTACATTTTCTCAGAAAACACTCTGTAAAATCCCAGACCACCCCCTAGCCCACAAACACACACAAGTGCATCCACACACACACACACACACACACACACACACACACACACACACACACACACACACACACACTTCTTCGAGCTTTCCACTCTTCCAACTCGTCATCTTTCTGCCTTCCTGACCAAGTGGGTAGGCCACTTAAGCATCTATCCAATTCATAAATCCCACACAGACTGTCACAAGAGCTTAGACATGTTAGTAGGTGGACTGGTGACTCTAAATGGCCCCTAGGTGTGAAGGAGTGTGTTAATGTGTGTGTGTGTGTGTGTGTGTGTGTGTGTGTGTGTGTGTGTGTGTGTGTGTGTGTGTGTATTATACCCTGTGATGGACTGGCTGTATTCCAGCCTTGTTCTCAGTGTTCCCAGTGTCTCTGGATCCATCATGATCCTGACCAGGTTAAAGCACTTACTGAAGATAAACGAATGAATAGATAAAATTTTTTTAAAAATAGTTTGCTGCAGAGGTTGTGTTTACTTCTTTTCACTTCTAAAATCGACCAGCTATATAATTTGGCCAGGGGTGCCTAAACTTTCGCTGACAGCTGAATAAAGCAAAAACATTACATAATACCATGTTCTAGGCCTTTCTTAAGCAGACTCTAGAGTTAGCTTTTTTGTTTGTTTTTATAGACTTTCGATAAACTGCACGCAGCAAGATTATTGGTTAACTGAAATGTTTAATTTTAATACAAATGATTAAAATAATGCCAAAACACTCAGTGTCACTTGGCATACTTGTAAAAAGTAGATTGTGTTTTAGAAATCTAGGGCATTACAAGGGACATATTTGTGACATTTTATCATTTTTGTAAGATCAATGTACCCCATAATATTGTAATAATTTTTTTTCATGCTATATCTACATCATAATGATATGATAAGATATCTTAACAAGTAAAAATATATTTAATATATGCAAATGCAACTAATATTTCTCTCTCTTTTTTTATTTATACTCATTTGGAGCCTAAAATCTTGTTCTCGGTGGCTTATTTCAAGCAATGGTCTTATATTTGTTGTGTAATAATCTCATAATGATAAATATTAGGATATTCGATCATTAGAATATTAGTTTTCCTTCATAACAGAAATTTCTTCACCTGATAAGAAATCATTTTTTGCAGTGTGATATACTGTATAAGTTTGCTTTTTATCCACAGTGTTTTTTTTTCTCATTAGTCAGCTTCATTTCGCTCTGACTTTGTCACCACAGGCTGTGACGAGACTAGAATTTGTGACATAAAACAACTTTTTGATTGCAGGTTTCAGTGACTTTAATGGCAGTTCTAGCCATTCAGTCAATAGCAGTTTGTCACAATCTAGAGGGCGGCCATCTTACTGCTCAAGCCCACACAGCAGAAAATTCAGTTTAGACTGCACAGACATTGTGGACAGCGGACATTCTATCTGAATTTAGTAGCTGCAGTGCACCATAGTGTCTTTTACACACACACACACACACACACACACACACACACACACACGCACACACAATGATGTTTAATATTCACCAAAGAATTTATTGCATTGTCCTTTTTATTTATCTAATTGTGAGCTAGTCAGCCATTTACGAACCAAACTGATGAATTTACATAAACAGATTAGCGGAATTGTTTTCAGTATTGTGCACTCTGTTCTTCGTGAAATCTCATACTGTACATCAGAAACTGCATGTTGTGTTACCTAATGTGTAATCCTGCATCCTCACTTGTATCTATTGACGAGTTTCTATTAACTGATGCTCTACGGCATGTTAAAAGTTTGAGATTTTTTTTCTACAAACCAAACTGTGATTAATACTTTTCCAGATCTTTCTCCTGGAAAAGCTCTTTGGTCTTCATGATGCTATTTCTTTATATGTCTGTTCTTGTGCCAGTCGGAACAACAAAACTAAATATTGTGATATTTAGATGTCATGAATATCAAGAACACGTATACTGTATTTTTGCCATATTGCTGATGGCATGTTGGCATTGATTTACTTATTTCACTTTTTTGTGATGGTATGCTACAGAGACATACACTGAGTCACTACTACACTACTACTTTGTGTATAAGGAACAGTAATGATCAGGGTATGGACATGGGTTTGGCTGCAGCTCCTATTAAAAATGTTAGAAATGTATTTATTTACACTGTATGGATTTTTAAACGTGTTTTTAGACCAGTATTAATCATGCGATTTCAAAAAGTATCTTAGATATTGCCATGGAATGAATCCAGGTCGTTTCTTTGATTCCAGGCTTTTGCTGATTGTGTTTCTGGCCCTGAAATTAGCCCCGCCCCCAGTTGGGACACTGCTGATTACTTCTGCACAATATTTTTTAGAACATAACATAACTCTGCTCTTCACAGAAGGGACAGGACTAGTTGGGAAAGAATGAGAAAGATTATCAGCAACTGCAGTTCACCTTGAGGACTCAACAAATGACAAATGGCTCCTTTAACCAAAATTATTTTGAACAAATTAGAGTTCACAATGCTTTATCTTTTTATTCTTAGGATTAGAAAGATATTCTGACTACGGAAATGTCTGGAAACTGTCATTTATGTAGTCAGTCTGTGCACTGAGCAGTTCTGAGGCCACTGACTGTAATGTTGTTAATGTTTTAGACAGAATTGAAGTACAGTTCAGAAAGGTGTGGGCAGGAGTCTGACAGCGCAGGCAGCTAAATGATTATAATTTGGACACCTGCATGCTTACTCAAAGCCTCTTACTGTTTCATAGGTAATTTAAATGGGAAGGTTCAAGGTTGGTATTTCAACATGTTGCATGTTGGCTGGATAAAAAAGAAATGTCAAAAGCTCAGACTTGTGGACAATCGTTCAGAAATCCAGATGATCCTGATGTTTTTTTGATCTCATATACTTCCTTTAGCTAAAAGTAGTGTATGTTTCATGATATATGATTAATCTGAATAGCAAATGTGTTCGCAGCTTTACTTGCAAGTGTGTGTTATTTAAAGAAGAATAACGAGACTCAAGTCCTCTGTTTACTTAAATCTCTTGCGCTTAAATAAATAGAGAAGGTGACAACAGAAAGAGAGATGTTTCAATCCATTTCTTGTACGTAGGTTCATCAAAATGACAGTAAAAATGTGTTATTGCTTGCAAATGAAGCAAATTCAAACAGTCTTATATTGTATATTGTATGGTATTATTTACCTAGATCATTTTAGTGGGAAAAGCTGCACACCTTCAGTAGCTTTAAATGTTGCTAAGCAACAACATGCAGACATTTGCAAAAAAAAAAAAAAGGCCTTTAACTGTGGCATGAAGCATTGCTTTTAACATATCGATCTTACAGACTCTTCCACCTAAAGCCATTTTTGGACCATGCGATTTCAGCATAAAGATTATAAGTATCGCTTTAATCTCGTTTACACAGTTTGTGCGGTAATGTGTTCCCTGTGTCAGATCCTCTAACGATAGAGCTGTGATTAAAGAAAATGACTACGTTCTGCTTACATCATCAATCGGGCGTGAACCGGGCTCATTCAGAAAATAGAGTAAACACAAACATTTTTCAATGTAAGCTTGAGGTAATAAAGATTCTGTCCATTAGCATGTTACCTGATACTGGTAGAACTCAGCTGTTGACTGTCTTTGGTCGCAATCTCAACTCACGACCAAAGAATTCTGTTACGATCTGTGACAGCAAAATCAGGCCAAAAAAACTGTACGATATAAAACCCGTTTAAATGAATTTTACCAAGTGTTTCCAGACGTTTATTAACTATCCCCACAAACTACAACCCTGTTTACGTTCATCCTGTTTTACATGTATAACCAGGATTTCACATTTCTGATCTAATCTGACACACCTGGTTTGACTCATGAAGGTGCTGGACCTGTTTAGGCTGTATTATTAATCACCGGTCATAACTGAAGTGCTCTATAAAAATAGATTATTGCGAAGACAGCCTGCACTTGGGTTCTAGGTAGGTTAAAATGTAGATAATAGATACATTATTTCTTCAAATTTTTTTGAAAACTCCTAAGTTTTTTTTTTTTCAAAGGCTGTGCCACTGTGTGAGATGAGCTATTGAAATCTATGGAGCTAACTGATCTAACCAAGGTTGTCGCACCGACCAGGTGAGCTAATGAAGAGTTTAATGCTAATTGAGGAAGCTGAGCCGACGACGGCTGTGGTGTTAGCCAAGTGAGCTGAGGTAACGGAGGCTATGTCGAATCTGAGCAAGTTGAGCAAACTGAGGTGATGGGGCTAACAGAGTAAGCGGATTAAAAAAATGATATAAATGTAAAAATGTCTCAGTTATTTTATATTTCTTTGTTTTTGGTTGTTGCTGGAGTAGCTGGTGCCAATCGCTCCAGCATTATCCCCTTTAATCTCACCTTGTTATTATGGTGAGGTTTTCTGTTAGGAGTTGTTTATTAGCTTTTCTGGAAGGAGTCTCCAGCACTTTGTAGACACCTATTTATAGCCGTGATAATGTACGTGATAACAGGAAGTATCTTGTCCTGGGATGTTCTGTAACATCAGATGTAACTACAGTGTAAACAGCTAAAAAGTATGCAATGTTCATTAATAAATTAAAAACTATAATTGTTGGCAAATTGCAGTGGTATGTATGTTATAACACTGCTGTCCTGTGTATTTTATTCCTTAAATAACAGGTTGTGTAAATTCTTATTCTTATGTATTTCAAAAGAATTTCTGCAAGCTTTAAGGACGGAATTCTCATGCGCATCTCCTCCCGGCCGCACGAATATTTCTCTTCATCATCGTGTCTTATTAATGATGTGAACCGCGTCTCCTGTGTCCACTGTGCTCCTCCATATCTGGACTTCTTTTCATTTCTGTCTGTATACCAGCTGAATAGCTCTGTATGTGTGTGTAATGGAGTGTTATGCCTGTGTATATGTAGTGGTGTGTGTTTGTGTACCAGGCAGGATGCCATGACCGAGAGAAAGAGGACCACACAGATTCTTTTAGCTTAACCGCTCTGAGGACATGCAGCAGTTACATCCTGTGTCAACATCACACTATGTGGAGTGGTTTACAATGTATTCATTACCATCAGCTTCTCTTAAACCTCAGCTATGGAAGCATTAATCACCTAGCACTAGACAGTATTTTTAGAATCACAAATACTTAGATTTCTCATTCTTAGATTTCTGCTTTAGCTTATGGTTGGCTTTGTACTTGAGCTACCAGACTGAGAACATGAAATAGTGTGAGTATGTACTGTTTTATTCAGGGTTGTCCGATCTGCCTGAAAAAGCCTGAAACACAAAAGGCATCCCTATACGAAAAACTTCAAATCTGCCCTTCCAAACTATATACATTTTAAAATGCAAAATCATGACTATCATTTGGATCCTATTTCAGGAAGCAGGAATACACCCTCCAGTCTATCTGGGGAATACCCCATGCAGGCAATCGTACACACAATCATTCACACTTATGGACAATTTAGCATAGCCAATCCACCTACGCATGGATTTGGGAGGTAAGAGGAACCCGGAGAACCCAAACAAAATCCACTTGGACATGTGGAGAACATGAGAAGCTCAGACAGTAACTTGAGCTCAGGACTGAGGGACTGGGGACTGGGGACCCTGGAGTTGTGAGGCGGCAACATGCCAACATGCCGCCCCAGTTATTTCACCAAGGTTCTAAACATTTTTTTATTATTGCAGATGTCGACATGAATTTAAAAAATTGGGACGAGAACGAATGAACCAATTCACTGACATAACATAATACACAACCTAATGTTGAGAATGGGAAGTATGTGTGTGAGAGGAAAGCTGAGAGGTTTAGGAGTGAATTCAGCACTTTCATGGCAACGTGTATCCGTGATGAGCTTGGGTTTGGTTTTGAATTTGGATATAAGTAAATAATAATATTTTTAATGTAGATTTTATTATGCATGCAAAACACTGGGCATTGGGAAACTATGGACCTGGTAGCACTGGTTCAAATTAATTTGTAGTCATTCTTACTATTACTGCTGGATTTGGGATTAGTTTAAAGAGTCTGGCATACACAATGTATTAGTTATTTATGCTTACTTTCAATATAATATTCATAAATGCATGTAGCATGTAACAGGCCTTACATTCTATAACAGCCGTTAGTGTACAGTGTTTAACCAGCCATATTTCAAACAGCGGGTTATCAATATCAGTACTGGATGCCTATATGTGTATCCTTTAGCTTTTCTTTGGATATTTCGTATCCAGAAACATTTTAACTAATAATAGCACATAAAAAATTCACTTTCTGTTGAATACATTAGGTGAATTCCCTCATGATAAAAAAGAAAATCGCCTAATTAACCTGAGTTTCATTCATCATGTCCTTGTTCACCCCCATTGGGGAACTTTAATTAATGCACAAGGTCATTTTCCATCTCGAAGTGCTTAAGACTTGGTCCCTCGAATGAAGGAAGCTGGCCAGTAGGTACAGTGGATCAGTAATTGGTATTCAACCTGCAGATTCATGAGGCCTGGTGCTAATGAGCCAGTAAATCTTTATACACAGCTTCCACTGTCCTACATTCACACACTAGCAGTAGTGTAGCAATACGGTCAGTTTTGTTCTGATATATGTAAATCTACATCTACACATATTCTTCTATAAAGTAATAATTCTGTACTTGAGGAATTAGATGCTAGATTTGAATGAAGCCTGGCTCTGAATTCATTTTTATTCAAGTTACACTCTGTGGCTAAAAGTTTGTGCACCTGACCATCACACCAATATGTGCTTGTTGAAAATCCCATTCCAGATTTAGTCCCCTTTTGTTGTTATAATAAGATCCACTCTTCCGGGAAGGCTTTCCACTAGATTTTGGAGCGTGGCTGTGGCTCATTCAGCTACGAGAGCATTAGTGAGATCAGGCATTGATGTTGGTGAGGAGGTCTGGGGTGCAGTCGGTGTTCCAGTTCATCCCAAAGGTGTTCAGTGGGGTTGAGGTGAGGAATCTGACCAAGTGAAGACAAGTCCAATGTACACCATATAGCTTTTTTAGTATTATATATATATATATATATATATATATATATATATATATATATATATATATATATATATAGCAGTTTGCCAACAGTTACAATTTTTTATTTATCAAATTAAATGCGCCATACATTTTATCCAATTATAGTTACCTTTAATGTTGTAGAACGTCCGAGAAACAAGTTAGTTTTGTTATCACTTACATTATAGCAGCTATAAACAGTAGTTCCCTCACTGACACAGCTTAACTGCATCTCGCTGGCTTTGCCCTTGTACTGCAAAACTGAATCTTACAAAGTTACGAGAAACTGGAAAGCACAAACCAGAGATTTCTGAAGGCTTTTCCGTGTCTGAAGTTACTGACTGTTACAAAGCCTTCACACCTGAATACTTTAAATGCAATTTACTCCTTTTTCACTCTTGGGAGTAACCTGATTTTAAAACGCTAGAACTGTACTTGTGATTGAGACACATGCAGAAGAGAAACAAATTTCAGTTCAGGAAAACGTGTAGTTTCCAGAAGTGTATATATGTATGAAAGTATCAGAATGTGATCGTGTGAACATAGGACACTTCTTCCACTGGATTTGCATCACAGCCGTCAGCAGGCAGAACGTTAACGGCCGGAAGCAGCTGCGCTGTTTTGGTCAGCACGCGCTCCTATCCGATTGGACGCGGTGCGGTGGTCTGCTCTCTCGCGCTCACACTGATTGGATACAACGGCACTGTTTGCTTTTGACTCCTCCTTCAAGGCGCTCTGATTGGTCTGAAGGGGGGCGCGTGCCCGCTTACGAGTCAGCGATTGGTCGGGTGCCGCGTCACTCAAAAAAAAAAAAAAAGAAAAAACCGAAAGGACTCCGAATAAATGGGCGCATAAATCTTAAATGGCATACTAACAAGTATGTAATGTAGTACGCAAACATTTTGGGAGTCTCACTGAAAACTGAGTACTACTAAACTACATAGTATGTACTAGTACTATTAATAGTGCGCTATACAACTGAAACAGCATACTAGCATACTAAATAGGGATCTATTTTGTGCATACTACGTTGATATACTAGGTAGTATGGTAGTGCGGATTTAGACAGCTCGGCATGTACGATGCTGCTTCGCAAAGCTGGGGCTTAAATGACGCAGTGAAAACAGCAAAGTTAAAGCAGTGTGTTTAATGACAGCATGACGGATGCTTTATATCACGCTAGACTACTGTGTTGTGTCAGTTTCATCGCTTGCTCAGCGCTCAGAGCTGGGATTTCCATGTACGCTCTGCGAGAGAGGGTGTGACGTCACGGGGTTTATTGTAAATACATGCAGCGAGTTTGACTCGGCCGGCAGAAAGCCTGGACTCTGCAGCAGGTAAACACTTCAGCATGGTTTCATCTTTATTTCTGCGTTTTACTGGTGGCTTTCAAAGTCTTCAGACATCATCAGATGATTTTTTATTTTTTTCCCCTTTCATCAACTGTGCTTTCAGCTTGTGCTCTAGATTCTTATCTCTGACTCCAGGCAAGACTACAGGTGAATAGAGCCACTTTTATTACACTACTTAATTTAATTAATTTAATAATATCAAATATATCACAATCAATCTTTGCTCAGTTGATTGCTGATATATTTTTATAATTTTTTTTTTTTAATTGGAACTTTACCTAAATTTTTAAAATTTGTTTATAAATTTGTTTATGCAAAAAAAAAGGTTAATTATATATGCATATATTTGCATACATTTGTAATAAAATTAAAAATGTATTATAATGTTGATGTTGTTAGAAGTCAAATATTTATTTCACTGTGAAGACACTCTTAAGAGGAATTTTTTTTTTTAAACGGAAATGTTGGTTGGAAAATTATTCCTTTATTGTTTAATCAAGAAAAGTCTATGCACTATTATGTTAAAATAATTTATGACGTTTTTTTTTTTTTTTTCAGTTTAAAATGGAAAATAGACCCCACCGTTCTTGGAAATTACTACGTAACATCCTTCGAATTAGGGATAGGGATAGGAATGAGCATGAAAAATTTCATGAGTGCAGGCCTGAAACTAAGATTATTCTTCTGAATAAAGAAAAAAAAAGGATTTTAAGGCGAACAGTTTAACTGCAGCTGTTTCCAGTCTAGTAAGTGTGGTTTATGAGGTTTATAAAGGAAAATGACATGTATATCATAATGACGTGTATATCGTAATGACAAGCTTATCAGGGATACATGACATGGAGTGACTGCGAAGTGGGCGGAGCTTAAGCATTCTTCGAAGTTGCTAAGTTTTAGATAGTACAGTTCTCATGAGTGGAAAAAACAGTGAAATAAAAAGAAGATGTTATAAATTTCATAAATTGTAAAAAGTGAACCAAAATGTCCATTTCTGCCTGTATTGACTCGCCTTTCTTTTCGTTTCTATATATAAGTATGGCGGACGCTCCACATGGACAGATTTTAATAAGCTTGTGTAATTGTTGATATGATGTTTACTTAGCATTTATGGAAGGAGTCTCCAGTATCAGCGCTTTGTAGCAGTCAGACGTAAAGTTGTAACTATATTGTTCCACACGGGCATGCGCTTCGCGGTTTCTCTGTAACACGATAAGCTGCTGATTTTTGATCACTGATCTCTGATGATTTTTTTGTCATCTTATTAACTTTAAGAGAGAGAGAAAAAAGAGAAGCTGGGGTGGGAATGACTGTTTAGAGCTGCTATAACGTAAGTGAGAAGAGGAACTAACTTGTTTCGAGGATGTTTCACAACATAACTAAATTAACGTAACTATAAAAGGACAAAAAGTATGTCATCAAATGTATGATATATGACTCTTTTAATTCCTCTCTGCCTCATGTGCTCATTATCTCAATGCTACATAATGTTCCTCTTCATCTTGTTGACTTGTAAAAGTTTTCAGGTTGTTTAATGGCCAGATTGTAATGCTGTGTATTGTGGTTGTTTAAGGGTGTCAATAAAATTTCACTCGTGTTTCCTTAGCCCACATACACAGCCAAACACACACACACACACACACACACACACACACACTTTCACAAATACTCACATACATAAACACAGATTTTCCACTGGATCCACACTGTTGGTTTTGTAACTTGAGCTCTTCCAAGCTATTGGGAGACACGAGGTCTCTCCTTGAGTTGACATCTGTCACTGTGTGTCTGTGTGTGTGTGTGTGTGTGCGCGCGCGTGTGTGTGTGTGTGTGTGCGCGTGCACATGTGTTTGCACATGTGGATAAACAGGTGCTCAACAGCCTAGAGAGACAATGTCCTTTTACTTCATGCAAAAACTGACCTCCGTGCCGAAGACAGTGGAACACATTGGCCCAGTAGATGTTACATTAGATGTTATGAAAGCTTATAAAGTGCTATAACACAGTGCTGTTGATTCATTTTCTATAGCAGCACAGCTTGGACAGTAGTGCTGGCTGCACATTTTATAATGCGTTTGTTTTAATGCGTTATCGTTTCGATAGTAGCAACTCAGACAGGGACTTGTACGGCGGACGCTTCACACGAACGGATTAAAAAAATCTATGTAATCCTCGATATGATTTTATGAATTTTAAGTTTGCAACCATGGTACATTCTTCAGAACAGAGGAGTTTTCTGTGTCTCATGAACATGGCAGATTTTTTTGCCTTGTAAAATTCAAGGGACAGAAAACAAGACGGGCTGGTGAGGGAATAACTGTTTATAGCTGCTATACGTGATAACAGGAACAAACTCGTTTCATGGATGTTCCACAACATAAATTTAACTATAAATGGATAAAAAACATGGCGTGTCATTTTTTAATGAATACAAAATTGTAATTGTTGACAATGTGCTGGGGTGCAAGAGGAATAAAACACTTCAGGTTGTGCTGTTATTGGAAATTGGTAATAGTAACTCTGCTTTGCATCTGGCCCAGTTGTTGATTATTTCCCTATAACAGCATGCTCCTTGCTTATTCAGTCCTAGATGCGAAAGTTGTTATAAGTCTGACGCGATCCACTAATTAGTCAAAAATCAACACAATGGAGCTCATTCACAAATCTGTTATTATTAAAATGTAAACTAAAGTGGGTAAACCTTCAGACACGTTTTCTAGAGCGCTTGAGTGTGTGGGAATCATACCATGTTAAGCCCAAAGGAAGTGTCTGTGGGTGGCCTGTCTGTTACTCTCACACCAAAGTAGACTGCTTTGTGCCCTGATTTTCACACAGCACACTGTTTCGAAAAACCGCAAAAGAGTATGACCAACGCGTTGTTTTTCTGAGCTGGCTTATTAGTCAGGACTTTCGCTTTAGCTAACGTATATTAATTTCAGTTCGGCTTCTTTAATCTGATTAGGAGTGTGTTTTGGTGGCAGCGAGAGCATCTGAGTTGTGATGAATAGGAGGAGTCTTGTGCATCTGCATGATCTGGACAAAATGCTGTGTTACAGTTAGAGATCGGTGCACGATGCGATTAGGGGAGGATGATGAGACAGAAATATCATATCAGGATATCGGAGGACGTTTCTACAATCCAGAATATGTATCATGTTATACTGTATATGTAGGTTTGCTAACAAACTGCCAGTTAAACAGCGGTGTTAATTTAACACTGGAAAGAAGGTTATGATTTAACAATTTTTAAAAATTCAATCAGCAGAAAACCTATTTTAAAAAGAAATTTGCAAAAAATGTATTGAGATCCTCACAATCTATCAGAAAAATGTGTCATGACAATATTTATCACCCCGTTATATCGTCATATCGCCCAGCCCCAGATGTGATTGCTGTATACCTTCACACTGATGAAATCGTACTTTGATTACTGTGTATCTCTTTTTTTTTTTTTTTTTTCTTTTAACAAAATTAATTTCTATTTGTTGCATCTTATGATCACTGTGATTCATTGAAACGCTGACAGAAACTCATCTTGTGCATGTGAGAATATTCCGGATGACTAGATTACCCAGTAAAACATTTAGCAATCAGTTATAGATATATATATATATATATAGATATTCAAGTATTGCGATAATGATTAACAAATGTTATGATGTTCAGCTTTACTGTAAGGGTTTGTCAGGAAATTGGCATGCAGGAAGATGCGAGGAAGAAAAAGTCCTGCTTTATCTGTGATAGAAAGCATGTGGCAAAGAAGACTAGGATATAAATGTGTGGCGGTCTGGGAAAGCTCATCGGATATACATCGCTGCGGCTGAATTCTGGTGAGCAATAATGACCAAATAAAGAATAATGAATAAAGATAGATAGATAGATAGATGGGCAGACAGATAGATAGATAGACACTTTTTCTACCTATAACATACTTCCACAGTTCTTCTTTAAGAAAGCACCAATACAGTATATGATGCAGTGTTTTTATTTATTTTTTAATCTTGGCGTGACTTCCGGCAGAGATCCCGTTAGGTAAGTAAAGAGAAAGTTTAACAAACATGGCTGTAAAAAGGCCAGTCAGGTTCAAGAACATGTTTTAAGTGCTAGCTAGTTTGCTAGCTAAGAGCGCTTTCGTCATGCACTGAATGTCATGCTTTGATCAAGTCGTTGTTGTTTTATGTGCTGTAGTGAACTGATGTATTTAGACTTAGTTTGTAAACAGAATAAACACCAGCTGACAAATTGATGCACGCATGGTATCGCCGATACTGTAAAGATGCTGTGGACAAAGTAGTAATATATGAGTGCCAACAGAACTAAACTCACTGAATGACTAAATGACATGAAATGGCGATTATTTCCACGCCAGCGTCAGTGTGAACAGAGAGCAGTCGAGTCAAAAGAGACGCGAGGCTTGTGGTTATCAAATGCTGTGACTAACTTGTACCTCAGAGGAAGAGACTGATGTAGATGCTACTGATAATCAGGCTGATTACACATTTTCCGTTGTAATCTTTGATAAACCGAGTGGTTGTTTTTCTTATGAAATCAATAAACCGAAGTTGATTTCAGACAGGCAACGTGTTGGCGTCGTTCAGTGGAATTGGAATGAAATTTTTAAATGTGATTTTGTTAGCACCTTTGGAGGAAACCAGACTTTAAAATGCTTAGGTTTTTTTTTCTTCTGGCTGAGATACATACCAAAGAGACACACATTTCAGTTCAAAGCCTGCAGTTTCCAGAACTACATATAGTTGCAAAGTCAATATTTCACTATGTGAAGGGTCTTTTCTAGGCCACCACACGCATACACTCACAAGCCGGAAGACAAGCCTTCACTAATCCACAGTACAGAACACAAAGAAGCTGTGATGGATGAGAGTTTTGGATGAGTAGAGCTGGATCTAAAACAATCTCACAGATGGAAGCTAATAGCATGTTAAGGATGTAGGTTTATGACTGTAATTGGGATGAAGTGATTGTAGCTATTAGCTGTGCTTAATGGAGATTGTAGGTCTCGGTCTCGATGAGGGCCACAGGAGGGTTCATGATTCATCAACTTCCTCTTCTTCAGAGGTCCACTTTCTGCAAATTTTGGTGAAGTTTCTTTTGTGTGTGTGTGTGTGTGTGTTTATACCAGTCTCATGATATCAGTTTCATAAGAATTTGCATGACTCAGTTCATATGAAGTGTTCTGGATAGTTAGGAATAGGGAAAGGGGCGGGGTTAGAGGTTGAATTCATTTATTAAAACCAACAAAGTAATTGACTGATTCGAAACTAAAGAACGTTTCATTAAAAATCTCTGAACTTTGCTAACAAATGCTTAAAATTGTAACATAGTAGGAGCACCGAATCGTATCTTTGTTGTCTGATGTCTAACCCCGCCTCTTTCCCTATTACCCCATATGCAAATTCTTACAAATGTTTTGAAGAAGAAGAATCGGAAGCTGATAAATCATCAGCCGTCCCGTGTCCCTCCTCTAGACCTACAATCTCTGCTTGCACAACTAATACTGTAAAGTAACAATAAAAGTTTTTGTTAGCAATGTTCAGAAATTAAGAGATAAGATAAGATTATTTGAATAGTATATATACAAATAATCTGGTGTCCATTGTAGGACTTCAGAACTAAACTTTGCCATTTAAAAAATGTATTTAATTGTATTTTATGTTAGCCATCTTATTGTCGCACCTACAACAGCTGTTTCTAGAGCTTCACTGAGCTTAAAAATGAAAATAGAAATGAAAATCGCTCATACATTTTGCCTTAATTTTTTTTTATTGTATTTTGCTGTACATATTGTGATATCATCTGTTTGTGTTTATTTTTTTGTCTTTGTATATCTTTATTTTATCTTTTTTCTTCGTATGTTATTATTTTAATGTTTAGAAAAAGTTTATAAAAAAGAAAGTTAATAAAAAAAGTTACCCCAAAAATATAACCAAAGACTTGGTTTAAAAAAAAAAAATTACATTAAGGTGTTGAAATAAATAAAATAAGGTTTTGGATTTAGTTAAATTGTAGATACATGACATATTTTCCTGAGAAATTATCCAGTTGTCACTTTTTATTATTTTTTCACAATCTAATCACTGATTAATATTGTAGGTATGAGACACGAGGACTAAGAAAAAAATATTGGACACAAAATGACCTGACATCAGTTTAGCCAATTGTCAGATAGAAAAATTGTCTTTTTTTTCTTCCCTTTACAGACAGAGGTCGGAGAATAAACAGTAATCTCTTAAAGTGGCAGCTTACTACACAGTTATTCTTCATAAAGCATATTATTCAGGGATGACTATAACTTATTCAGTAGTTATGAGCGTGAGGAATGTAAGTCCGGCGCCTCTGACTGGAGTTTAGGGGAGTATAACGTTTGCAGTTTCATTTGCAGCGATTTCTGCTCCAGACAGTATCAGTACAGGACAGTTCAGTATCGTTCCAGCACTTTCCGAGTATATTAGAGTAATATCTGTCCTGTCATGCATGTAATTGTTTCTGTACTGGTAATGTCTCAGCCCATTTCTCCTCAAAGCCCTGTATCCAGACAGTGTTATTTACAGCCTCGTGTGTGACGTGGTTAGTGGTTTAGATTAGGATATTGTTGTCTGGATGTAGTGAAAGTGACTTTATTCATCCGCCCGTCTGACTCCACGGGGAATTTCCGCTGCCTCTGAAACAAAGCTGACCTGAATAGAGGAGGAGATGAAACAGCGGCGTGTCAGACGTGCATGTTCCTCGAACGGCTGCGGAAAAGAGATTTTACTCGACTGAGCGCTGTTCAACACGTACCCCTACTCTATCCCTCTCTCTTATCCCAGCTCTCTCTCTTCTGTAACAAACTCGATTCATTCATGTCTGTTTATTTTAAAAGTCTTTGAGTCTATTAAAGCTTTTTTTTTTTCCTGTGTATGTCCAGGAAAAAAAATGTCACTGAAGACATAAGCAACATAATCCAGGCAGGGGAAGTGAAAAGTCATAACCTTTAACACATGGAAACACTCGACAATAACGTGACATGATAAACTCCTGATAAGGTTTTCAGCGCTAAATCCATAAAGTTGTGTTGATGTTTAGTTGGACAGTTAAACAAAGTGTACATTGTGCATTTATTTGCTATTAATTCATAAATTCTTTAGCTAGTCAAGTCAAAGCTCCAATGACGTCCAATTAACTAGGCTATAAAGCTTAATATAATTTCACTAGAAACTATGACAAGCTAATTATGTGCATTTATACAGAGTGAGTACTCGAGTCCCTCAGACAGGCGTCTCCTGATAATGTCTCTGGTGATGAAGCATTGGGTTTGCGTCCTTCGACAAAATGGCAGGAAGGCCTTAACGTTTCAGCTTGTGATCTGTGATGATCCGTTGCTTGATGAAGTGTTTAAATGTGAGGCGATGTGTGTATTGTGGAAGCTCAGTTTATTCACTGTTTCCCCTCATCCTGATTCTGAAAAGATCGTCTAGCATTCGTTCTCCATAAAAAGACCAAGAGAGGACAGCACACGATGGCTACTAGGCGGAAGTTGAAGTACTTTCGACTCGTGTCTATGAGAATAAAATATATATATGTATTATTTATCACTGTATCCAGCAAGGTCACCGCACCTGAAAAGACCAAAGTACGGAGAGAAATTACGGAGGTGAATTTGGTGTCGTCCATCCAGCGTAATATCAGAAGAAGGTCAGAGGTCAGAAGAAAACGGTTGGACACAAAAACTGAGTTGAAAAAAAATGTATAACTGCTGATTGACAGAGTTTCTCTGCTACCTGGGGAGGCCAAACCACGATGAAGCTTTTTAAAATTGACCAGATGCTGTAGCAAATAGACCCGATTTACAAGCCAGCTATCATCAAAAAAAAAAAAAAATCATCCCGGTATCTAAATATCTGGTGCCCTTAGGATGATTTTTTTAACTCCATCCGTCCATCCATCCATCCATCCATTCTCTGTACTGCTTATCCTATTCAGGGTTGCGGGGAGCCTGGAGCCTTTCCCAGGGGCCCGTCGCAGGGCACAATCACACACACACTCACACACCCATTCACACACTACAGATTTGGAAATGTCAGTCAGCCTACAACACATGTCTTTGGACTGGGGGAGGAAACCGGAGTCCCCAGGGGAAAACCCCTGAAACATGGGGAGAACGTGCAAACTGTGTGCGCACAATGCGGAGGCGGGATTTCAATCCCCAAAACCGGAGGTGCGAGGCAACAGTGCTAACCACTAAGCCACTGTGCGTGTACACGTGTGTATGTTTATATATATATATATATAATTTTTAAAAAACTTTTGTGTGCGTATTTGAAATAAATAAGCGATTTAAACGTGACAGCCTAATTCATATATTAAAATGCAGCCGGTAATTGCAGATTATAAGATTCAAAGTCAATCAGTTGAGGTTTCCATTAGTCAGTCTTCTTACGCGTAAATTCCCACACACTCAGGAGTAGGATACGAACGTTTTCCCAAACACTCGTACGAATGATTTACGCATAAATCCGTTAGTATCCAGCTTGATAAACGAGGCCCAGTGTCTCTGGTGATGTAGCATCATGTCTGCCTCCTCGACAAAATGGCAGAAAGGCCTTACCATTTCAGCTGTGAGCTGTGATGGTGTGTTGTCACATGTAAAATGTTTTTATTTCAGTCTGGCTAGCATCTTCCTCTTTCGCTTGCTGAAGTGTTTAAAAAGTGAGGCGATTGTGTATTGTGCTAGCGCGGTTTGTTCACTTTCATATTTCTGATTCTGGACAGATTGTCTAGCAGTCGTACAAGCTAATTAATATGGCTAGTTCCTAAAATTAGATCCTACCCTCAGCCAGACCGCTTGGAGCGTGCTGCGTTTGAACAAACATACCCAGTGGAACGTTTTCTTTTTGTGAAAGTAAGAAGTAGAGTTCTTCTTTCTCTGGTTTGTTGGATGAGTGAAGTGGGGAAAAAAATCACTGGGAGACTGAACCGGATTGTCCAGCGGGCAGCTGTAAATGAAAAACCGATGGTCTGGATACATATTCTGCTTGTTCTGGACACCTGGGCTTCAGTATGTTGTCCCTGTGAATTACTGTAAATAACCTTTGCTATTTTTACACTTTCTGTGGCTTTCAATGTGTCTGGTTTGACCTATTTTTCATACCCACCACTTCCAGCTAACTAGTAGAAACCTGTGGCTGTACAAGTACTTGACAGGCTTCATTTGATCACAGAACAGAGAAAAGTCACCCACATTTCTAAACAGATCAGTGATTTTGCGGGATAAAGTTTTTTTTTTTCTTTTTATTTTGTGTGTGTATATACATTTTGGTCTGGGAAAACCAGTTGGATATCACTCTGGCTGAATTCTGGCAAACACTGATTGTTTTTGGCAAACAGACTTGTTTTTTTTTTCCTGCCTGTAGCATAGGTTAACACTTCTGCTTTATGAAACCATAAATATATTTCCCCAAAATGATGTAGAAGTGTTGATGTAAAACTGTCCATGCAGAGATCATGTTAGATAGATAAGGAAGTTGTGCAACAAACATGTCTACATCTGTGAACGAAGACGTCTAGACATAGTTTGCATACTGATATTTATGTGTGCGTTTTATTTATTGCATCTCAAATGAAATGCGAATGAGTTCAGTATAAACGTACAGCACTTGCTTTTAGACAATCAGTGTGTTCAATGGAGTCTGAATTAAATCATTAAATGCAATTATCTCCTTCGTTACTTCTGATGGAGATAGATTCTGGAAAGTCTGTAGTTTTCAGTAGTCCATATAGAAGAAAATGTCCACATTTTTCATTCCATGGTGTCAAAACATCTGTAAGTAAACTGAAGAAAAAAAAAGGACACATTTCATTAGAGCAGTGTTTCTTAATCCTGGTCCATGCTTCCACCTCACACAGTTTAACCTTTATTTGTGTTTAGGTGTGTTAATTAGCTGATGAGTTGAAGTACCAGAAGAGAAAACACCAATAGCAGGATTGAGAAACGTTACATTCGAGTGCAGCAAATCCATATTCCACTTTTTCCCCAGTGTGATTAAAATCAGAGCAATCCAGCAGCACTGCTGTTGGCAGGAGGAGGATGTAGTTCCTCCTGTTCCACTTACAGTGTGCAGAATGAATGCAGATCTGCACTTACACGTCTCCTCGAGTGTGCCGCTGAATTACACACTCAGACAAACATATTTCTTCATTCACATCCACGGTTACTGACACTCATCTGAGAGAAGCGTCTATCCGAAGCGAGGCACACTGCACTCCAAGCAGAGATGAGCAGTCGGTAGCTAAGATTCTTGTTTACGGGATCTGAACTTTCAGGTCACTAGAAGTGTCTACACAATTTCATATTGCAAATGATACAAAATGATATGAAATTACAGGATACAAAACGACAAGCTGGATTAAACAGCCATTAAGTTATATAAACATGGATACAAAATGATGGGTCACGTTCTCCAAGATGCTTGGAGCAACCTTTCACCTTTTTCCTTATAAAACCTCTTGACTATATTCCTGAGAAAAATTAATGCAATTGTTTAATATTTGTTTGCATTTTGCCGCTTGTTATAGTGATATTCGTATATTTACAATTTGTACATTTATTTTAGTATTTGCATGTTATAGGTGTTTGTTTATGCCGCCGCCACTAAGTGGTAGAGGCATTATGTTTTCTGGTTGTCTGTCCATCCGTCCATCCGAGATACGCTTCAGTGTGATATCTCAAGAACGAGCGGTTGAATGTTTGTAGGATTCATGTGGAATTATCACTGTAACCAGCACGTCAAGGTCACAGCGAGGTCGAACGTCTAAAATAGTTTTTCTGAATTTTCATCCATATCTGGGAACGCATATCAGATGCATATCCTGGGATACAGAAATACGGTAGTATGAGGTACAAGGTCAACTGCAGTGCTCAAATTATTATTATATTATTATTATTATACATATCCATATGTCAATAATAATTTATATTTACTGTAGTAGCCTTATTTCATTTCTGCAGCTTATTTCACTTATTAATTCATTAGATTATGTTTTATTCCTATTTAAAATAGAAGGATATTAATATAATTAATCTAAAGTACTCCAAACGCCTAATCTCTAACTCACAGACAACTGCAAAAGTAGCCGAACCTTTTCTGTAAAAAATGAGGACCTGGCAACCCACTCACATTTCTAAATAGATCAGTGATTTTGTGATATGTATGTTGGTCTGTGAGAACCAGTTGGATATCACTCTGGCTGAATTCTGCCACACATTCTGGCAAAGCTTAAGCTGACCGGTTGGAGATAGTCCTTGCTGCAGAACCCAAAGTCCAGCGGGTGGAGCTGAACCTGATCCAATTCCTCCTATAACCCCTAACACCTAACGCACAAGACACTCTACAACACAGACAACACACTAATCCAGCCTGAAACACACTGAGTTGTCTTCACCCCCTGGGTTTTGGTTCGACTTCGCCCATGTAGGAGGAGCTGGATCAGGTCCGACTCCACCCTCTGAACCTCGTTGCACTTGCTCAGAGTAATTTAGGTGTAAGTAAAGTTGCATTACATCCTGATTGGCTGATGCAGGCCAAGTGGAAAAATAAAATTGTAGATTGTATGCATAAATGCATGCGGTGGTTTAAAAACCTGCCACATGATGCACAAATGATCCAGGACTCAATTCAGCTGATTCCACAGATAAGTGAAAGACGAGCATGTTTGTGCATTCCAGATGTATTTGTGAACCATTTTTTACATTTCTGAAACACAATATATTTGTGCATCTCATTTTATTTATTTGTGGACCTCATTTTATTTTTGTGGCCTTCATGTCATTTAGCTGCAAGTTATGCATCCAAATGACCTCCGTAGTATTCTGTGCCATCTAAATTACATCATTGCCCCATTACAGCTCTAATAAGTCTAAAATAAACGAATATTAGTATTATCCTTTTTTAAATTTTCTTGCACTTTTGATATTTTGTCTTTAACCCAGGTATTTACAGGGGAAACCCCTCGGTAGGCCGTGCACAGATCAATCCAATATTAGAGATTTGTTTTCTTCCAGTTACCATGGGCAGCCCATTCAGATAGTCAGATCACCGTTTAAATATTATATGATGTTTGATGAATCAACATCGTTGTCAAATCTGGAGGCCAGAGGTGCAGCTGTTTGGCTTTAGACTCTCTGAATGATCCTGACTGATTTGTTTACACTGTCGGCCTTGTGTTTGCTCAGGCCGCCTGTTTGGGGTTTCCCCATTCACTATTGGTGTGCTGGCTCAATGTTCTCCTGCTGCTGGGTAAAGCTATAAATGACTTACTATCGAACTACTGTGTGACTACGTTTCCTTTTCCATTTATTTACTTTGCAGATGTTTTTATTCAAATGCAGCTGAGGCAGAATTTAATCCGAGGATCTAGCTGTTCGAGGACAGAACAACTGTACAATTGCTGAGGAAAGAAGTTTTCACCAGTTGACCAGGAGAAAGAATGGTTATAGGAACAACAGAAGTAGCTAAGCTCAGTATTTCGAGTTAATGCTAGTACACAGTAGTGCTATGTACCAGATGGGTACTATTGGGTTATATGTAGGTTCACCATTCATAACCAATAGGCTAAACCAAACAAAACTGCTGGTACAGATGACAGACTTTTACACCACCTACTCCCAGCCAATTGGGTGACAGCCAATGAGGACATATTTCTGTAAAACCTGCAAACTGGACATTGCGTAAAGTATTATTACTGAAAAACAAGCAAAAAATAAAGAATAAACAATAAAGCTAACAGTAAACACCCAAAATCTGATGATGTAGACAATTTCTGATCTCAAGAGCACAGGGAATTTATTGTATTTATTTTGAAGACCAAGTCCCACATTATGATTTTGAGGTCATTTCTTAGTTTCAGGGTTTTTGTTTGTTTGTTTGTTGGTTGGTTTTGTATAGTCCTCTTTGATTTGGAGTTGAGCCTTTGGAGTGAGATTAAAAAAAGGGGCAGTCACATCTATGCATATTAGCTTATTTGAATGCATTTACATTTACAGCAGTTGGCAGATGTTTTGTAGCTTCCATCAAAATGATGAATAATGATACCTTCTAATAGTGAGTCTTCTACACTGCTATGGATCCAGAATATCACTGTGGTAAAATGATTTCCAACATCCCCTACCATGAAAGAGAATCTCAGAGCAGTGTGTTCAGAGTGAGTTGGTGGTAGTGTTAGCTGAGAACAGTGAGATTCAGTTCACAGGCCAGGCCAGCTCAGCTAAAGCATGAATGTGAAGTGTGTGTGTGTGTGTGTGTGTGTGTGTGTGTGTGTGTGTGTGTGTGTGTGTGTGTGCTTTTTTTTTTTCTTCTTTGTGGTTGTACATGAATGTGTGAATTTGCAAGTGTCCTCTTATCTGTGTGTTAGTGTGAATGCATGTTTGATAATGCCTTTATATTAGTGATGGGCATTTTGAGTCATTTCGTAGTCATAAAATAAATGGCCAGACATGGTCTGGGTTAGAAATGATTTGCTTTACTGATTTATTAACAAAAATAAATAAATAAAAATTATAGCTGAGTGGGAAAGAAGCTAGGCAGCTGAATAAATTTGAATGAATTCCATTAATAATGAGCCTATGTTTTTTTTTCTTTTCTTTCTTTTATGTCTTCAGACAAATTGAACATTAGCAGTAACACAACACTATGCTTTTGTTTTGCATAAACCGACAGAAGCTGAAAATTGTGCTGGTTTCAGTTAGACTGATTCCTGAATGGCTTCCTATACACTATATACTCACTATATGCTCACTACATGGAGCATAGCATATTGTCATTGCAGAACCGATGTAGTGCAATACAGGCCCAGTAGAACACTATTTATTAGGCTTGCATAAATATCACCTCACTACAGTATAGTCTTTTGTAGTGATACGTGGTCTGACAAAGATTAAAGTATTGCTTCATTTGGATTGCTTACTACAATTATTGCAATCCAACAAGCTAGTATGTCTTAAGAGACAGTGGCATTCCATGGAGTCACTTCAGTATTTTAAGGGGAAACAAGATTAAGGCCTGTTTTTATGTCACTTTGTGTCAGGCCAAAGAACACAATTTGCGAATTTAGAGTAGTAATGACTAATCAATTAGGTGTGGCATAACGATACATAACCATTAGCTGACTACTTTGTGCCCATCACTACTTTATACACCTCCTCATCACTTTACTCTAACCTGTAGGCAGGGACAGCTGCTTGGGCCAGAAATTTAAGAAGAGGAGCATTGAGAAGAAAAGCCTCAGGGACAAAGACACACACAAATAACACACCACTTAACCTTGCACCCGTGTCATTTGGCTGACTCCTCTAGAGGGACAAGCATCAGACATACACACCACCAACACACAGTCTGTATACCATGTACCCGGTGATGAGGTAACTCAGGTTAAATGCCACTCAAGGACTTAACCTACACTTAAGGACACCAGAAGTTCAGTCTTGTCCTTCTCAAGTGACCACGTGGCCTGGAATTTGAGTCCATCACTGCATAGTTTCTGGAGGGTGCAGTCCCAAGAGCGGAAGCTACAATCTCTATGTTCTTAGTGGGATTCCTGAGCGAGTGTGAATGTCTCTAACTCAGTCACTGACATTCAGGAAGGCCTGGAGTACTATTACATTGTCAGCCAGTGCTTATGCATGTTTTATCTGCTGTGAGGGGAAACAAGAGTCCTGCTGTGTCACCTGATACATTTGCTCCATTGCTCGAGCCCTGACAGAAAGCCTCCTGTGGCTCACACGGACTACCCGTCCGTTCATCTATGTATCAAGTCCTCCATCAAAAAAGGGACAATTCTGAGACAAAAGACTTAAGGTGATATGTGACTGTTGATCAATTGCAACCTACAGCAGAGGCTACAGTCGAGGGACCATCTTAGAGAGAGGAGAACTTTGGTAGGAGCTGTGCTGATAAGATGGTGAGGATTTCATAGTGTCTAGCAGCAGCAACGGGATCAATCAACAGGGAGTCATCTAGATATACATTTTATTGGAATCAACCAGCTTGGCAGCGACACTTCTCTGAAAACGATCATCTGGATCTACAGCAACTCTTGTGTTCCTTTGTTACCCAGCCAGCTTATTAGCAAGTATACCATCAGTAGCAACTCTGACGTCAACACCATTGTTGAGCATGACAGACACTCTGCGGCCACCATCTCTTCGGGTGCAGGTCCCAAGGGATGATCCCAGCTTGGCCTGGTCCAGCTCCTCCACACCCACCTTGAGGCGGCGCCGATTGAAGATGCGCCGAACAAAGAAGGCACCAAGTGAGCGCCTGGAGAATGGATCCCTGAGGCATTCAGGCTCTCATTTAGCCCCCAAGGAGTATCTGCAACTTCCTGCCATTGAGATCACACCATCCAGCGATGAGGACGCGCCATGGTCCAACTGTTCCACGCCCAGCGCCTCGCCACGACGCAGACGCTTTCTGATACGCAAGTGGCTGAAGGTGCGAGAGAAGAAGGAGCCAGGCAACGAAAGCAGGTTGGTCTTTGAGTGACATCCTAGTGGACATACAAGCTCTAATTTTCGACCTTTCTTCTTTGAGTAAAGTGTATACTGGTGTCATTTTACCAGTACTTCCCTTGATCTCTTCAAATGATAATAAAATAAATTACATTAAAAGAGTTAAATATTGCTTAAACTGTCATATAGTATGGTTCCGTACAAACCTTCTGAAAATTCTATCTGAATTTTTAAAAGGTTGGCTAACATGTTACAATCATGCTTACAAATTTTTAAAATGTATTTACTAACATAAGCCAGGTGACACACTATTTTGACATTTAGTGTGGTATATTGTTCAGGGCATAGCTTGGGAATATGTATGTACTTCATCATCATTTATTCAGAGATCATATTGCAATTATTCATCACATCTATTATTTAATGGTGCATCAACTTTTCCTCATTAACTGCTTCATCCAAGTGTAAAATCTTTTGTGACATTCAAACAGTTTTATTTTTAATTTTTTGGTGAGCCAATTTAGGTTCTCAAGAGTAATTTCATAACTGACACATAAACAAGTAGCAGGAAATGCCACCATAGTGATTTCAGATAGTGGACTGTTTGAATCTGTTTGCTGAGAAAGCCGGCTTAATGCATTAAGATGGCCACAATGGGTAGCGATGCCGCCTCACAGCTACAGGGTCCCTGGCTCGTTCCTCAGCTCGGGTTGCTGTCTATTTGGGGATATGTCCAGGTTCTTTGGTTTCCTCCCAAAAATGTGGTAGTAGGTGAATTGACTATGCTGAAATTGCCCCTTGCTGTGAATGATTGTGTGAATGTGTGCTGGTGCACTGTAATGGACTGACATCCCAACCAGGATGTATACCCAGTGTTTCCGGAATAGGCTCCAGGATGTAGAGATTACTGAAAATGAATGAATGTATAAATGAATATTGTTGTGTGGTAAAATCAGATGTCACATATTCTTTTGCATAAATATAGCTTAATTTTGATTAAACTCAAGATGAGTGGCAGATTGTTGATTGCAGTTTTTGTTGAAGATGTGTCGTTGACACATACCTGCTGGTTAACTGCTGGTACATCTTTATCTTCTAATAATAATCACTAGTGATTTTTAAGCACCACACTGCTGTGCTTATTACTGTATCTGCTTATGAGAATGGTCATCAGATTCATATTTCTGCTCCTGAAAGCTGTTTTCAATCCGACTTTGCCAGAGATGTTCGTAGTAGAACAGTTTTAGAAAACAATATAAAAAGAAACCTCAAGTAAACCGATTTTTGACAAAGATATCGGTCCCGCCTGTTGTTGATAAATGCCAGTGGTGACGTTTTACAGCGCGAGTACGTAGTCAATTGAGTCATCAGTGTCTCAATGTGTAGTGAGCCAGGGTCCTTTACCAGTGCCCGAACTCGTGTAAACGATATACTGATTCACGCCCTAGGGAGCTAGGGAGCTGATTGAAATGCGCCCATTGTCATTAGATCTTAGTCACGTCTTGGTTTGGTCATAGCTCCACCCTATCACCAGTAGGTCTTTAGTTACCCCAACTTTTCATTAGTAATCCCAGGTGTTCTTTGTTTTACTACGTGTATAAATAGCCTTTCTCTGCCCTATTCCTTTGTGTGACTTTGCTCATAAGTTGCTGGATCTCAGGTTTTCCGCTTGTTAGTCTGTTTCCCACGTTTTTGTTTTGTTTGTTTATACTGCACCTCTTATACCACAGCAATCTGCCATATTTTTTTTTATTTAAAAATGACATGTCTATATCTGTTTATAGTTGTTGGTCAGTTTTGGGCAAAGAACAGCAATACAACAGTTATTCCAAATGTATCTTTTTTCCAGAGTTATACCAGGATTGTGTTAACACATCTTCAGTCTCAGCCAAATCTTTATCTGGAGCAGGAAAGGTGACCCTTTACTCACCCCATCCTCTCGTATTTCTTGTTAATGATGGTTAAAATTTAAAGCCTGTGTTTCGTCCATTCCCATGAAGCATGACTTCAAGTTACGGATGGCTGGGTAGTCATGACTCCGCAACTGTAGTGTGCAAATACACAGTTAGCAAAGAGTGTTCACCTCAAGCCCTGAGGAAGCACGTGTCAGCCACAATATACAGTAAGTGTTTTGTAGAGCGGGAAACATTTAACCAGGTTACAGTTTAACTCCTGTAGGCATCTCTTACAGAGCTCTGTCCCAGTGGCTCAGTGCTAATAAACATTTAGCCACGATTAGAGGTTAGTAACAGGGGATCTTGAATTTTGAACTTTACAGAACTTTACAGAACTCTTCACTCTTCAATTCCTCCATTATGCTGTATAATCCGGGTGTCATACACAAAGGTGTGTCGGGAGATATTTATGAGTGAATAAAATATTTAAGATTTGAATTTGAATTTAAAATGTCGTCGTATAAGGTCATGGAAAGTTTGCATGGCCATGAACTTTCCATAACTGCATACATAAATGTGCACATGCAAATTGGATAATACAGGATAATAGTTTGTTACGGATTCCCCCTTTGCCTCATGGTTGCCATAGCGACTAGCGTCATGTGTTCATGTTTCTGTTATGATCCTGTCTCTGCCCCCCTCTTGTCATTGGTGTATTACCCGATGGTGTGCACCTGTTTCGTGTTAGTTCATGTTTAGTTTGTCTGTTTATACCCTGTTATGTCTGCGAGACTTTGCAATCTCTTTTCGTCCAATTCTTTGTTTCCATGTCTTAGTTCCGTGTACTTCCTGCTTTTAATCTCTGCTTGTTTATTTGTTTTAAGATTATGGATTGCCCTATGCTGAGCCTGTCTACCCTTGTTTTGTCTCTATCTTACTATTTTTACTGGAATGCAGTTGTGTCCTGCCTCCATGAGCCACATGTTTATTATTGCACTTTTAGGCTCTGTACTATATCAGTTGCTATTAACCTGTTGTATATTGATTATGGAAGGAATAAAACATGACAGGGTGCGCTGTTACAGGAAAATAATTAACAACAGGTTGGTGTGGTGTGGCCCAGCGTCAAGCCGAGTTACTGTTACCACCACACAGCTGATTATTTTCCAATAATATCAAGTCCTGAAGTGTTTTCTTGCTCTTATGCCACAGCAATTTGCCAACTGTTGCATTTAATTATTAAAGAACAACATATCATACTTTTTATTCATTTGTAGTTACATTTAATGTTGTGGAACATCCTCAAAACAAATTAGTTCCTGTTATCATTTACATTATAACAACTATAAACAGTCATTCCCTCACCAGCCTATTTTTTCTCTTTATGTTCTTTCTCTCTTTCTTTTTCTCTTTCTGTTACTTCGTCAACAATTGACAACATATTCAAACAATATAATGCTGCTGTTACAGAAAATTAATCAACACCGTTTGACCAGTCAGTATCTGCGGTAGAGAGAGAAATGATGTATAAATGTTGTTAGTATTATATAAACTTGGTCAGATTCATTTCAGATAGATAATGCATCTCTTATTCTACACACCTGCACTGTATTGTTTTTCTTTTCGGGTTCTGCAGGGTCTCCAGTGAGCCATCACTCTTGAGGCGTGTGTGTGTGTGTGTGTGTGTGTGTGTGTGTGTGTGTGTAAGTGTGAAGGTCTGAATGATTGATTGCAAGACAACAGCTGGTTTACATAACAGGCCAGTGAGCTCTATTAATCTCTCCTGTCAATTATTGATGAGATGGAGCAAGAGATATTAATCCGAGAGAGAAAAAAAGAGATGGCGAGAGAGAGGGGGACTTATTTTTGCTTATGTCAGAGTGATGTAACCAAAGCACACATTTTAAGTCTCAGTGATTTATTAAATATTAATAACATACCCTCCGACAACTGGGTCATAAATCATGTATGTTGTGTTCCACACGTATGGTGACTTCTTATATTTGTCGTCTATAATCAAAGACGGTTTCAATGCAAAAGAGACATTTGTTCACCTCACCTCAACAGCCTGTTTTTATGAAGGGTGCCAACAATTCTGGAGGGCTGTGTGTAAGTGCTGGATATAAAAACTCACCACAAGGGTATTGATTATTTCTCTAGTGGCATCATTAATACCTTCTTACTCAAGTTTAAAGTCTCTGGTATCATACCGTTGCACTAAATTTAGATACTGCATTATTTGCACTTCGTTTTATAGGAGTATATATATATATATATATTGGCTGATTCTTAGTGTGTGGCATGTGGATAAGGAGCAGGACTGTCTCTTATCTCTGGAAACTGCAGTGTCTGCTCAAATAGGTTACATTTCTACTCACACTGCCATCGTCCCAGACGCTCAGGAGTCTGCCTCTCTTTGATAAGAGAGAGTCGTTAGACTATTTTTGAGATCAGGGAGAGGTTTGTCTGTCAGTGCTGTAGGTGTAGTGGATCCAGTCTTGTGAATATTTTCAATACAGATACCCTTGATGCAGCTTGAGTGATGTTATACTATGGCATAGTTCAAAGAAAGTTACTGGCAGATTTGTGCTAGCCATTCTGAAAGTAAATCTGGTATAGGTGCTGTCGAATGGTTAATGATTTGTGTAGGTTAATGTTGATCAAACTCAGACCGTTCTTTTAGTGATTAACAGCTTTTGGACTGAAACTGCAGTGTATAAGCAGATTTAAGGACACACCGAGGAGGGAATCCAGTCCAAGTCTAGAGCTGATGAAGGAGCCAATTCAAGGGTCAAGGTTTATCGTCATTGTCAAAGACAACGGAATTGTAAACTGCGATTATCTAGATCGCCTCCAGTCATCATGTGATCAGATATCTTGCTGGTGTAAATGTACTTGCGTCTATGGATGTACCACTCCAGTACTGAGTACCCTGGATACACTGGCCTAAAATGGTGGATTGGTATTGAATCAGATTTGACATGTTTTCCAGTTCAATCCAATCCACTGATGTATGGATGAAGGCAGATTTATAGCTCAGCAGTGCATTGCATGGGGCCTAAAAACACCCTTTTTTTGGAAGGCACTGAACATTTTACCACACATCCTCTATATATATACCGTGATTACCGTACTCGGGGAATACTGCAAAGTAAAAATGTTAATGCAATACCAAATCCACTCCTTCATTTAGTCTTCTGTTCTGTCTGATGCATAATTAACACAGGTTTCTTAAAACTGAGTGGTCAGTCAGGTCACTCTGCTAAGGGTTAAAGCCTCTGCCACCTCAACATCCTGGAAAAAAGAACAAGTGTGACATTAAAGAAGCATAAACTATGAATAATTCAATGTCTTCGCACTGTGTCGACTCTCTGACTGTTTTGTAGAGCAGATCCTTGTATGTATACACACACACACACACACACACACTCTTTCTCTCACTTGCACCATCTATACTAAATCACTTTCAGATAAACAGATAGAGAAGTGCCGAGATACAACAATCGCTCAGAAATTCTTATACAGTCGTGTTCTTGCCGAGCTCAGACCTCCACACAGCCGTGTTAGCATTCATGAGTATTAATGATTTTCGACATCAGTGGGAAGCCCTTAAAGTTGCACCTGCCAAAACCTGAGCTTTCCTAAGCCATTACCAGTCTGTTGTGTTGGAAGTTGTGTACGTTTAAAGAAATTGATTGCCATGCCACTAATTTCAGCTGCTTGAAGAACTGAGAAATAGTGACACCCCAAATTCAACCATTCTCAACCACAGACTTTCCTGAGCGGAAATATGTTTCCTTTTTGCATGTATCCTCACCAAATGTAAAGTTCTAGCGTTCTAAATAAGGGAGAAAATCGCATTTAAAGATTTCATTTAAATTCCCCTGAAAGTAATGTTACAGAATTATAGGTTTATAATGGCAAATCTCACTCTGATTATCAGCATCATCTACATCACTCTCTGTCTCGTCACCTGAAGTAAAAGTCACTCACGGCATTTAAACGCAAGCCTCAGTGTCATCTCTTCACTCGACTGATCACAGTTCACGCTAACATCGGCGAGGAAATAATCGCTGATTCATTGTCTCACTTCTGTCCTGTTGGCTGTTCTTAATGTTTTTTTATTAGGATATTTTAAAACTTTGTCTGCTGTTGTCTGTACAGAGAGAGAGAGAGAGAGAGAGAGAGAGAGAGTGTGTTAGCGCTCTTCTTTGTTTTGATGATGA
The DNA here is from genome assembly GCA_022985145.1 of Pangasius djambal. Lineage (NCBI taxonomy): Eukaryota > Metazoa > Chordata > Actinopteri > Siluriformes > Pangasiidae > Pangasius > Pangasius djambal. The sequence goes on along the minus strand of CM040980.1, from coordinate 5,200,261 downwards.
TGTGATAGCGCAGGAGCATCGCGGACATTTTGACTAAATGGATGCCTGTCCTAATAACTTGATCTAGTAGTGTAGTATTGGAATTTGTTTTGAATCAACATTCACTGTGAGAGGAAATCACACTTAGGGTAGAACATAACTTAATTAAAAACATTTCCACATTGTTTCGCTAAAATATATTTGTTTTCTTCAAGTAGACACGTCAGTTAATGTTATAGGTCCTAGTTTTTGTCATTTTTGGCTGTTTGCCAGAATTCAGAGCAACATCTGGTGAGTTTTCCCAGACCACCACATCCATATATAAGAGGTCTCATTATATAGAAGTCATGTTTCACCACCTGTCCCTTTTGATGTGGACCAGAATAATGGTGATAATCCAAGCACAGCTGATGAAGCGTCTTATAGAGAAAGAGGCTTTGAGCACATGATTTTTGTGTAATTTTCATGTGAACCTAATCACCTGATCTTTATTGCATAGCAAGTAATAAACTCATACTGACTCTGAAATGACGTCCTCACACGTTGTTGATGTAACAGCCGGTTATTGTCAGGTTGTGCTAGCGTTACAGCTGGGGCATGTAACGCTAACGGTGCATCCTAAGTTTAGGAAACATGAACACAACTTCAATGTAGTGTACATTGTAATGTTATTGAGGAAGCCACAATCATTTGTCCCTTTAAGTGCAATGTGTTTCTATTTTAAATTTACATTTGTAAATACTGGCTGCAATTTTATCACTGCTATTTAACAGAAATGTTTATTTAAAAATGGGATTAGATAGATTAATGATGCTGTGTGAATCATATGACTATTTACATATGTAGCCTATTTATGAATCCATATATGCAAAAGAGAACAGTCCTTTTCTCCCCAATTAAATTAATATGAACCAATCGACATGTGAATCTGGAATGACTGACAGTCGTGTAGGTGTTTTGAACTCACTGATGTTAACTGACCCCTCTGCAAGCCCCGCCCCCTTTCCCCCATCTCACATTAATAATCTTCTGACTGGTGCTCTTGTCTCGACTTAAATTTTCGAAAAATTCAGGCCAATTGTGACCAAATAATAATAATAATAATAAAATTATTAAATAGGCCAATGACAAAGTGGCACATGTAAGCCTTTACAAATGTCATTATATTTTACCTTTATATTTTATTTTATATTATATTTTACTTTAATGTATACTAGTTATATTTTACTTTATATTGCTTATATAGTAGTTAGACATTTTTTACTTATAAAATAGTGTAGTCATATACTAAATACTTCTGTAGTCATACTAATATTTTCGACTGTATATTGATGAAAAATGACAGATATAAATTTTTTTTTTTTTTTTTTTTTTTTGAGAAATACATAACCATTTTCAGTATCATTTTTCTAAAGAGTGTCCAGCTTTATGGACATTTGAAGTACAACCTGAACTCAGATGCTGAGTAATACTTGTTGGAGTGTGACAGCGCCCTCTGGTGACCAAATGTGACAGACACACACACACACACACACACACACACACACACACACTAGACACAACTTTTTTTTTCCTGCAGACATCTGCCCTTCCCCTTATTTGCATTGATGAAATGAGATATGAATGATCTAATGTTGTTAACATGTTTAAGCTGCATAACTGAAGGTGCACATTAATACCACTATTAAAAATTGATCATCATGGTGATAATATGATTGACAGGTGTGTGTTTCTCTGTCACAGCAGTCAGCCGAGCAGCCAGCAGAGCAGCCACGATGACGACTCCTCTCGCTTCCTGACTCCGTTTATGCGCAGGTAGAGGTAAACCTTTTGCCTGTATGTGTATGTGAGAGTGTGTGTGTGTGTGAGAGAGCCTGTGACAAAGGGATAGAGAGACAGGTTGAGAAAACTTTCAGTGAAAGTGTTTTAGCAGTCAGAGCTGTTGTTCAATGAGTTTGTGCTGGATTGTCTTTCTTATACAGCTCCGCTGTGTGCTCCAGTACACCAGAGACATTATAATATTTTAACTGTACATATGGTGTACAGGATGGCGGCCCTGATTCTGGTCATTTTAAGATGAGATGTGAAGAGAGCATCATTAGGCTGCTCAGGTATGTTTGCCTGAATAGTTATAGCTATGAAATTGCTACCATTTTGAAGGAAAGATGCTGGTCAGGGGTATTTCAGCTCTGACCTGCCCTCTAGTGGACATCCATAGTAATATGAAGGCGTGCAGGTAAGTGTGTGAGCAGTGTTGCTTGCATAGGGATGTACTTATCCTATATTTTCCATTTTCGGTACAATATCATTTGTATGAGAGCCATTTTAGTGTCTGAGTTATGAGACACTTCAGAAGCATGATGGATGGGTGCTATAAGTCTTTATGCTGTTTACTAGGAAAGTGCATTTTTTGTTCATTTTTTTCATCTTGAGCTCAAGACAGAGGAAATGAGTAAGTACTCTAATAACCATAGGTGGTAGAGCGATTTATTCTGCCCTCAATAAAAGTTTAATGATTTTCCTCCTCAATAAAACCTAAGGGTGTTTAATCTTTGGCAGATAGACGTGTTGTCTGGTTAGCGTGTCGGTGATGGAACACTGTAACTCGCAGCAGCAATAACAACGCCACTCTTATGCTAACCAGCATTTTATGTAAAATGGCTTCACAGGGATCACGTGCATGAAGTATATTTTGCTTGGCTAATAAACATTGTTTGACTGTACAGACCAGTAGCATAATCTTCTGGTCAAAGCAGACTTTTGTGTAAGGAATAAAACACTTGGAGTGTGCTGTTATAAGACAATAATCAGCAATGGGGTGATGTGATGCAGCCTGATGTGAAACTGAGTTACTGTTACCACCCCGAAGTTGATCTTTTTTAGTATAACAGCACATTCTGATGAGTTTTATATTCATATTATAGCAAAATAATTCGGCGGCAAATATTCATTAAAGAATGCCATGTTGAATTTATATTTAATATAATACTGTGGAGCATCTGCAGAACGAGTTTCTGTTATCATTTACATTATTCCAGCTATAAACAGTCTCCCTATTGAAGTTAATAAGGGAAAAAAAAACAAATTTGTCATATTACTGGAAAAAAAAAAAAAATCAGAAGCACAGAGTTCTCTGTCGTGAAGAATTTCAGTATCACAGTAACACTGGAGACTCTTTCTAAATATGATAAAGAAATATCTCGCCCCTTAGACCTTTTACTTCATTAAATGACAACAGGGCTCTTGATAAGATCATGATAATGATACTGGAGACTAAATAAATGTCTCCTAACAGAAAACTTCACCATATCAGCAATTACACCTTTTTTTTTGTTTATGTGGAGAATCTGCTCTTTGAGTCCCTTTGAAAGAACAAGTGCTAATATGCTATACTTTCTATAGCACAACTTTCATGTAAATAATAATAATATATAATCAATGATTATATCTTTCTCTTCATTAAATAACAACGCCTTTTTTTGTCTGTTGAACACTGGGCTTAAATAATGATACTGACACTGGAGACTCCTTACAAAAATGCTTAATAAACATCTCCTAACAGAAAGCTTCACCATATCAACAGTCTGTTAGAACAAGTGCTTTAATATAACCCTATGAGTTGAATTATAGCCAGGACTACTGTCAGAGCTGCTGTTAGAGCTGAACACCTTCGGACCAATCAGAATCGAGAATTCAAGAGCGCTGCGGTGTAAGTTTACTTATGTCATGCTGGGGAGCACAGAAATGGAGCTGACATTTGTCACATGGGTTAAACGTTATAAATGAAATAAATGAACATTAATCTATGCGCACATTGGTTATATCGTGTGCAAGGTGTACGTCGTGGCAGTTTTACATGATCAGATGCAGTGTCTCAGGCCAGTTTCAGCACCAATACAGATACCGTCGCGTCGCCTCAGGCCATTCCTATGCTCATGCAGCAGCTGCGTGCACAAAATAAAGTCAACTCTGTGGTAGTGGATGGTGTTTTCCCAGGCGACTTTCCTGCCAGCTTTTCAGCTTCAGAGCTTTAGGCTAACCTGCACCCTGAGTGAACTTGTACTGGAGTGTGCTTTTACAGTGGAAAGCTGCCATTAACCTGCAGTTTAGTTTAAAAATAACTTGTTTCTCTGTGTGGAAAACCTACAATTAAGGTAGAACATTTAACTCAGCTTCTTGTGACTAATGTAAGACCTGATGTACCTTACTTTGAAACGATTTGACCACAACATCTGTTTTAGGTTAGGAATAAAAGACGACGGGACATGCTCTTATAGGAAAATAATCAGCAACAGGGTGGTGTGTTGATTATTTTTCCTACAGCACTTAACATAGTGTTTCATTACTCTTATAGCACAGCAATTTGTTTATTTTTTATTTATTTATTTATTTTTAATTCTTATAGAATGACTTGGATACTTTGTGCCCTTTTATATACACTGCCCTCCAAAAGTTTGGAAACGCCTGAACAAAATAGGGTTTTTGGGCAATATCAGCATAAATCCTCTTTAGTTAGTGACCATTTTGCATTGATAATAAGGGACAACACAAACTATGAAAACATATTTTATTAAATAAAAAGTTTATGAACATAAACATGAACATAACATAGAAAAATACTCAAAT
>CM040980.1:5152097-5190894 GCA_022985145.1 Pangasius djambal | reverse complement strand
ATCTTTGGGCAATCCTCCAGGAGGCTTGGAGTAATATATCAAGTCAATGTTTGAATAAACTGACTGCTCGGATGCCTAGTGTTGTCCCTTATTATCAATGCAAAATGGTCACTAACTAAAGAGGATTTATGCTGATATTGCCCAAAAACCCTATTTTGTTCAGGCGTTTCCAAACTTTTGGAGGGCAGTGTATACATTTAATGTTGTGGATTTAACATCTGTGAAGTTAGTTCCTGTTATAAGATAAACGGTTATTTCCTCACCAGTATCACTTTTTTCTTTCTCATTATAACATAGGATACTCTACAGGAGTTTTGGGTACGGTGTTCTGGAGGTTTATTTTCTTAAAACAAAATCCAAAATCCAGTAAAAACAGATTATCCACCAGGGCAACCAGAACAAAGGGTACAACTAAAGAGTAATCAGGAATCAGGAAACAACGCCAGTGCCATACACAAGAAACACTGATCAGAATACAACGACTCATAAAATCTGCAATAGTAACATCAGCGAGACCTCGCACTGTGACCGTGGATGAATGACTCTTTTGCTGCAAGGCCGGGATATGTAAATCGTAACTCGTAATTTTCAACCTAGGAAAAGAAACCAAAGAAAATGTTCCCTCAACTCGGAAATTCCAACACGGAAACTCGGGACCGTCTCCTCAGCCGCGAGTTCAGCAAGTGACATCAGTTCAACAAGGCTGATATCCATCACTCATTTCACTTTGAGCAAACAAAATGATATAATTTTGAGTTCAGACTCAGAACCACTTCCAGTGCAAGTCGAATGCTGCATTAAATAGTCTATTAAAAGGAAGTGGCTAGTAAGCAGGAAGTGTAAGTGTGTGTGTGTGTGTGTGTGTGTTTGTGTGTGTGTGTGGCAGCTCAAACCTCAGGGGAGGGAGACCTCTGCTGTCGTGGAGGTGTCATGACGTGAGTTGGTGTTACACTCATAAAGCTAAGACAAAAATAATTCAGCTTGTCCTGTTACTGAAACCTCAAATTCCTTCCATCCTGAGGATTTTCCTGAAATTTTACAGCTTCACCACTGACTGTTACAAAGCACTGGCACTGAAGACTCCTTCAATTAAATAAACATCTCCTCACAGAAAATCTCACCATATAAACCATTACACACACTTTTAAAAAATATAAAGAAGTGTGTGTGTGTGTGTATGTAAGTCCCTTTGTAATCATTTTCCTGAGAACGAGAGCATTAATATAAACCCATGATATGTTTTGCAGCTGAAATGATTGTCAGAGCTGCTGTTATAGAAAATTAATCACCACCTTTTCACCAAAGAATAAATTAGTCACTAAACCGAATCTGCTTCACCTCTATTCAGATGCTGATCTATTCATTTGGGAGAAAATAGCTTTTTTTTATGTCAGCATAAAATGGCTGATGTATTTCTCTGGCTACTTCTTTTTTTTTTTTTTTAATCACAGGACTGACAGTGGATCAGACAAGTTCAGGTAAGGCTTAGACACAAACCTTATGTCATATCACTCAGTGCATCATGGAGCAGTTTGTGTGTGTATATCATGGTGTAGTGTTCAGTCTTGGCTCACACATTTACCAGCACCATCACATGATCATTCTGTGTTTGTCTCTGGTAAAATATCTGAAAGCCTGCAGCACTTTTGTGAAGTCGATCCCTCAATGCAGTTGCAATGTCATGTGGAATGTCATTGTTTGGCTTTTTAAACACGGAGCATAGTGAGTGAGGGCAGACAAATCCGTGTGCTCAGGCTGGACAGTGAGCGGAGCTTCCAAAGAACTCCGCAGAAGCTGTTAAAGAACTAAAGGTGGAGGTGAGTTTGGTGTTGGATGATGATGATGATGATGATGATGATGGAGTGACTGTATGGATGGTTTCTGTTTTTTGTTATCAAAGAGGCCAAGTCAAGTGAGTTTTATTGTCATTCTACCTTATAACTGGAACAAAATGTTGTATCAGGACAACAGAATGATATTGTATGGACAAGGGTGTGCGAATAATAAATTCATTATCAAGACCACCGGGCAAGTAAAAAAAGCTCAAGTATGCTGCCAAGTCACATGTAAATGTAAATGTTGACTGTAAATGTAACTGACGAGGCTAAAAACTGATGATATGATAGTGTATGGCGAGCTAGTTAGCTAGTTAAGTGCATTAATACTGAATCTCAACTGATTAATCTCAACTGAACTGAACTCCATCCTCTTTGCGATTTCTGCACATCTCCGTATTCAATTTCTGCTGCTACAAATATTTATTATATACTGTATATAATCTTTATACTCTCTACCCGGCTGCTACACTTTTTGCTAGAACTGTGTACTAGTCGGTGCTGCACTGTAACTTACTGTGCCCATTGTCTTGTTTTGGTAGTATTTGTACTGTCTTGTGCTGTCTGAACATGTTTGCACTGTGCACTTTACATAAATATATGTAGCCTCCTGTAGTTCTGCATTTGTTCAAGTTCAAGTTCAAGTGGAGTTTATTGTCATTTCAGCCATATACAAGTACATAGTGAAATGAAACAACGTTTCTCCAGGACCAAGGTGCTACACAAGACAAACACAGAACAACACAGAACTACAGGGACTACATCGTTTATACATAAAGTGCACAAGTGCAAACATGTGCAGACAGCACAAGACAGAACGAGACAGTACAATGACTACAGCGCCGACCAGTACGCAGTTCTGTTTGAAAGTGACCTAGTGACAATAGTGCAAATATTACAAGAGTAAGTAGCTGAAATAGTGTAAACAGTATTTGTAGCAGCATAAACATGTGCAAAAACTTGCAGAGAGAATGGTGGATGCTTACACACAGTTGTGTGTGCTTACATATGTATGTGTGTGTGTGTGTGTGTGTGTGTTCCTTCAGTCCAGTTTCTAAGTATTGAGGAGTCTGATGGCGTGAGGGAAGAAACTGTTGCGCAGTCTGGTCGTGAGGCCCGAATGCTTCGGTACCGTTTACCAGACGGCAGGAGGGAGAAGAGTGTGTGAGAGGGGTGTGTGGGGTCATCCACCATGCTGGTGGCTTTGCGGATGCAGCGTGAGGTGTAAACGTCTGTGATCTTGTTTTATGCAGCACCTCGGTCCTGGAGGAACGTCCTTACATTTCACTGTGCACTAACTAGCTGTATATGCTTGAAATGACAATAAAGCCACTTGACTTGACGTGACTAATACAGACTAAAGAGAAATGACTCAGGATACGATCATGTAGCACATCATGACAAAAAAGTCAGCAAGTCGTCAGCCAACGTTTCGTAAAAGATATCATTCAGGTCTTGTACTTTATTTTCTCTTGAAATGTTTAACCATGAGGTGACTGTCTGTAGTAAGCATACGGTATATATATGATATGATATATGATGGCATTCCATTCTCGTTAACTAATCCGCCAAGTAAAAATCGATCTAGTAATAAGCAGTGTGCGCTATAGTTACAGCAATCGAGGTGCATTACTGATTTAGCTAAACATAGCTACTAGGGGTGTGACGATACACAAATTTCAAATATGAGACGATATTGAATTGGTGCTGTCTCAATATGATTCGTTTTCTTAAGCCACTTCTTCTTCAGAAAAAGGCGTATGGGCTGGATTATGTTTAGACGTTTATTACACCTCACTTACTACAAGCTGTATTTTATGATGACATATGTTCGATATGCAGTTCTATTGAATTAAGAGCCTTGTATTGAAAAAAAAAATGATACGATACACGCCATATCGTTCCAGCGCTAATAGTTATTTATCAGAAGATGAAAAAATGTTTGTTTTGCGAAAATGACTAAACAGTAGGGTGTTTTTTTTTTCTTTTTATGGTTGTTGAACCTACTTCTTGCTGGACAATTATGAAAAACAGCTTGGGCAAGAAATCTGTTGGTCCCAGGTGCCTACTGTTTTTTGTTTAGTCTGGATGGATTATATGGCATGGCTGCGAAAGAGCTGAAAATGTCTGTGCAGTTGTTTATAGACGCTACACTAACAAGCAATTTAAATGGGAAAGCCGTCCTAGCAGCAGAAGGATGGAGACAGATGTACCGGCGAGATTGTGAAACATGTAGCAGCATTATAATACAGTCCATGAGATATATTCTGATTTTAAAATGAGATGTTTGAGTTGTGTTTGAGGTTAGTGGAAATTAGGAAGTGTGTTTGATGCGTTCTTGTTACTAATGATGCATAAAATGATCTGATTCTACAATGGTTTATGAATGGTGTGGCTTTGTGAAATGTACTATAAAGCATCAGGATGTAGCACATCGGAAGCGTTGTGGTGTTCCGTACTCACCAGCGTGCAGATTTGTGGCTGTGTGGTTGATCATGTGCTGAAAATGAGCACATGAGGTTGGGTTTAAGCCGCTCTGCTGGAGCTCTGCTGGAGCTCTGCTTTATGCACCTTTTGTTCAGTAAAAGCTTGTGGGTTGTGGGGTGTAGCGTGATTCAAACCTGTTGCTTCACTCAGAGTCTGAATCATTCCAACTACTATATTTTCCAAACTAGGCTACATTTAGAAGTCTAGTTTATGACTTTTTAAACAGTTTTAAATCGAATACATGACAGTGTGGGAATCACATACTGCCAGTAAAAATTTTAAACAAATTAGATTGAACAGGTTTTTTTTTTTTTTTAGGCTTAAATAAATTTGGATTTCAACTTATGGATGAAATTTTATTAAGTTCTATTTAATATAAAACTTTTAATATAAATTTAATATTAAACGTTTATTTCTCTTAAATTTAGTATTAAGTTTAGTATTATGCAGTTGTATCTGGATTGAGAATGAATTCGGATTGAGATAGAAATGAATACTACAGTGTAAGTAGGCACGGGAGATGTGATATAATATTGATATCATGATAAATTATATCGCAGTATGCTTTTCTGAGATACTGTGGAATTTGTTATATCTTTTTTTTTATCATTTTAAAAATTGTTTTTTAAGGTAATGCAGTGTTGTTGTTTTTTTTCATTTAGAATCACACTTACTAACAGAAATGGAAATGCACAAACAGGCATGATCATAGCAAAAGTATTAATTATTAGAAATTATTCCCCAGTGTGGTCGAATTCATGGATCTGATTGGTCAGGAGGTGTGTTTGTTATCTTTGAATACGCTTGGACCGTAGTTGTGGCTGTAACATAACCTATAGGCTCATATTAATGCGCTGGTTCTAATACATTATTGTTTCTATAGTAACAGCTGATATACAGGGAATCATCTGGAAGATGCCCCACATAATCTAAGACTAATGCTAAGCAGATTTAAAAAAAAAAAGAAAGAAAAAGAAATACATAGAACTGTTGATGTGGTGAAGTTTTATTGTTAGTAGACATTTATTTAACATTTATGGAAGGAGTCTTGGGTGTCAGCGCTTTTTAATAGTCACGGTGCTTTGTGAAGTTTCCCAGACTTGTCAGAGGAGTTTAAGCTTTCTGGTTTCTGTTTATCACTGCTATAATGTAGGTGATAACAGGAACTAACTTATCTCACGCATGTTCCAGATCATTAAATCTGACTATAAACCACTAAAACGTGCGACGGGTCGTTCGTTAATAAATTAAACATTGTAGTCGTTAGCAAATGGCTGTGGTGTAGGCAGAATATCACACTCCAGACCAGACGGTTATACCAAAATAATACAATCTGCTTTGCGTCGTGTCGTATTACACCACCCTGGATTACTTCTGTATATCCGCATGGTCTGCCATGTTATTCCTTCCTTATTTTATTCCTCTGGCTTAAAGTTTGGAAGAGATTTATTTATTTGTTTGTTTGTTTATTTGTTATTCCAAATGGAATTGCGTCAGTCACAATGATTTCTGAGCAACTTCTGCTCCTGAAGTTTGCATTTTTATTGACTCAATATGTCACGCCTCCACCGTGTCATCTAACAAACTTCACCTACGCCAATACAGTAATTGATTTATAATTGTAATAATCGAAAAATATATATAATTGTAATAATAACATTGTCACCGGACATTTTCAGTGTGTGTGTTTGTTTTCATTAATAGCTGACAGCAGTGAGTGACTTGTCACTAGGCGCACCTCCATTACATAATCGTTACTGTAAACAAAGAGGTGTGTGTGTGTGTGTGTGTGTGTGCATTAGCGTGTATGTCCCTCATAACATTAGTCATTAGGTAATTCATACATGTTCCTAATAAACTGGTGTGTGAATGCAAACTAATCTGTGACTTTGTGTGTGTGTGTGGGTGGGTGTGTTTGTGTGGGTGGGTGTTTTTGTGTGGGTGTCTTTTGGGTGACTCCTTGTCGCCATGGGAACAGATGTCCCTGCATGTGGCCTTGGAACAGTTAAAAGATTGCTTTAACTCTGATAATAATCGCCCGTCTCCATGGTAACTAATCAGTCAATCAGAAAGAAGTAGTGTGACTCAAACTGTAAGTGACTTTTATCTGTGAACATGACACAGTCAGACCTTGTGAAGACGTAGGTATGAACTTTTTTTTCGTATGCAGTTTTTAATGTGACCTTTCGGAGACATCATTAGCTGGTGTATGAAAAAGTTTAGGTGTAGGTGTAGGCATGACGTGGCATTATTTGGCTACAGTATTACACAAGGCCTAGATAAACAGCAGAACTAGCAGCATGCATAATAAAACCAGGCACTTATAAAAACAAGTATTAGCTGCAGTAAGTATTATGTATTATATTATATACAGTACCGTGCAAAAGTCTCGGGCACATGTAAATAAATGCTGTAAAACAAAGATGCCTTCAAAAGTAATGAAATTAAATGTTTACTACATGAAAAAACTATTATAAAGAGAAGTAAACAGTAATAAACTGAATAACGTTAATATTTGGCATACCTGTGACAACCCTTTGTTTTGAAAAAAAACAAAAAGTAGTTTCAGGTACACTGTGTACAGTTTTACTGTTTAAGGACATTTTTATTGAGAATCTGGGAGAATCTGCAACAGTGCTTCGAGCGTCTCTGTGTCTCACACTTGCTTCTGTTTTGGTGGTAATCCCTGACAGCCAGCGTTCATTGTAATGCAGAAGTACTATACATGTATATACACTTTTTGGCCAAAAGAATGTGGACACCTGACCATCATACACCATATGTGCTTGTTGAACATCCTATTCCAAAGTTGGTTTCACCCTTTAGTGTTATAATAAGCTCCACTTTTCTGGAAAGGCTTTCCACTAGATGTTGGAGCGTGGCTGTGAGGATTTGTGTTCATTCAGCTACAAGAGCATTAGTGAGATCAGGCACTGATGTTGGTGAGGAGGTCTGGGGTGCAGTCGACGTTCCAGTTCATCCCAAAGGTGTTCAGTGGGGTTGAGGTCAGGGCTCTGTGCAGGAAACTCGAGTTCTTCCACTCCAACCTTCACACACCATGTCTTCATGAAGCTCGCTGTGTGCACAGGGACATAGTCATGCTGGAACAGGTTTGAGCCTCTTAGTTCCAGTGAAAGGAAATTGCAATGCTACACCATACAAAGCCGATTTTGTGCTTTTAAACTTTTAAACTTTTTACAGTTTGGGGAAGCCCTGCATATGGGTGTGTTATTCAGGTTTCCACATACGGCTGGCTATATTGTGTATATTTCTAATGTTATTGTAAAGCAAGTCAACACAAGAGAAGTGTACAGTCCACTTGTGTTTCAAGAGTTTCGAATTCTAACAATGTCACAGATATCTTTATAGAATGACTGCTTGTTACAAATGACCTGCATACACACACATTGTTTTCTGTGCATGATCAGCACCCACTAGTGCTCTACAGTGTGTTTGTTCGAAACAGCATCACTTTCATGAGTTCAACCTGGAAAACCCGTGCCATAAAGACCCCAGTGCTGCTGAACTCTCAAATCTGATTGGTCAGAAGCTATTGATTAATGGCTGCAAGGCAAATCACAAGTTTATACTCATGCACTTGTTCTAATACGTTATCGTTTCTATAGTAACAGCTCATGCACATGAACTTGTATGCCAGACACTCCACATAATCTAAGACGAATTTAAAAACGTGTTATTTAAGAAAGCAAAACATATCATTATTGATATGGTGAGGTTTTCTGTAAGGAGATGTTTATTTATCATTTATGGAAGGAGTCTCCAGTGTCAGTGCTTTGTAAGAGGAATGTATGGAGAAGTTTTTGGGTTTTAACTATAAGATGACATCCTTAATTTTTTTTTTTTTTTTTTAAAGTTGTTTGGTGAATATTCCACAACATTAAATGTAACTGTATATGGATCAAAAATGATGCGTCATCCTTTAATTAATAAAAGTTATAATCCTTGGCAGATTGCTTTGGTATTAGAGTTATAAAACATTTCTGGATGTGCCGTTATAAGCAAACAATTAACTTTGGAGTGGTAACACTAACTCTGCTTCATCACACCATCCCATTGTTGATTATTTTCCACGTCCTGTCTTTGTTTATTTCTTACTTATTTTTATCCAAGAATCTTACAATTAACCAAATTTATCAGCCAGAGGAACTGTACACTATATAATCCATCAAATCTCCCTACGATGCTGTTTAGTATTAGATCGCCTTATCTTTCACCAGCCTTGTCCTCCTACTCAGTTTACTGTCTCTCTCTCTCTCTCTCTCTCTCTCTCTCTCTCTCTCTGTTTTTCTTTCTTTCTCTCTCTCATTTTCTCTGTTTGTCTTAAATGTTAGATCTATTTTTGGAAAGCCTGCAACAAAACAGGACCCTAGCTGAGTTTTTAATGAGAGCCATGCTGATGTGAACACATGCTCCATCCTCACTTATGGGCCCCAGTGTGTGCGTGTGTGTGTGTGTGTGTGTGTGTGTGCGTGTTTGTGTGTGTGCTGTTTCTCACTTTCTATGTGCATATTCCTGTAGCTCTAAGAGCAAGTCTAACACATTATTCTCTGTCTCGTTAAGCAGTAAGCAGTAACTGCACTTTATTTTACTTTATAATTAGCTTTTTTTTTTTTTTTTTTTTTTGCCGGTGCCAGATGCTGAAATGTCACACAGCTGTTGCTGAAGGGCAGAGAGAGTGATCATGTTGAATGCACTGACCACATCATCTTGTGACCTTGGTATTATAAGGTTCTATTTGGGGCATCAAAAACAAAAACAGCTAGCAAAACTCTGGTAACTATGGTTACTATGGTACTGTAATCTATTTACAGCTCATCAAAATCTGCACTTTAAAGTTACTTCAGACTTAAAATTGTATGAAAAGTATCAGTCATAATACATGTCAGTAGGTTTTCCGACATGGGAAACTGTTCAGGACTTTCCGGCTTCTCGGTAACCTGACTTGCTGTTTGTCCGTGCGTCCATTCCAGATCTCAAGAACAAGTGTTCAAACGTTTGTAGTTTTTTTTTTTTTTATAGAATTATCATTTTAACCACCAGATTGAACTGATTCAATTTTCAAATTGATCCAAATAGGGTCAAGGTTACAATAAGGTCAAAGGCTAGACTTGTTGGTGGCACAGGCATCCCTGTTGATGCTATTGATGTTGGAGTACTATTTGTTTGTCCTATTACCTTCAATAGAAAGAAAGAAAGAAAGAAAGGCGGGTGAGGGAACGGCTGTTTATAGCTGCTGTAAGGTAAATGATAACTAACTTGTTTCGAGGATATTCCGCAACATTTAATGTAACTATAAAGAGACCAAAAAAAGTATGATGTTTCATCCTTTAATAAATTAAAATTGAGAATTTGGAAAATCATCGTATTATAAGAGATTATAACAAAACACTTTGGCGCATGCCGTTATTGGAAAATAATCTTTGGAGTGGTAAAAGTAACTCTGCAGTAAACCACGTTGCAAATATAACCCCAAAAATAAAGTATCCCCTAGTGATGAAGTTGATGTTCTTTCCTCATTTCTGACCAAGAATGAGTTCATGAACTTTCTTTCTTTCTTTCTCTCCTATTCATCATGCTTTGACGCTAAATAAATCTCTCAACGGCACTGATTGAGCGTAATGTGATGAGTATGAGGTCAGTGCATCTCGTTCAGCCTGGATCAGCAGCAGGAAATCAAGTCGAGTGCTTTTTTTTTGTTGCAGCTGTGTATACAACACTCACAGGAGGATTTTCCATATGGGTTAGAGATCACTGTCTATTCATATATTTGTGTAGGTGTGTATGCGTGTGTTTGTTCATGTGCATCACCCCGTCAGCTGAGCGGCAATGTCGACGTCTTATTTTCTAGCTGTGATCAACCTACGGTTGACTGTAATGTGGTAGATGACTCATGTACATATAGTCGACTCATTGGTTGCTTTATCAGTGCACTTACCGTATAGGGCACTTTATGCATGTATAATTACTGAATGTACTCATCTTTTATTTTGCTCTGTGTTGCTTGCCATGGAAGGGACCACCATAGGACCACCGTTGACCTCTAGGTGTTTCTTCCACTCATCTCATAGATATTTATGAGTGTTTTTTTTTTTTGAGGACATGGTGGAGTTGTCAATATCCATGACTCTCAAATTTCGGTATGTGGATCATAGCTATGGCCCAGTGATGTTTAAAAATTTTGTTAAAGCAGCAAAAAATGTTTCCTGTGCCACTGGCTGCCACACAACTCCAGAGCATTATAGATCCACCCTCATGCATAGCAGTTGGCAAGGTGTTCTTTTCATGCTTCTCAAATGCTTTTCCTTTTCTTCTCTCCAAACATACCTTTGGTGATTGTGGCCAAAGAGTTCCATTTTTTATTTCATTAGTCCATAGCACTTGTTTCCAAAATGCCTCTTTCTTGTCTAGATATTGTTTTGCATACTTCAGACATTGACTTTTTTTGATGATGTTGCAGGCAAGTTTTCCTTCTGATGACTCTCCCATACAGTTCAAGCAACTCTGCAGAGCAGAGCAGTGCACCACCACTCCTGGGTTAACTAAACCTTCCTGCAGGTTCTTAGTGTCATTTAGGGATTTTGCTTTGCCTTCCTGTCCAGCATACAGGCAGTTCTATCTGAGAGTTTTCTTGGTCTTCCAGATCGTGCCTTCCAGACAATTCCCCTTAACTGCCATTTCTTAATGACATTTCAGAAAGTGGAAACTGTGAGCTGGAAGTGCTTTGATATCTTTTTATAGCCTTCCTCGGGTTTCTAGGCATCAGTTAGAAATATAAAGTAATGTTTGCAGAAAAAGAGATCTTCTTTAATAGTTAAAATTAGCTGCAGTGATTGTGGTTACTACAGTAAAATATGTGATTTGGACAGGGGTGCCTAGAATTTTGCATACAACTGTATATGAGCAGGGCACAAAGGAGCTGTCCATTCAGCACCACACACTCTCCTGCTCTATTCACACTACAGACAGGATGCTGAAAAACACTTCTTGCTCTGACCAGTAGATGTACTTCAGGTTACTGGCATACGTTGTGTTAATGCTGAAATGGTATCCAAGATTATATTTTCCCAATATTGACACCTATATGATTGTTTATCCAACTTAGAATAAGTGTGTTTTATTTCTCTTAATTAGTTACCTTTATCATTTTAAATCAACTGCCCAGAGCCTTTTCTTACACGTTGTCCATTACACATGTATACTTCTTTAACTGTGTATCTCTCTGACCCACACAAAAAAAAGATCTTTTAAAAGCTGAATATAAATAGTTTGGTTTTAGGTGAGTACAAAAGTTTGTATTCCAATAGGACAAAATGTAAAGCATAAGAAGTGTAATCTGTAGCAACAGGACCTTTATTGCTTGGTTTGAAGATGTTCCTTTATTATCATGAATAACAAAGAGGGTCAGATATTGTATATTAAGATATTAACATAATACTAAGGTAATATAAAGTGGCATAAATAGCATACACTTTGCCTTTTTACCTGCCGTTTGCATCTTCTTGATGCTCTCAGCTGTAGTTTTGGTTTTAACACCTGGAAAGTAGAATAGATTCTATAGAGCTACATACAATAGAGGGTGCAAATTTTTGGCTCTCGATTGTAAGCTGACGAACATCCAGTTGATGTTGATGCTTCATGTAACTGCTGCTCTAATCATAAAAACTGTCCTGTGCTCATCCCAGAACTCACAGATTATCCTCATAAGCTGCCGTCTCAGGAGGTTTTTCCTCACCACGGTCGCCTCTGGCTTGCTGATTAGAGCCCTAGATATATATCTGGATTTCTGTGAAGCTCTCTATTGTTAAAAAATTTGACACAATAAATTAGGATTGATTTGAATTTTATTTACCACATCAAAGATCTTGATCAGAGTTAAAATATATAAAGTCGTGGAGTGATTGCTAATAAACATATAGGCATCAAAAAGACATTTGGTACACAGTTATACAGTTATACAGTTATACAGTATATATGGGCTGAGATTATAAAAGGAGCGATGTAAAGCCTGTTATTATCCATATTTATCCAGTGTTTGTATCTCAGAGTGACACGAGACTGCACAGGCATCTTCACTGAGTTGGACTGTAATTTAGAGCCTCTAAAATACCCGTTGTCTCTTTCTGTCTTTTCCCCGTCTGAGCTCTCTCACCTTCACAGTCGTGCACTTTCCCAGGATCCTGAGTGTTGTTGTGGTCTCTGCAGCTGTCTCTGCTCCGTGGTGGCCATGTCAATGAGTGTATCTTGTGTGTATGTGTGTGTGTGTGTGTGTGTGTGTGGTGTTTATGGAACTTCTCAGCACAGGCTGTTTTCTGCAGGTCATATGAGGCGTTTGGTCGTGCTGCGTGTCAGCTCGAGCTGTTTGCTCCCACTGTTTAATCCCTCTACATCAGCGTAGTTAGGAAACAGCACAGAATGCCCACTTTCACAATACGGCTCTGGCAGCTCTTGGGAGTTTTTATGTAAGCCAAGCTCTGAGACGGAAGTGCGGAAATAACAACCCTTGTTTTGCATTTCAAACTTTTTTTTTTTTTTTTTTTTACAGGGTTTAATTTAGGGTTTCAGAGTGATCTAACAAATCCCAGGCAGTATTTGTTTAAAAGTGTTTTTTTCTTTAACTCTTACTGAGATGCTCGCAGTTTATTAGAGAGCCACCAAAAGAAAGGAAAAAGAAGGAAATTTGAAAAGTGAAGTTTGGTAGTTTGCAAGTAAATCTAGATTTGTAGTAGAAGTAGAAGAATTACTTTGTAATTTGCAGATATTGGTATGGTTAGTTTCATTATTGAGGTCATTCAATAGGACAGACATTCATAGGTCTGGCACGCTGTAATTAGCTTACCTTTGTGGCACAAGTACTTGCACTAAAAACAGCGCAAAAAACTGTATGTCTCATGCCAGCCTGCCTGAATAAAAAATTCTACACAGCGGCATGTTTCTACACAACAGCAGGGTTCTAGACAACAGGATTATTCTACACACTGGCATGCAGTGTATCCAAAACCACTGTTTTAAACTGGATTTAACTTTTTCTAATAGTGTAGTAACTCTGCGATGAACTGGCATCCCATCCAGGTTTTATTCCTGCCTTGTGCCCACTGTTCCCATATAGAACCCTGTCCAAGATAAAGCAGTTTCAGGGCCAGAAAAATGCAACCAGTTAAGATGCAGGAGCTGTTGAAGTAGCGATACAGGCATTACCTGAAAACTTTCAGATAAAGCAGCAGTAAGAAGAACAAAATCATCATGAGTAATATTCACCTGGTGGAAAATTCACAGAAGGGGAAAGGACGTGTGAGATAAAAGGTGCACGCTTGCTCCAAGTAGCAGTAATTTTCCTTCGCGGTGTCTTTATCTATGAGAATTTTGACCTGTGAATTCACGAGGCACCGTTTCATGAGCCAGTAGAAGTTAAAAATATATTAAGTAGTGCTAACACCAGAGTTTTATGCCTCCACCACTAGATTCGCTCCTCTGAAATTCTCACTCGTTATTGCAATATCTCAAGAGCAAGTGGTTGAATGTTTGTAGCATGCATGTGGAATTATCAATGTAACCAGCAGATGGACGGATACGATTTTTAAATTAATCGAAACATAGTCAAGGTCACAGCAAGGTCAAATGTCCGAAATAGCTCTTTGTTTATGACTTTCCTCTATAATAGGAATAGCCACTAATATAATCTGATTACTGACTCAAACACAGTGATGAGATGAAAGGAAAATGACCTCCACTTAAGTATATAATGAGCATGTTTACTGATCAGAACCACTGACATAGACTGTGTGTGTGTGTGTGTGTGTGTGTGTGCATTAAAAGATTAGCAGTGAGCTGATTGAGGCTGACAGGAGGGAGTGACAACAGTTCACCATAATCCCTCAATACACTTGCACACACCATCGCTTCTGTCCTGCACTGTGAAGACTTGAGAAAGAAAACCAAACCACCACAAGAGAGTAAACACTCGGATAACTAAACAACAATGCAACTTACAGCAGAGAGAGCGGAGATCTCGGCTTGAGCATGCTCAGTAGGTGCTTTTGGCTCAGCAAGTCCGCTTTTCAGCTGCAGTGAGAGCAGAGAGAGAGAGATAACGACAGAGGGAGGGAGGGAGAGAGAGAGGGAATTAAACCCACTGACAGAGCAGGAGAGAGAGAGGGGGATAAATGTACTGATTATGTGAACACTGTGAATTACACAGACATTACAGCTCGCTTCCTTTTTCTTCCATTTTATCTTGTGCTCGTTTTATTTCCGCACTCTTGCTCTCGCGCACGCTGTTAGTTAAAGCACTACCTGATAGCATCGAGGGACCATCTGGCGCAGTAGGGAGCCTGTTAGCGTCAGCATCAGAGCTTGAAGCAGCTCTCGAATGGGACAGCACAGCAGGGCGCAATCTTTCCTCTCCGGCTGCTCACTGCTGACATGCAGCCTGAAGAGAGGCAGCCGCTCGCCAGCATGTCCAGGACCACACGTTCTGCGCCGCACTCATGAGAGGCTTCAAACTCGCCTGGTAAGAACACGTGTGCTTGGCGTTGAATTTTTAATCTAACAACCTGTCAGTTGTGTCATTATTGAGGGCAGTGTATGGATTGGAATAGGTGAAGCTAATGCACTGGAATCAGTTTTTTTCTAGGTGTGTGTGTACCCTATCTTGTAAAATGAAAGTCATATATTTGACTGTTGTGAATAAACACAATTGACTATAGTTTTAGTCCAAATCAGCAAAAAAGTTCTGGTTCTGATCATGCTGAAGATGCTATGCTATTTCCATTTCCAATGTCTATTAAATACATCTTGCTGTGAAAGTAGGCTGTTCTTAGCCACATTTAGTAAGTAGGTTCTGTAGCAAAGGCTAGAAATCTGGCAGTTTGCCAAGCCGAGGCTAGTCACGAGACCTTATAATTGTGATTTTCAGACTTTTTTTGGATCTAAGCTGACAACTGCAATTATGTTCTCCATTATCTCGCTTAACACTGATGTAAATGACAGAAGTCTGGCCCTAGACCACATCCTATTGGCTCGTGCATGATCATGTCATAGTGTGTTCTATCAAAATTCAATTCTGGGGAACTTTTTAACATAAAAAAAAAGTTAAAATGTAGCACATTGTCGATCAACACACTGTTCTCACTAGTCCATTTTCAGATCCTTTGGATACAGCAAATCTGACTGGCTGTTGCACTTCCGAGAAGCGGAAAACAAGCTTTCAAACATCTCATAGTTGTTTGGAGCAACATGTAGTCAGTTAAAAGTTATTAAAATTTCTGTTTGAAGTAGTTAAGAGTAAGTACATGAGATAACCTTGTGTATTTGTCAACAGGCTATCTGCCTTCATAGTCAAATGACCTCATTCTGTAAAAGGAGGTGGTTCTTGGTGACATTTTTCTCCCCAATTTAGTCATCTGCCAATTCCCGCCCACCAGCCAGATCTCCCCAATCACTTGACAGCTAACAACTGGGGAGGGTGAAGGCTAACGTTTTTTGTTTTTTTTACGAGACATGTGAAACCAGCCAATCGCATCTTTTCAAGCTAGGGTTACAGGGCAGTGTAACACAATCAGAGGAAAGCGCTATCCACCTCCTTCTGCATTCATGGGCTCACAGACGCCTACAATTGGCACCTTCTCTTCCCTGTCGATCAGGGACCACAGCCAATTTATCCTTCCTTGGCTTCCAGTCATGGATGGACCAATGTAAGACCATTGCTGCATTTTTGACGCCTAGGCTACCAGAATGAAAGCCACCTAAGAAAAAATGCAGAAAGGTTAAAATAGCAATAAACTAGCCACCTCAATATCAGTAAAGAACTATATGCCTATAGACTGTTTGCCTTTAGGGCAATTCGTTTCGATCCTCAGGTAAGTATCTGTTTGGATTTTCCATGTTCACCCCACAGGGGTTTCCTCCGGGTTCTCCGGTTTCCTCCCACTTCCCAAAAACATGCCATAGATGAATTGGAGACTGAAATTGTCCCTGTGTGTGAATGTGTGTCTGCATGGTATCCTATGATAGACTGACATCCCATCCAGGGTGTATTCCCACCTCTCGCTCTGTATTCCTGGGATAGGCTCCTGATAGACCAGGATAAAGTGCTTACTGAAGATGAATGAACCACTTGTCTGCTTTTTATACTGCAGATATCGAAATTGTGAAATGTGGTTGTCCCTAGAGGGTCGCCCACCATCACCTGGAATATATCAGGCTCTCCGCAGTGTCCCTTTCCTCTTCCCTCGCTTTCCTTTTTTGGCGCACTTGCTTTATCTCTGGCTGTCTCATTAGCCCTCAATCTCTCACTCAAGCTCTTATCTCTCTGGCCCCGTGTGGGATATTTTTAGTGGTGAATAGCAGGACGACTCAGAGACAAGCACGCAGCTTGATTTCTCAGCTTTGTTTTCCTTCTCCATCTGTCACACCTTTTACAGTCAGCCATCCTCCTCTGTGCTTTTGTGAGCATACTGAACAGTAGCGCCCTTAAGGTTCAGAACGTTTAACTCTTTGTCACCATCAGATATTGTGTGTCAGAGTTCGTTCTGCAGCTGTTTGAAAGCTCATTACTCAGCGGTATCGAAACCCCTGAGGTTGGAGACCGATGAGTGAGATGTAGCTGTAGATGCTGGCTTCAGGCACAGGGTTTACACCCAGCACTCCTGGCCCTGTGCATGTTGATCAAGAAGAATGTTCAGAGTTCAAGCACCCACTTGGGTAATGAGTGTCTTGAGTGCTTAGTTGCATGAAACTATAAATTACTATAAATATCTTCAGTGTTTTGTGCATGTTGCAACGGGCCGGCAAACTGCCTGGTGCGAAAATGTTTATTTATAATACAAATCTTTACAAATGTCTTTAAAAAGAGTGGCTGATTATTGCTGGTTTATACGACAGCGCTGTCGAAGTCTCCATTCTGATTGGTCAGAAGGTGTTGGTTCATTTTTCTATAACAGCAGCTCTGACAGTAGTTTCAGCTGTAATTGAAATCACGGGTTCATACTAATGCGCTTGTTCTAATACATTATCGTTGCTATATGAAGCTTTCTGTAAGTAGATGTTTATTTAACATGAGTGTCATGAGACTCCTGAGGTAAAGCTGTTTCTTTGAGTTTTTGTGTACAAAAAAAAAAAAACCTCCAGAAAGACCAGAGAACTTTACTTGTGCTTTAAGTCTTAAGTTAAAGTGAGACTGGTGAGGGAGTGGCTGTTTAGAGCTGCTATAATGTATTTGATAACAGGAACTAACTTCTTTTGTGGATGTTGATTTTAATGTAACTATAAATGGATAAAAAGTATGTCATTTTTTAATTAATGAAAACAAATGTAGTCATTTGCAAATTGCTGTGGTATAAGAGGAACAAACTTCCTCTTGAACTTCAGGACGTGCTGTTATTGGAAAATAATCAACTAATTAACGATTTCCCTTGTGGGATCAATAAAGTCTGTCTATCTACATACAATAATTGTGCTCCATTTTTATTTTAAAAATATCTTTTATGTAACATCCCATGACATAACCAAGTGCCAGCCGAAAGGAGACAATCTGAGGTCATTCACAAGGATTTTAAGCATGATGGTGGAAAAACTAATTCAATTATGAATGTTAGCCAATCAGATTCCAACCTGCACGATTCAGACTCGCATGGTAAAGCATCATTTCGCATTCAGGCACGAAAAAAAAAAAATGCTTGACCCTTTGTGTTTTTGTCGTGTTATAACATGGTATTGAATCTCCAGTAATATTTTAGCCCTCTTGCTGTCATTAATCAGCACCTGACAACCTCCATAAACCTCCTCCTACTTCCATGAGATGTGTTATGTGATGGAAAACACACACACACACACACAGTCCCGGATATGATAGTCCTGGGTCAGGATTGTTACTGAGTTGTTTGGCGAAAAAGCTCTGTTCTCATTTTTCTGATTTTCTTTTGCCGTGAGGATTTAGTTTCCGAGTCTCAGAGCTCTTTACACATGAGAAGGTGCACAAAATGAGTGCGTATTAGAATCGTTGCAATCCAGCAGCGAGAATTTTTAAGGAAAATGCACATATTGTCAAACACCCCCGGAATATGACATACTCATTCACGCTCTGGTGGCCTTGTTAAATCATATTATCACCTCCATCTGTCCTCCCTCGTTTATCTCAATTAATATCCCCATGAGTCTCTCTCTCTCTCTCTCTCTCTCTCTCTCTCTCTCTCTCTCTCTCTCTCTCTGTGTCTCTTCTATCTCTCTCTTCATTGTCCCACATTATCCCTGGCCCAGCATGAGGCTCTGATTGAAGACAGCAGGATTACTCTCTACGGACGTTTCTGTCCTTTTTTGCTCTCTCTCTCTCTCTCTCTCTCCTTTCATCGCCTGTCCCTCTAATCATCACTTGTACTTGAAGGCTCTTTTTGTCACATTAATTTCCCAGGGGATGCCACTCTTCTTCATTCTTTCTTTCTCTCTCCTGCTCGTTTCTCTCTCACACTCATGTGCACCTGTGCATCTAAAATGCACCTAAGCTGTTGTCTCCAGCTGCCCGTGTTGTGTCGAGTGAATTTCTCGTGTTTTGCTGAAGTAAATGAGTTACATATTAAACAGAGACTAAGGCTGAGTGCACTAATGGCCCGTGTGCGTGTCTGTGTGTGAATTACAGTGAGTCAGCCGTATTGCTCACAACAGTCCTGGCCTTTCATTACATACATTCATTAAGGGAGGAACAGTTAGGCATTCGTTTTACAGAAACAAAAAGCCTGTATCTATTTTTTGCAGAATTTAACCCGAGTGCTTTTAAGCAGGCAAGCAGAGGGTCCTCGTCTGTTTGCCGAGGATCACTCTGACTCACTTGAGCAGGTGAGCCATCGAGGCTGGTGTGTGATTGACAGGTGACGAAGTTGTGTAGGTGAGCAAACGCTATGGAACGTAAACCACAGAAGGGGATAATTATATTGTGGAAAAAAATCACAAGGATGCCTTTATTTTTAACTAATACGCTTATCAGTTTCAGATTTATTTTATTTCAGACTTATTTACCCACAGTAAAGTTATCTGGTCATACTTAGCCTAATCTTTTACCCTAACTGGCACTATGTGTGCTCATTACACAGGATATACTGTAACGTAATATGTTTGTAGAACCTACAAAGTGCTCTTTATGCCATCGGAGATACAGCCACATATAAATAATGAATGAATGAATTAATGAATGAATTAATGAATGAATTAAATAAGCAAGCTTCAAATACATTTCTGTTGATAATTATTATTTAAAAGGACAGACTTAAAAAAAACAGTACATGATTTAGAAAAAATAAAATATGTGAATAAATATTTTAAAATATTTAACATTTATATTTATTCAGAACTTCTTTTTTAAGTCAAACAACATAAGTGATTTTAGGAAACATTTTAAAGCAAAAAATTAAATTCCATTAGGTGATACAACATGGTTAGGGTTTGATTTAACAAACTTTAACTATAAACTTTATAGTTTGGGGAAGGCAAACATTGCCCTGTAATAGGTTCTTATTGATCATTTATTTCAAACACTGACCGAATGTCCATATTTCTTTTGGTACTAGATCTCACTTGATCACGTTAAGTAAGAATTAAAAGGCTCTGGGTGTGCCGTTCCAGGAAAATAATCAACAACATGGCGGAATGATGCAGCTAACACGAAGTGGAGTTACAGTTACCAAAATGGAGTTGATTATTTTCCAGTAAAACCATGCGCCAAAGTGCTTTATTCCTTTTATACCACATTGATTACGACATACCTCACTGATTTATATTTTTATTTATTTTTATTTATACACATTTATACCACATTGATTAGGATTTTATTTTTATTCAAGAACAACCTGTGCTTTTTATCCTGTTATAGCTGCATTAAATCAAGTTAGCTTCTGTCATCAGTTATATTATAGCAGCCTCATCAGTCTCTCTTATTTCCTCCATGTTATGAAGTGCTGGTGCTGGAAACCTTTTCCGTAAATGTCAAATAAACATCTCCTAACATCTTTAGATGTTTAGATGTTAAAACTTTAATCAGTTATCGGAAATGGTCTATTTTTAAAAACTGTTTTTAAAATTTGTTTATTATTAGCTTTGATTATTGTTTTGTGAAAATGAAGGATCTTATGAGAATGGAAATATCTTGGAACAGTAAAATGAGTTCAGCCTGCTGCAGTGAGTACAAAGGTCTCCTCGGCAGTTGAACACGCACAGGAAGCTTTACAAAAGCTACTGAATTCCGTTTACTGAAGCAGACACTCTTTTGCACACATGCTAGACTTTCGATTTCGTTCTGCTGTTATTGTGGAGGTTCATATTTGAGCGAGATGCATGTGCTAACCTCCCACCATCATGACGTTAAGAACATTTTGTAGCGCAAGGTCATGTTGGCAATGTGCTGTGCGCTCTGATCAATCGCCAGTCGATGCTCGGTCTCTGCAGAAGCAGGGTTAACCTATAGAGGGGCCTGTGATAATGACCGCTGGAAAAGAATTTACATTTAGGTCGCTCACACAATAGGGTCCAGTGTCGCATTAAATGAGCATCAAAACTCAACAAATTATTTTGTTGCATTTCCACTAACTGAATAGATCCTAAGAGCTGGATTTACTGCAGCCATTAGCAAATAGCACACTCATGTTTTTGTGGTCTAGCAGGAAGCCGTGCATTCACAGCTTAACCTACCGGCCGTTATTGTCTTTACTGAAGCAGAAATTCTCTTATGTAAAAGGACTTATTAAATCTTACCTTGACTTGTGGTAAGGCTTCATTGCTCACAGTTATTGCACATGAACCCTATTGTTCTCTCGGTATCTCTGTCTTTCTTTTCCTAAAATGTACCTGACTCACTGCCACTTTTAGTCAGTATAGTTATTTTTGTCGAAAAGGTTTTTTTTTTTTTTTCAGTGTGCCACTGATTTCAATTCAATTACATTTAAGAGTGTTTTTTAACAATAGACATCGTCAAGAAGCAGCTTTACAGAAATCCAGATGCAGATTTATTCAGAAGCCACAGTGGCAAAGAAAAGTCTTCCTCTCAGGGTTTCTTTCTTAACTTGACGAAGAAACCTTGAGAGGAACCAGAGCGTCATGTAGATCTGTAGATTTGTGCCTAAGAGTGCAAGAGTACTAAGAGTTAGAGTTAGTGTTTGACTTTACTCTTATACTACACCTGTATATTGTAATGATTTATAATCACGGGTCCGCTTTCGAATCTGGTTCCTCAAAAGGTTTGTTCGTTATATGTTATCGTCTCAGGAAGTTTTCTTCGCCACTGACGCCTCTGGCTAAATCTAGCTTTCTCTAACAGCTGCTCTGTGACTGATGTCTATTGTTAAAATCTCCATATAAAAAAATTACTTAAGAAAATTGAACAGTACCCTTTTTTTTTTTTTTTTTTGGCTGATTGCCAAATGGCTTCCTGCTCATTATTTATAATTTCTACATAGAGAATTACGTAATAGCATTATGTACTCAACCGAGTGTGCTATATAACTTCCAGAACAACAATTCAGGAAAACAGCTGAATACAATGTGTTATACCACAGTGCAGTTGAATTCTGACCAGATGGTGTGCATTATTTTTAATAACAGCACAGCTGTATACGGCTGTACGTTTGTAATATGAGTGAAAGGTTTACATTTATTATTGTTTCTATAGTAACAGCTCACACACAGGGATGCTCCTCGTAACCTAAGATGAATAATAAATGGTTTTATAAAACGTGTTGCTGTTTAACCAAAATATAACATATAATTGTTGATATGGTGAAGTTTTTTGTTAGGAGACATTTAGTTAATATTTATGGAAGGAGTCCCAAGTGTCAGCGCTCTCCAAGTTTCCCAGCACAGGAAAGTCTTCAGGATAGAGGAGTTTGCGTTTTCTAGTTTCTCGGTAAAATGGCAAGTTATGTGTGTGTGTGTGTGTGTGTGTGTGTGTGTGTGTGTGTGTGTGTGTGTGTGTGTGTGAGAGAGAGAGAGAGAAGGAGATGCTGGTGAGGGAGCAACGTAACTGATAAGAGGAACTTTTCTGTCAGATATTCCACAACATTAGGCTAAATCTAACTCTTAACCATTAAAATGTGTGATGTGTCATTCATTAACAAGTTAAAATTTTCATTCACTGGCAGATCACTGTAGTATAAGCATCATAACACACTCCAGACTGTGCGGTTATGTAAAAATAATCCGCTTTGCCTCGTGCCATGGCACAGCACCCCGACGTGGATTATTTTCACATAAACGCATGATCTGTCCTGTGCTATTCCTTACATAAACGTGCATTCTTTTCTTTATGTGTTTAAGATGTCATTAGGATTGAAATGTATCCCTGTTAAACCTACTCTTACAAATACTATTTATGTACAGAATGTACAGTAGATATGCTAATGCTTGACATGTTTTACACGAAATACTGAGACCGAGATGGTTGTCTTGTCTAAAAATATTCTCGAAGTATAGACGAGCCTTTGCTTTTCACTGCCAAGTTCTCATCTGTATTATTTGTAGCGTTCATGTTTTTCCTGTCTAACTTCGATCTGTTGTGTCTTTGGCAGTTCATGCATGTTTGTTTTCTCTGTGTTGCTCTCTGTCTCTCACAGGTCATGCTTTAATGACCACACACACATACGCACACACAGACATGGACAAATGTACAGCAGGAAGGGGTTGACCAATCCTCTAATTGCACACCTTCACGGTGTGTTTATTGGAAAAACTGAGATCGCAATAACAATATAAAAATAGCAGCTCTTTGCCTCCGACTCAGTCCCTCGTGCCCTCAGTTGAACTAAACCTATTGGACTTCTGCTTGGATTTCAGTCTCAGGCCAGTGGCTTTACTCTGCCATGAAGATGAATGCAGTTTCGCTGTGTGTCTGCGCTGATCGATGATCTTGGCTGACCCTGATGGGCCTTCAGCCATGCTGAGGCCAACTCTCGTCAGGACATGGTGGAACAGGGTGGAAGGGATAGAAGGATGGAAAAAAGCTGAACCGGAAGCGTAACGCTGGCAGTAGAAATGGAGGGATGGATTGAGGGGAAATGCAGGGGGGAAGGGTTTGTTCCGCTCTGTCCAGCAGGAGGGTGGAGAATAAACGGACGGTTGGCATAAGGACGGGCATAAGGGGTTGGCTGTGCTCCCGCATCCCAGCTCCCTCTGGGCACTCAGCATTCACACTGCTTGAGGCAGGGATTTCACTAGACACACACACACATGCACACACACACACATTGAATATTTAAACTCCCTCTTGTTTACCAGCATATTGTAGCTTAATTGCCGCTCCAGTGAACTGTGTGCGCGCGCGTGTGTGGATGTATGTGTTAGAGTTTTTCGAACAAATTCCCAAGTAACTCTTCACTAGAAAGCATGTGACATTTTTAAACCTATGAAATATGCTATATACATTATTCATTAACCAGTTTATTAAATTTCTGTAAAAAAAAATTTTATTTAGTAATAATAATAAGTAGTAATAATTAATTAATTAAATAATTAATTTGTAGTAATAATAATAGTAGTAGTAAGAGTATTAGTTGTAGTAGCAGTAGTAGTAGCAGTAGTTGTAGCAGTAATAATAATAATAATAATAATAATAATAATAATAATAGTATAGAAGTGTTAGTAGTGGTGTCAGGAGTAGGAGTGGTAGTAATAGTATTAGTTGTACTAGTACACATGTGAAATATGTTATATAAATAAAGTGTATTATTCATTCATTCATTCATCTGCAGGAGATACTGTTTTTATTAGTAGCGGTAATAGTAGTAGGAGTAGCAACTCACAGTGAAAGCTGATCGTCATCACTTATGTTTGAGATTGTTGAAACTTTTTGTCCCATTAAACGCCACTGTAACCGTGCTAGCAGTGTCCCCCTGTGTGACCGTCCGTGCGACAGCCAACCGCTTAACTCTCACAGGACTAATGAAAATCTATCACCAGCCAAAACATTAGCACCAAAATCATTAAGCAGATAGTTCAGTAAAAGCAAAAGGAATGTGTTTGAGCATGGACTTTTCCTTTAAATAGCCATGGTTTGAATGTGAGCGTGTGAAAGAAGAAAAGAGGAAAAAGAGATGAGACTTCATGCTGCTTTATTACCATCATGATGTCAGACCGACTGTCTGTTCTCTCAGCCTGAGCTGGGTGACGTTGTGATGTTTGTGTATCTGTGCATGAGCGTGTGTGTGTGTGTGTGTGTGTGTGTGTGTGTGTTCATTCTCACCACCTCCTCTCTCGACTCCTGTCATTCAGAACTTCAGCACTGTGTGTGTGTGTGTGTGTGTGTGTGTGTGTGTGTGTGTGTGTGTGTGTGTGTGAGGGACAGCCTGTGTTGCTATGGATACAGCATAGCCACCGTAACACTGCTTTGCTGTAACATTGCGTACTTCCAATTCATTCCCAAGCCAGGTTGTCATGGCAACATGGTAAACAACCTCAAAGACGAAGTATCTTACAATCAGCGGATGGGAAGAGAAGCCTGGAACAAGGCCACAGTAACACCACACACACATTTGATTCTGGGCTCATCCATGCACTGTGAAGAGAGGTGTGGAAGAACATCACTAGACCAACTAAGAGAGAGTGAGGAAATGTTTGTCACTCTAACTTCATGGTAGTAGATTTAAATGCGTAGATCTGCACTGGCTGTGCTGTGAATCTGTATGACTGGCTAGAGTGGCAGCGGATGGATAGAGTGCTTTGACTCTGCCATTTGATTTATCTGTTGATTTAAGCTTTAATGAAATTGCTACTTGAAGCCAGTCCAACAAAGACATCTGAGAGCTTAAATCACGCTGAGTGACGAGTGTGTTTTGAGGGATTGCTCGGACTCTACAGCGCAACACAGCTTGATGTGATAATTCGTAGACCGAATGGTGTGTGTGTGTGTGTGTGTGTGTGTGTGTGTGTGTGTGTGTGTGTGTGTGTAAGGGGGGGCGGGGGGTTGGGGGAGATGGGGTTGTTTTTACACTCAGAACCCAGGAACGTTATCAGCATACCTTTACCACTCCATTCTCAGAGAGAGAATTTCCTTCTCCAAATTAAGACTCGTGATTAATACTCATTAATGACATCCTGGACTGCATGATTCATCTGTGAATTCATCGGTGAAAAATTGAATCCTCACAACAAACAGCCAACAGCTCCTTCATTTCTGAGCCATTCCAGATCAATTTCTAGAAATTTCTCTTCTTCTTCTTCTTCTTCATTGACTTAAGGTGTTTCCTCAGGTAGTTGCCTTAGTGTGCTTTTAGCAGTAACTAAACCAGGTACCTATGTAATTGTAGACATGGTGAAGTTTCCTCTAAGGAGATATTTATTTAACATTTTTGGAAGGAGTCTGCAGTGTCAGCGCTTTTTAACTTTCAGAGGTACAACTAATTTTATGGAACTTTAAACTTTTTTCGCAAAAAGGTCTTCAGGTCAGAGAGCTTCAAGGTTTCTTGGTAACATGACAAGCTGCGTTTTTGTTTTTATTTTCTTATTGATATATACAGATTATACAGAGGCTGGTGAAGGAAAGGCTGTTTATAGCTGCTATAACATAAGAGAAAACAGAAGCAGTTTACTGATTAATAACCTGTCAAGTGAATGGATGGACAAACATTTTGGAGAGACAAATGAGTCTATATGGATGGATAGATGGATGGATAGACATGGTTGAACAAATGAATGGATGCATGGGCAGCTAGGTAGATGACAGATTTGTGTACAGATGGACTGTTCAATGAATGGATGGAGGGATAGTTGGACAGTATAATGAATTGATGATAGGCATACAGTTGTATGGGATGTATTTATGGATGGGTGGGTAGGTGGATGGAGGGATAGATGGATACACAGATGGACCAATGGATGGAGGGATGGATAAATGCATGAATGGTTGGATAAATATATCGATGGATAGTCAGATGGATGGATGGATGGATGGATGGATGGGAGGATGAATAGTTGAATTGGATGGATAGATGAATTATTAACATTATGAGAGGGAAAAAACAGGCTGGTGAGGGAACAACCAGCTATAATGTAAGCGAACAGGATTTAACTTGTTTCACAGGCGTTCCACAACAATAAATGTAACTATAAATGGATAAAAGGTACATCATGTCATTCTTTAATTAAGTTTACTGTAAAATGTATTTGCTAAAAATGCTGCGGTATTAGAGGATTAAAACGCTTCAGGGTGGTAACTAACTACCCTACCGTTGATTATTTTCATATAACAGCACAACTCCAAGTGTTTTATTCCTTGCTCAAATTTGCAGCTGATGTGTCTTTTAGAAAAGCACTTACACCGTACTGCGTGTTACTGTAAATCCCACACGGAAAATGAATTGCCTACTCTCATTAATTAATGTGCCAATCATTAATGTGTGTGTGTGTGTGTGTGTTTAGGTTGTTGGTTTGGCCACTAGACTGTAAAGTGAACTGAAAGTGAATGATGTCAGACCAGCTCCTTTCATCAACTTTAAATTATTAACGAGCCAGCGGGCACTTTGCGCCAGCCAGATCTCCCTCTTTTTCTCTCTCGTCCTCTCTGTCTTTGTCCTCTTCATGCTTTCGCTTTTCAGCTCGTCCTTAGAGCACGTTCTGCACCGTCGAGGGTCCATCGCTCTCCGTTACGCACCATTTCTCTCCCACACACACATATGCACACATACGCAGACGCACAAGTGTACGCGGCGATGCAGAGCGATAGAGAGAGCGAGGCAGAGAGACGAGAGCGAGAGGGAGAGGGCAGCCATTACAATGAGGACTGATAGAGAGACTCCGGCACAAATGCAGCAGCGCTGAGAGCTTTTCTTTAACACCTCCGTCTTCCTGTTGTGGAATGCTTCCTCTCTCTTTCATCCTCTCCTCCTGTTCTCTGTCCGCCAGCCGCTCCTTCTTGCTAAGAGATGGCGAGCACAGCAGTGCCGTGATACATGGCGGCCAGGTTAGTGTGGAACGTGAGGGTTTGTGTTTAGAGCTGTGTGTTGTTTCGATGTATCTAAATGATGTGTGTGTGTGTGTGTGTGTGTGTGTGTGTGTGTGTGTGTGTATGATGTATGATGTATGAGAGATAGATAGGAAAAGGTGCATGGTTATTTTGGTGCTAAGATCATAGAACAATGTATCTGTGTGTGTGTGTGTGTGTGTGTGTGTGTGTGTGTGTGTGTGTGTGTGTATGTTTGGCGATAAGTATGTGCCACACCCATGCTGTACTTTGGGATAACATAGACACAACCCACAATTGGATCTACTGTTTTTCATGTCTTTTGCCCCTCCCACAGTAAACAGCAACATCTGTCTTCCCGCAATATGTGTGTTCGTGTGTGTGTGTGTGTGTGTGTGTGTACA
Organism: Pangasius djambal; assembly: GCA_022985145.1. NCBI lineage: Eukaryota > Metazoa > Chordata > Actinopteri > Siluriformes > Pangasiidae > Pangasius > Pangasius djambal. The sequence continues at coordinate 5,163,220 of CM040980.1, read as the reverse complement.
TGGATGTGTGTATATGTTTGTGTGTATTTGTTTACCTGGTGTTAGTTTGTCAGGTATAATGACAGCAAGTGGAGTCAGTAAACATGCAGATCGTTGTGTTGGTGGAGGGTAAGAACATGTTGGAAAAGACACACAGATGCATATATAATAGGGTTTTGTTTGTTGTTCATCTATAAATAATGAGGATTCACCTGATGTTGGTACATATATAATGAGGACTTACCTGTTGTTAATGCAGATGTTTTGCAGATGTGTATATAGTCTCATACACAAAGCTCGTTGAACAGTGTGAATAGCCATACGATGTGGTGAGTGTGTATGCGGCTTTATCTGTCTGTGTGTGCGTCTGCGTGTGTGAGTGGGTGAGAAAGAGAGACAGACCCTGGCAGATGGTCATGATTCAGGCTCCTTGTCACAGAAACGTCACCGGGCCGAAACTACGGAGACAGAAAGTTTGGAAGTTCCGAGCAGCAGCGTAAAGTGCAGCAGTGTTAGGGTTGTGCAGTGTTACTATAATATAAAATATAAGAATATGATGAGATGCTGTTTGGCCTGAGTGCTGCAGGTGTAGATCTGAGCTGAAGTGTGTTACGGCAGGTTGTAAGTACAACATTGCTGTAATGGATGGATGGATAGATGGATGGAAGCATAGGTGGATGAGTGTAAGATGGACACAGATGGTTTGTCTGAAATGATTGACTTGGATCAGTGGACAGACAAATTAATAAATGGACGCATGGATGAACCATTGGATAGACAGTTGGATGGATTGATGGCGGATAGAATGATGGATGATTAAAATGGGTGGATGGTTTAATAGGTAAATGGATGGATGAATAGATTGATGAAAAGAAATGGATGGATGGATAGATAAAGGATGGATAAGAAATAAGATTGCTGGATGTATGAATGGGTGTCTAGATGGATAGATTGTCTGAAGAATAGATTGTTGGGTGAATGGAATATATATATATATACAAATATGTAGAGAGACAGACTGATGGATGGATGGATGATTGGCTGAACCATTGGATGGACAGGATTTATGTCAGATGGAACAAAGGACCATTAAGATGGATGGATGGTAGAATGGTTAAAATAAATAAACACATGGATGAGCAGTTAAATGGATTGCTGGATGCATGCATCAGTGTTGGTGAATGGATGACTAAAAGATAAACAAATATGTGGAGAGACAGACATGAGTCTGGATGGATGTATGGATGGATAGATGGAAGGCTGTATGGAAATGGAAATGTTTAGGATGGATGGATGGTTAGATGATAGATGGACATGTATGATGTATATATTAACTGAGGAATCGAGTGATGTATAGAGAAGATCCATAGGCTCCTCATTTGCTGCTCTGATGCTTCATTACAGCTTCAAGAAGAGCAGCTCATGTGCTCTATGTGCCGGCCCACACACCCACACTTGCTATCATTTCTGTGTGTGTGTGTGTGTGTGTGTGTGTGTGTGTGTGTGTGTGTGTGCTCTCTGTGCTCATCCCTGTCTTGCACTCTTCAGCTGAAACTCCACTAAACCCACCCAATTCTTCTGTCTGTTACCATGGAAACACCCTCACTTTTCAACTACAGCTTACTACAGTGTGTGTGTGTGCGTGTGTGTGTGTGTGTGTGATCCTTACTACTGTACATTTTGTGGCTTTGTGTAACCTTTATTGTGTAACTCTTCTTCACACTCTGCAGTACCGAGCCTCTTTCAGATTAGATAAGAGCTGTTTCTGTTCTTCTGTATGAAATTGTTTGTTATGGAAGCAGTTATGTAAGAAGGTGGTCTTGGTGTGATACGTTTTGTAGCTAATATTTATCACCTTTCTCTGTGTGAGCTGTCCTACAGTCTGTGGGTGACATAAAAGATGCTGGAGGAGCAAATGTGTGTGTGTGTGTGTGTGTTTGTGTGTGTGAGAGAGAGAGAGAGTGATATCTGTGCTCCAGACAGACCTCGTGCAGCAGGAATATCAATACATTCTGTTCTGTCTCTCACTATTCCACATGCTTACAAAACAGAGAGTTCACAGCTCTTACGCACACACACACACACACACACACACACACACTCACCATCCTTTGGGCCTTGTAGTATTATATATGTGGAACTACTTTCTACTTTTACTGAAGTTCTATTTCAGTCGTTCTCATAATTGTCTTGTAGCCAGGGACCCCTTTGACTGTAAAGTAATTTCCACAAACCCCCTCTGTATGGATTTATTTCATGAACATTATTTAAATTTGTTAAATGATCATTTTTGGAACCACAGAGCTTTCTATCCCGAACTTTCCACTGAAAGAACACATTAGGTTTTAGTTGACTTGGGTGCTTGGACCCCTAAATATAACAACTTTGATTTCTATTGCTGTAGCAAAATTTTTTTTAAAAAATCATGGATTATGGCTATGCATCATGGACCCCTGGAGAACCAATGTTCTAAATTTCTTTTATTCTCCAGCTCCAGAATTATTGGCACCCTTGGTAAAAATGGGTTTAACACAAAGGCATAACTACAGGTACAACTAATTGTGTCACATGTGGTGAATATATATATATATATATATATATATATATATATATATATATATATATATATATATATATTTCTTTTTCTTTTTTTTTTTAAATGTTATTTTATTTCTTAGAATAAATGACCTTCAATTGAAAGTTTGATTTCTAGGCTTCTAGTCCTGTATGAAATCAGATTTATGTATTTTGCTTAAAATGAAAGAATCGGATGAGTCAACACGGAGCAGCCGGTGGTGGTCTTGATGATTAGTACGCACATATGAGCACCACTGTCAGTGTGTGCCTGTCTGTGTACTGGTGATATACTAGAGAGTTTTAGAGATCATGTGATTGGCTGGTTGTGATGTAAGCAGTTACGTAAGGTGTACTGTGTGGCTGATTCAGCTCTGAATGAAACTGCAGAAGGTGTTTACCATCTGTTGTGTTTGGGAGGGTTAGAATGAGCAATGGGGTTACAAGGCAGGCATGCGGTATGTGTGTGTGTGTGTGTGTGTGTGTGTGTGTGTGTGTGTGTGTGTGTGTGTGCATGCATTGTGGTGTGAATGAGGAACCCAGAATGTGGAAGAAAAATTCAAGTAAAAGTATTTTCCTTTAATAAATGCTTAGGAGACAGAGGACAGACACAGTACTACAAGACGTCTGTGGCTAATATACAGACGACTGTTTCTCCCTTGACATAATTTAATACTGTTAAGTGCAAAAGTTTGTGCACCCTTATAAAAAATGAAGACAAATCATCAAATGTTTGTTTGTATAAGTATGTATAGTGTCAGCAAATGTTCCTTCATTATCATTAATAACAAAAATGCTTACTTTCGAACATTTTTGCATACATACATGTCAGATAGACCAACCTTCTTAACGGTTCTGTTTGCCTTCTTCAGTTTAAGTCTTGAGGTTGAGAGAGTCTGAGCAAAACGTTCACATTTTTGATATTAGATTGTTGTCTTCTTATAGGATACAGCCACATATTCCATTTTCCTTTTAACAAAATGGGGGTGGGGGTGAAAACTTTTGCACATGACAGTATAATACAGCTTGTTAATGAGTATGTGTAACGAACTAATTCTTGTTTATTTGGCTTTTGTGAGAAAAATATTTATGGATGAAGAATTGATAACTTCATTAGCTAGCTCACTGGAAAAATGTTAAAACTCCAGCTGCTCAGAAAACAAGTTAATGAGGCCAAGAAGTGGTAGCTAGTGTAATATAATATCATACGTCAAGCTAGTTAGCTAATTAAGTGCATTAATGCGTACTAAAGAACAGGAACGATGATATGATCATGTCGCACATCGTGTCTGTGACCTCAGTAAAACCTTGGCAAGACTGTGGCCAGTGTTTCAGCTATGAGCTGTGGTATCATGTCCTCACACTGCACGTTAGAGTTATTATTCAATTCTGGCTAGTGTCTTCATTTTCTCTCGATGTCTTTAAAACTACAAGGTCACGGATGTGCTCGCAGCTTTGTCCACCTGGCTACTACCAATAAAACGCTAATATCCCAGACTCGACTCTACTTGACCTGGGCTACTGATTTGTCCACCCTTGATATTGGATTAGAATTGAAACACCTTTCACTACCCGTCTCACCACTTTGGGTGTGTGTGTGTGTGTGTGTGTGTGTGTGTGTGAGAGAGAGAGAGAGAGAGTACCGTTAGTGTTCTGTATATTTTGTAAAGCAGCCTTGAATTTGGCAAAGTTGCTATGTTCAGCAAACTGATTATTGTAACACGTTTAAAAAACGCCTGAGCTTTTCGCATTCACAATATTTAATATATACATAATACATAAAATTTGCGTTCATAAGATTTAATTTTATGTCTTCAAAAATAATAAAAATAATAATATACTTGCAAGAATATATTTTTTTAAATACATATATACCATGTATTATACACATAGTATATGGTATGATGCAGTACAAAGTTTTGTGAAATTTGTTAACAGTCCCGCCTCTCTTTCTATCTCTGTCTCTGTCTCTCTCTCTCTCCATCTCTTTCACTTTTCTTCTCGCTCTCTGCAGCACTGCCAGTAATTCGACCCGGAGCAGTCCGGCTTGCTCTCCGGTGTTGCGGAAGCGCTGTCGCTCGCCCACGGTGCCGAGTCTGGAGGGAGAAAACATGGTGGAGAAGGGCTCTGAACACTCCGACACCTCCAAGTCGCCCTCTACCCCAGAGCAGCTGGTCACCCGCACATACTCGGCTCAGTCCACACGCAGCAGCTCTAAAAACTCCAAGGTGAGGAGGTGTGCTTGTGCAGCCAGTCCACTTAGATCCTCTCCTCCATAGCAGTGTAGAAGCTTCATCTAGCAAAAAAAAAATCTCCTAGTGTACTTGGTGTGTGTCTGCATTCTGTTTATCCTTTTTTGACACATATATGTGTTTTTTTTTTTTAGTTATTTGTGGTACTGTTCATTGTGGAATTTGCTACACGAATAATTGCTGTCCTTATTAGTAAGAACTGGAAATGAGATTTTGAGATTTCTTTGAGTTTTTCTTTCCATCCATCCATCCATCCATCCATCCATTAATTAGTGTGTATACTGTCTACACACCCAGACACCTGGCCCTTCTGTGTGTATCAATTAATCCATTTTCTGCCTTTATATCCAGTCTGTGACCGAGCGTAAAGTGTAAACCCCTCGGTCCTGAAAACGTTCCCATGTCAGAAAACCTCCATTCATAACTTCCAAAGTTCTTTACTTCTGAGTGTTGTGAAGCACTGACACTGGAGACTCCTTTCAAAAAGAAACATCTCACAGATAAATTCACCATCTCGCATACAATTACACACAATTGTATCCATTTGGTAAGTTGTGTAAGCTGTTACTATATAACAAGTCAGAATGAGCAAATTAATATAAACCTCGCAACTGGAACTACTGTCAGCTGAGCTGCTGCTGTAGAAAATGAATCAACACCTTCTGGCTGATCTGACAAGAATTCAACAGAGCTGTGGTGTAAATATAAATCAACTTTATTTCCAGCATTACATCTATGCTTATATAAGTCTTTCATAAAATTTGCTCAGATTAAAAATATGCTTATATGTGACACATATTATATAAACATATAACCTATAATTGTGTTTAGCTCATTGTAATCCTGAGATATTGGTCTCTATATACTAATATATCTATATGTCTCTGTGGGTTGCACAGATTGGGACCTCTGCTGCTCAAACAGTACCACTGCATTAGATGCATAATTAATAGGATGCTGAAAGGCACATCATGTCATGAAGCATTGTTACACCCTTAGTAAGGTCCAGTACTGAATGCACTCTTATCCTGATCATCTGTGTCCAGCTGAACTGAAATAACATTCAGCACTGGATATTTTACTGTGTGCACCCTATAATAGGCAAGCAGAGTGCAGGACTGAAACGGCTGCTGATTGCATGGGACTGCCAGGTGAAGCAATCAGTCCGAGTGGCCTGTTGTAATCAGTGTCATATAAAATCTCACCCACTGACCCAGTTACACTCTTGACCTCCAGAACACAGTGAACAGCTTCCATGTCACTCAGATCCTTCAAACATAATAGTGCTAGTTTTATTGTTAACACAATACCGGACGAGCTTATCAGTATGACTGAATAAAACAAAAGTGGAAATAAATAGATGGACAGAAGAATTGGGGGCTGAGTGGATGGATGGATGGATGGATGGATGGATGGATGGATGGATGAAATGCTGGCTAAAGAGATAAATAGGTAGCTGGATGAATATATAGACAGACAGATAGAGGAATGAATTAATAAACAGACAGAGAAGAGGATGGATGGATGGATAGATAGATTGTTTGAAGACTGTTGAAGACTGGCTAGTTGGATTAACAGGTGGGTGGATAGATAACTATAAATGGATGGATGGATGGATGGATGGATGGCATGAGCAATGGATGGAAGGCAGGCTAAATATACGGATGGAGGGTTGAATGGATGGATGGAAGGCTGGATAAATGGATGTTGGATGGGTGGATGGAAGGAAGGCTGGCTAATTGGATGAACAGATGAATCCATGGATAAATAGTCTAATGGAGAAAAGCATGGATGTATTAATTGCTGGCTCAGTAGATAAACAGATAGATGGATGAATGCAGACAGACTGATGGATGGATGGTTTAATTAACAAATAGGCAGAGATGAGCATGACTGGATGGATGGATGGATGGATGGATGGAGAACTGGGTGGGGGTACAGTTGGGTGGAAGGATGGATGTTAAGTGCAATAAACCGATCCTGTCATTTTCCATGCTCGGCTTTCTTTTTAATCTTTATTTCTTTCTTCTTTTTTTCTTTTCATTTCCTTCCTTTTTTCTTTTGCCTCTTCATTCAGTGTCAGGCTTTGATAGAAAAATCTCTGTGATGTAAAACTGACTCTTTGCTTTCTCTTGCACTTTGTCTTGTTGTCATTCTATTTTTCTGTTGCATTTTTTCTGATTACTTTCTTCTTCTCCTCGCTGCATGCTAGTCTCACAAGCGACTGTCCAAAGTAAGCATTTCTCTTTTCCATTGTTTGTTTATGTGTCCTTCATTACACGCTTGTGTAGTTGCACACAAATGGCTGCTCGTCGAATTTGTTGCATTACACCACACACACACACACACACAATCACACACACACACTTGTATGTACTATATGTCTATGTGAATGTGTATCCTGTGTTTTGTTTTGTGTGTGTGTGTGTGTGTGTGTTGCCTTTCTGTCATATGATTAATTCCTCCCCTAAGTTTTATTTATCAAAGAATGGCACACTGTACTTTTTATCCATTTATATATATATATATTTTAACTTTTTGTGAAGTTAATAACACAAAAGAAAATGCAGATTGTCATTTTACAGAGAACCTGCAAAGCACAATGTCTTGTGTCCTGAAGACTTTCTAAAGATACAAAGCTCTGACACTGGAGAGTCCTTCCATAAATGTTAAAAAAAAATAAATAAATTCCTTAGAGAAAACATCAGCACATCAATGATTATAAGCTTTCTTTGTTAAATAGCAACACATTTTCTAGTATGTTTATGTGGAGCATCAGCCATATACATAAGTCTGAATGTATGCTGTTGCTATAGAAACGTCTATATATTTAGAGCGATTGCACTGATATAAAAGGTGGTTTGAATTACAACCAGCAGAGCTGCTGCTATAGAAATCAACTCCGTCTGACCAACCAGAATTGAGAATTCAGCAGCGCTGTGGTATAAACACAGGTTATTATCGTGTTCAGTAGTGGGTGGGCTTCTCCTCAGTGTCGCGTTTTCTCAGTGCTCAGTAGAACATGGACGTTTCTGAAGCGTATTGAAGCGCAGTGCGGTTCACTTCAGTGGACTTCCACCATTACGTCAACACGCGGAGCTGCTGCCCGCCCACTGCTACAGCCTTCCAGCTCTCTACTTCAACGCAGCACACCATTCACTCACACACTCGCTTCATACCTCTCTTTCGTTCTTATATATTTCTGTCCGTCTGTGCTGTCTGTCTCTCTTGTTCCTTTCTTTATGTAACACGATCGCACAGTGATGCACACATCAGGTTCCGCGTGTGTTCGGAAATCAAATGCCTGTCGCTATCCATTGCACTGTCACTGCTTTTAACAGCCACTCTTTCTCTTTTCTGTTGTGTCTGTTGACTTCATCCTGTCTTCGCTTCATCTTCGCAGTATGACAGACTAAACCTGATCAAAGTAAGCATTGCTTTTGAATCATTTCAACTCTGATCCCTACGCTGCCACTCCACTATCCTACAACAGAGCTAATCAGTGAGGAAATTAAACTTCATTCATACTGCAGGTTTGTCCAGTCGGTAATGAAGGAGTCTGAATTGAAACACAGCACCAGACCAGGAGAATTAGCCAGGTTAAAACCACTCAAAGGGAAGAACATCTAAGCTAGAACAATATAATATGAAACACAAAATTGCTTGTACACCAGAGGTGTAATGCAATGACACTTTATCTGTATCTATTTAGCTCTTCAGATAGTCTTTTTGTGTGTATTTGGATTAAAACATGAAGTGGGCATGGCCTAAACAGTATTTTTAATTATTTTTTTATTTAATTTTTTGACTACGCCCCCGGAAACACAGGAAAAACACTGGTTAGCACATTTGCCTCGCACTTCCGGGGTTGGGGGTTTGATTCCCACCTCCGCGCTGTGTGAGTTTTCACGTGCCTCTGAGGTTTCCTCTGGGTACTCCCGTTTCCTCCCCCAGTCCAAAGACATGTGTTCCATTTCCAAATTGTCCATACTGTGTGATTATGTGCTCGATTGTGCCCTGCGATGGGTGGCACCCCGTCCAGGGTGTCCCCCGCCCTGTGCCCCGTGTGCCCTGTGCCCCGGGGATAGGCTCCAGGCTACCCCACAACCCTGTGTAGGATACGCAGTACAAAAAATAGACAGATGGATGGATTCTATTATCTGAAGTATTAACAAAAAAACAAAAACTTGTAGCCTAATTTAAATTACCACGACCCTGACCAGGCATTTACTAAGGATGAATGAATTGCAACGCCGCACATTCATGTTAATGAACACGTCACATCATTTGCAAGAAGAATGCTAAAAGACATAAATTTTTTTGCTTCTAAAATAATGGTTCTAAGGGAATGATCTCTTACCTGGTTGGTTTGTTTTTAAGTTTTTCTAAGATTTAAGATTAAAAGTGTAGAGAATGAACTGCAAATATACATTGTTGAAAAAGTGGACTGTCACCGTTCAGCTCTATAGAACCCTTCCTGAGCACCAGTATAACTTCCTTCCCAATCATTGTGTCTCTGTCAGTGTTTCTCTGTCCTCCTGTGCGTCTCTCATAAACATAGGCACATTCGCATTGTCTCTCTCCGCATCAGTCAGCAGGCCTGCTTTCTCTCTCATCCCCTCTCTCTGTTTCTCACCTCGTTTCCACCGACACGGTGCCAGAGCTCCTGCCAGAGGAAACCAGCCCACGTTTCCACCGCTTTAGGAGCCAAACCATTACACAGTGAGAGTTTACACTGAGCTCCAGTACTCTAATCTCCAGGAGTTCAGAAGTTTCAGAAGTTTCACTTCTGGCTTTGAGAATATATTTTACCACCCAGTGTAAAGTCAGAAGCTTCAGCATTAGAGCTGGGCGATATGACAATACGATTTCAATCGTGTGAGAAATTACACAGTTTGTCAGTTTTTGTGAGTTTTGTCAGTACTTATAGTTTCACGTAACTACACTACTTTTAGTGGCAGTTTCAGTTGTTGTTGAAAATTGAGTTGTTGTCATGGCAACGTCATGAAGCCGCTCCCAAGTCCTTGATATCACGCTTCTTGGTTCCAGACAAGCAGCGTTTTGGTGCTCAAGCCCGACTGATTTTGGTCGCCGAGAACCGTTTAATGCACACTATGATGGCACCATGTTCGTGGAAACGTTCCCTCTCTCTCTGTTCCTCTCTCTCACTTTCTCTCTCAGCCTACATCATACCTCATTCTCCTGATGCTCCTCATCTCCTCATTCTCCTCATCTTGTCATGCTACCTCATTTTCATCATACCTCATTCTCCTGCTTCTCCCCATTATCTTCCTTCTCCTCATTTATTTCCACCTTTATTTAAGATTTATGGAAGAAGTCTCCAGTGTCAGCCCTTTGTACTCTTTCTGACACAGGAGAACTTTGTGCTTTTTCCGGTTTTCTCAACAACATTAGGTCGCATTTTTTTCATCTTAGAGAGAGAAGAAAGAGAGACTGGTGAGGTTTATAGCTGATACAATGTCTGTATTATCTGGAACTAACATGTTTCATGGACGTTATATGTAATGTTTCACAACATTATATGTAACTATAAACTGATAAAAAGTGTGACAGGCCTTTTTTAAATAAAAAATTGTAAGAAAACTCTTTGGAGCATGCTGTTGTAGGAAAATATTCATCTTCAGGGCGATGACAGTAGCTCCGCTTTGTGTTGAAACGCATCACACTACCCTGTCTTTGCTTATTTTCCTATAACAGCATGCCCCCGTGTGTTTTATTCCTTGCTTAAGACACAAAATAATCCACTTACGTACTCATTGTATTTTATTTCCATTTTTATTATGCTGATGGATGTAGTTGGTTTTCTCTGTGTCTTACTCAGAAGAAATCAACACTCTGTGCAACAGACTTTCTTTTTGTTCAGCGCTGATGTTATGGTGCCCTCTAGCGACACCACTATTCAAGAGAAATGTGTGTGTATGTTTGTGTGTGTGTGTGTGTGTGTGAGAGAGAGAGAGAGAGAGAGAGAGAGAGAGAGAGAAGAGAGAATGTTTGTGAATAAGAACTCAGTCACATAAAAGTCACGTGTGACTTTACAGTGCTGACCTTTACACTGTGTAAATGCAGTGTGTGTGAGCGTGTGTGTGTGTGTGTGTGTGTGTGTGTGTGTGTGTGTGTGTTTGTGTTTGCTTTTTATAGCAGCTGCGTCACTCTCACACTTGTTTTTCTCTCTGTCTCTTTCACAGAAAAGTCAGAGCTGGTACAATGTAAGTAACACTTCTTGCTTTTTAAATATGTGTGTGTGTGTGTGTGTGTGTGTGTGTGTGAGAGAGAGAGAGAGAGAGACTGCCTCGGGTT
>CM040980.1:5043128-5150028 GCA_022985145.1 Pangasius djambal | reverse complement strand
TGTTTGCTGTGCAGGATGTTTGTCTTACACAGAATGCGCTTTTTTTTTGCACACATGCATGTACACACGATGAAATTTCACCAAAGCTGTTGTATATTACACTTACTTTTACCACAGCACTGTTGAATTCTCAAATTGTATGTGTTAACCTTAGAAATGGACAAGAAATGTATGTGTGTGTGTGTGTGTGTGTGTGTGTTTGTGTGTGTCTGTGTCTGTCTGTGTCTGTGTCTGTGTGTGTTTGCAGACTTTATGAGCCAAATGCCACTAGGTGGAGCATCTGTACTTCACATGTTCATGTGCAAGTTCTCATATTAACACTTTATTTCCTATCATCCTCTATTCATCTTCCACTTTCCTCCTTTCCTCATTAAGGTTCCCTTAACTGACTTTATATAACACATTAGTTAACAATTACAGACCATGACCATTAGCATTAATACATCATCAGTAACATTAACAAAGTAACATTAACACATATGGGTTGGCATTCCGTCCAGGGTGTCCCCCGCCTTGTGCCCCGAGTCTCCTGGGATAGGCTCCAGGCTCCAAGATGGATGGATAGATGGACACTAACACATATTTATTTGGTTTTTTTTTAAATATTAAACCAAATACGCCAATTAATCAACATCTGATTTTCCACATTAACCAATGAGCATACAAATAGTGAGTAAAATTAAGTTCACAGTGTCCAACATGAGGCTGAAAACCAAGTTTCAATGAAAAACAGGTTCCAAACAATGTCCTGAAGACCAAATTTCAGTAAATTATCAACATTAGGCAACATTAAATTTTTGCTCATTTACATGAATTCTTAGTCATGAACATTACTCGGCGTAAGTCTATCTGTTAATATTTAAACAAATGTAAATTACCATGCTGCGTTTGACGCACCCTGGAAGTGGGAAGTCTTAACTTGTAATTGGAACGACGTCATTTTCGACCTCCATGTGTCCAAGCTACAATGTGGGGAAAAAACCACAGATGCCTCCATGTGTGACTTTTGTTAGCAGCAACATAGCCAGCTAGCTGTGATGAGTGACACATATTTCCCTCACTGTTATAGACGTAATATGTCTGTATGTTGATTGGTCTAAAGCAAATATTTGTATATACAGTATAACTCATTGAAAGGTAAGAAGTGCTGCTTTGTTTACTGTTGATGCTGTGAGCAGCCATGTTGATTGGACATCGCTTGCTGAACTCAGAGTTGAAAAGACTGTCCGAAAATTTCCAAGTAGGAATTTCGAGTTGAGGGGCGTTTTCTTTGGTTCTTCGTGGTCAGTGGTGACAATTTACGAGTTAGCCGAATGCAGCGTTAATACAGTGTTACCTCACTGTTAAAATTACTTGTTATACTAACATAATTATTATATTATATTAGATTAGATTAGATTATAAATATTATACATTTGTTAGTGTTACTTAATGCAATAAATAATGTTAGATAAGTGAATCTTAATGTAAATTACATCTTTTCCTCTGTGTGTGTGTGTGTGTGTGTGTGTGTGTGTGTGTGTGTGTGTGTGTGTGTGTGGTTATGGGCGATGATGAGCTCCCATGGCACTGAATGTTTCTGTGATTACAGCTCAACCGTCCACAAATGAGTTCTGAGCCCATAACCATGAGACCACAGGCTACTATATTTTCTAAAAGCCGAGCTTTGTATCTATTCATATTTTTTTTACATTTTTTTGGATAGCTGCAATGTAATTTAGTGATAACTGACATATAGACATATATTTTGTATCTATATAAAATATATAGATATATTTTATTTGTATAGCTGAGATGATAATATTGAAGGCTAATGGTTATTGAAGCACATGATTTCACTTCATGTATCAGTTAGTTATAGTGCATATTTGTGTTATGTACGCTAATGCAAAAATGAACAGATCCCAACCACCTTATATATTAGCTAAAAACTATAAATGATAATTTGCAAAATAATAAACCATACGTATGAAAATAGTATTGTAAAAATGTATATCCTTAAAGCCCTAAATATAGCTAAAGTTAACTCCTTGAATGGATTGTTTAGCTAAGACTAACTTTTAAGAATGCTTAATTAAAGATATAAGAATTATAATTTAAGAATGCACATTAGCTGTGTAATAACTATTAGGTTAGTACAGTTCAAGCTAAGAACAGTAGCATGTGGCCTCAGTTTTTTTTTTTTCCATTTTGTATTGTCATCATACATTTGTTGAAGTTGTGTAATGTTCTTTATGTGTTGTCTTAAATTGCATACTCATATGACTGTTCTAGACAGTTAGTGAGTACTAATCCTAACCAGTTTTCTTATTATGTTTAGTATTTGACTTTTAAAAACTTCTTGCATAGTCTATAAACCTACCCGAAGGTCTGTTTTGCATCTTTTGGATCTTCTAGATTCTGAATTTATAGTCTAGTTTCCGATTTGAGACGCAGCTCATGACAACAGCCACGATGACTGTGGGAAGAGCAACAGAGCTCGTCAGTCTATTTAACATCATTGTACAGGAAATTGCTAAACATTTTATAGTTTGACTTGCAAACTCGACGGCCAGGGATGTTTTGGCTCTGAGGCTTTTAATCCTTCGGATGTACATAAATACACAGGCGAGCGTGTGAACAATGCTGCTGTTCTCCATGCAAACGCAAAGTCTTGCGTCAGGTATAAACCAGCTTTTGTAGTCCAGAAAATATAGCAAATCAATGGCCCTGGTGACTGTGTGTAGATTTGTATTCGTTTTTGGTTTTGTTTTGTTTTTCAATTTGTCAAAGCATTTTCGCTTTTACTGGCAAGTATCATTTTGCTAACAACCCCAACAATACTCCATTTGTTCTATTATCCAGTTGTGAGTTTAGATATTCTTAAAGGCGGATGTACATTATTATTTTGTTGGTGTAAAAATATTAGGAGATAGACAAAGGTGTGTATTGGTGTGTAAGTACAGTATATATATATATACATAGAGAGAGAGAGAGAGAGAGAGAGAGAGAGAAACAGAGAGATATCATACCACATAAAAAAAAGACTGTGAGTGGGGAAGACCTCATCTCTCCATGTGTATGTGTGTGTGTGTACGCGGATGTTACATGAGTAAGACAGATGACTTTATTGGAGTGTCACGCTGGCTACTCCTGGTACCAGCCACGGACAGCTCTTTTTGTTTGTCCTTAGAGTTAATGGGTAACTAACTTTACACATTTGTCTCCTGGCACACTGTGCATACTCCCACACAGAGCATCACCAAGATATATCCGGACTTGTGGATGAACCATTAATATTCGCTTTAGAGTTTGGTTGTGTATGAGCTGGGTTTTTTCTGAAGAGCCAGTCAAACGATGGAATGATGATCACAAGAATTTTAACACCACCGGACAAGACCATTCGCTGCTAGACATTAGGACTACTACTTGGTCCACTCCTTGCAAAGAGGGCAAGCAACGAAAAGATTTACATTTCCTTTAAAGTGTCAGGTTTTAATTTGCATAGGAGGAACCGTACTTGCAGGGAGTAGCAGAGGTCGCATGGCTCATAGTGTGATCGGATATCTTTAGCTTACAAGCAGAGAGAGTGCGGATATAGACTTTTAAACTGGTGTGAAGAAGCAGGTGAAGAAAGTGTGATCAGATGTTGCAACACTTGAGCACTTCTGGGGACGTTTGTAGGAGCTGATGAATGCGGTAGAACGTGTTTCATTCTTTGAGAACCAGCAGTATCAGTATCAGTGCTTTCGAAGGCTTGTGAGAACTGAAAGGTACAGCAGCCTGAAGTTGCAGAAGATTACCCCTTGTAACTTGAGAAAGACAGGACAAGCGACAAAGAGAAAAGAGACCAGACTTGAAAGACGAACTATAAATGGTTTCTGCCAGGTCAAGGAGGAGATGAATGATTGAGACTTGGTGCTTCAGGGCACTCACATGCTCGCCCAGTGAGAAGAAAAACAAACAAGCATAATAACAGATCTGTCTGCTGGGGTTACTGTAGGCCATTGGCCACCGTTTATGTTTGTGTGTGACAAACACTGGAATCATGTGGCACTAGTCAGCACAGACTAGTACACTTGCTCCCAGATGAGGATCCTCCAGACAAGACTGTAAGATCAGGTAGACCTCAGCTCTTCTCTGTACACTCCACACTGTCTGAGGGACTTGGACTAATCAGAAGACTTGCTAGCATTTTGAACCCGGGTTACATGTTCAGTGCATCCTGAAAGGTATCTTGACCTGCTGTTGTGAAGAGACTGGTCGGTTCTGCTGGTGCTTGTGGGTGATGGAGTTTATGATGGAGGACTCTCAGAGGGACTGGGAAACCTTACTGGAACTGGAGGAAACTCTTGCCAGGTGGCTGCTGCAGGGCTCAGCTTTGGCTTATGGCCTGCCATGCAGCTCCACGGAAACCCAGTCGGAGGAGGAGGAGGAAGAAGAGGAAGACGAGGACATCCCGGCTGTGAGTTGCCAAATTGTTGCGGTTTGGAATGAAGGTGTTGAAAGTGGAGGAATTTCTGCAGTATAGATTAAGTATTGAATACTACTACTAATTTTGTGATTCGGAAGGTTTAATTGAATGGATGTGGGTGATGGAATGGACAGTTTGTTGCCCAGTGTTTTAACTCATGGAGGGGTCAGTGTACCATCAGAAGTTTTAATGAAGGTGCTGTGCAGTATTTAGTTGGTGTTTTGTAGTGAAAAGGGCACCATCAAGGACAGGTCATGTAGAGGTGAGAGGTCACAGTGTGACCACCTGTTTTATGTACTTTTCATCTTCAAGCAAGGAGTATAAAATCTTGGAGAACCCATTTCACTATTTGAATTATGTATCAAAATGTAAAGGAAACCCAGCATTTTGCAATCTAATATCTATCTAACATTTACGTGTCCTGAGAAAAGAACTTAAAACCCACTCATTATAATCAGAGTCTAGCAGAATTAGTCAATAAAGATTTATGTGAAACATGAAAATATCATGAATTTTTCAGTCAAATCCTATTTCTAAATTTAACACAGAGTCTGTATAATTCAGCCTTTCAATTCAGTACTTTCAGGAGTACTTTTTCCACGAAGTACATTTGCGGTTACACATTACCATCATAATTAGTTTCTCATTGTCTTATTGTGCAAGAACACCACAAAACCTTCCGGAAAGTTCAACCAACTGGAATTACTTTTTAATGTATTGCTCCAAAACTCCCTAAGAACAGCTTTGGTAGGATTTTATCTCATGTCATTCTCATCCTAAGACTTATATTGTTTGAGTGTCACAGGACGGGTTGTGATTACACAGCTTTAATAGAATTTTAAATAGAATGCTATGACTTATTAGTGAGTTTTGAGGTATAGTGTTTGCTGGTGTTTCCCTGCAACGTGAAACATTCTTATCACTCTTGTCTGTTACAGATTTAGTGACTATTGATTCGATTGAAGGTGAAATGTTTAATTATTTATAAAGGAGTTCAAAATGAGAGTGACATCCAAGCATATTGATTTTCTGTTCTACGAGAGGATTCACAAGAGTCGTAGATAAGATTACACAGGGGTTTGCTGTTCCCATGTTCCACCAGTTGATGCACCCACAGATGTTATCTCAGTTGTGAGTCATCATGACATTTCCAAAGGGCAGACCAGTGATAACCCTTATGGACATGTGTTTCCATTTTCTGCATGCTGTACACAACTTCTTGACACTGACTTCTCATTCGACTTCAAGATGATGTTTTATCTAATGATTAAAACACTTGGGGGCATGCTGTTTTAGGAAAATAATCAGCAACAGGGTGGTGTAATGTGGCCTGACATGAAGCGGAGTTACTCTTGCCACTCCGAAGTTGATTATTTTCCTATGAAAGCATGCCCCGAAGTGTTGTATTCCTGTACACCGTAGCAATGTGTCAACTAAGACAATTTTTTTTATTAATGAATGACGTGTCATACTTTTCATCCATTTATAGTTACATTTACATATTGTGGAACTTCCGTGAAGCAGGTTAGTTCCTGTTATCACATACATTATAGCTGCTATAAACATCATATCAACAATTACTCATGTTTTTTTTTAATCTGATTAAGTGGAGAGTGAGCAGTAGACGCTGTTACTATAAAAACAACGAGCGTATTAATATAAACCTGTTATTTTTCACCTTATGACCTTACGACCAATCAGATGTGAGAATTCAACAGCGCTGTCATGTAATGTAGAATAACGTAAACAGATGTTTTATGATGGGGTTCAAATTCAAAAAAAGGTTTTGAGTTGGGAAGCTCAAAAGTAGTCTGCATATTTTCCTAACTATTGAATTTCACTTAAAGAGACAGGTGTGAGATCAGTGCATGACTGTCATTAGTGTCTTTGACCGTATACTTTTTCTTGTCTTCGTTCGTGTCTCGTGCAGGTTCTCAGTCCCACCTATAAGCAGCGAAATGAAGACTTCAGGAAGCTCTTCAAACAGCTCCCAGACACGGAGCGCCTCATTGTGGGTACGTACTGTAGAGACACAGTCAGAGGAATGCTTTTAACATACTGTACCTAACTGTACATGACTAATTAATGTATCGTCTATAATCCTGACAATAAGTGTTAAGATTTGACCTTTGACCTTTTTAGATTACTCCTGTGCTCTGCAGAGGGACATCCTCCTGCAGGGCAGACTCTACCTCTCCGAGAACTGGATCTGTTTCTATAGCAACATCTTTCGCTGGGAGACACTAGTACGAGTCTTTCTCATTAAATCTGAAATGGATTTTGGTTACGTAAGGAGTTAATAATGCAGTAAATTATCCCAGAGTGTTTGACATTAGTGTGTTTGTGTGTGTAGCTGACAGTGCGTCTGAAGGATATTTGCTCCATGACAAAAGAAAAGACGGCACGTCTCATTCCCAATGCTATCCAAGTGTGCACAGACACTGAGAAGGTAACACGAGCACTTCCAACTATAAGCACTAGCAAACAGCAGGGTTAGAGAGGGTGAGATGTCGGTTAATGGCTCACATTCATTGTTTTATAATAACGCTTAAAGGTTACATTTATGCAAATTTCTGTTATTGAATATTTTATTCTGCCTGAGAGAAAGCACAAACCAAAGTAATGGCATATACGGCCATTAAAAGATAAAAGCAGCACTTCCGAAGCAGCGTGTAACACTGCGATCCGTCACTCTTCACTCTGTCTCTACTCCAGCACTTTTTCACATCATTCGGGGCGCGGGACAGGACATACATGATGATGTTCCGGCTCTGGCAGAATGCTCTGCTGGATAAGGTAAGGGCAGATGGCATTCACACGTCCCCTAACGTACTGTACTTGACCAAAGGAACAGTTTATCCAGAAATTAAATTATGTCTAAATTATTAAGTTAAATTGTGTCTAAATTATTAAATTAGAAAGTGTCTAAATATTAAAGGTTACTTCTTTAATTTTGTACATTTACTACTCGAGGAAAGCTTACAGCCACCAGGTTAGCACTGTCTAAGGGTGACTTCACACGTGGTTGCTTGTTTCACACTTACAATGTAAAATTCCACACACATACTTTGATCTAAAACACTGCTTGTAAGGAGTGATACCAAACTATATACTAAGGAAGGAAGTGATTCCAGCTTCAAGATGGCTACGGCCACCGTATTTAGCTTTACCGTGTAAGGAATAAAACACTTGGGGACATGCTGTTATAGGAAAATGATCAATGATGAGGTGTTGTGATGCAACCCAGTGTGAAGCAGAGTTACTGTTACTACCCCGGAGTTGATTATTTTCCCATAACAGCACATCTTGAAGTATATTATTACGCTTATCCCACAATTTGCCAACAATTTTTTTTTTTAAAAAGCGTATTAAATAACAACACATCATAATTTTGATCCGTTTATAGTTACATTAACGTTGTAGAACATACACAAGTTATAACTAACATTACAGCAACTATAAACAATCATTATCTTTTGAAGCTAATAATGCACAAAATGCAGCTTGTTATATTACAGAGAAACTGGAAAGCCTGCATCCTGAAGGCTTTCCCTGAGCAGCTTTCCCTCTGACTGTTACAAAGCTCTGACACTGGAGACTCCTTCCATAAATGTTAACTTCCCTTGCTTGATAGCTAGATTCAATTTAGACACCAAACATGATTTGACTAATCAGCTACATTTGGGGAACAGAGTATAAAAACTACCGACAGTTTTTTTTTTTTTACTCCTTACAAACAATAAACTGCGCAATACAATTATGGCATTTGGCAGATGCCCTTCTCCAGAATGACTTACAGAAATGAAAGGACATTACATTTTACATTTATCTCATTTATGCAACTGCACTTGAGGTTTTAGGGCCTTGCTCAATATACTTTAGTGTTAGGCAACAATACTGTAGTGTTGCAATAAAATACAGATAATTTGCAAAGCTTGTGTGGGATGTGTGTGCTGTGTTCTGATGGTTCGTCTCGCTCTCTCCAGCCCCTGTGTCCTAAGGAACTGTGGCACTTTGTCCATCAGTGCTATGGTAATGAGCTCGGACTGACCAGTGACGATGAGGACTACGTCCCCCCTGATGATGACTTTAACACTATGGGGTAAACATACGTAACAGACACATAATACACAGGATTCACAAAACTCACTTGTGCATTCATATATATATATATATATATATGTATATAATATTAGATTCAATATATATGTATATATAATCTTAAATGTCCTGCTTTTCAGGCGTTAACATCCTAGTGTCCTGACATTCCACCCTGTGTGTTTGTGTGTGTGTGTGTGTTTTAGTTATTCTGAAGAGATCCCCACTGAAGAAAACGAGGTCAGTAATGATAACTCATCTAAGAGCAGCGTAGAGAATAAGCAAGACAGCAGCCCTCAATCACATAAGAGATCAATCACACACTCCACTATCACGTCCACGCCAAGCAGCACAGACCTGCCTCTGTCTGTGAGTACACACACACACACACACACTTCCACTACCTTTCTGCATTCTGACACCTAACGCATTGCAGTTTGTGTGTAAAGTAGTGCTCTCTGCTGGTTGCAGTTTGGCATTGCTCCTGAGGAGTACACAGACTGTCTGCCGGACCCGGAGCTCTTGACGTTGCCTCTGCTGGCTGATGAGAGGAGCTGCGAGTCTGCAGAGGGACAGCTGGGTCCAGTGTCCTCACCCTCTCTCGACTTCAACGATAATGAAGACATACCGACTGAGCTCAGCGACTCGTCTGACACACACGATGAAGGTACACACACTAGACACACAAGTTATATAACCTAATATGAATACGTTATTTGGAAAGAACAACTAATGTATTCTAAACAGATACAGATATGAGTAGGAGTTGCTTTTTCAATTCAGTATTTTCAATTCTGAATTTTTTTAATTCAGAAGTCTTGACAGAAGGGTTCACAGGTTGAGCGTAAAGGTACGCATCGGCACTGGGATCCCATGGGACACAACAAAAACATTGCGTATGCTGGAGGCTTTGCACAATGCTTTTCCAGTGTTCACTGATTCATTCTTAGTAACTGCCTGGTCAGGGTTGCAGTGGTTTAAATTAGGCTTTATATTTTTATATTTCGTTTATATTTTGGGAAATAGAAACAAGTAAATTTGTGTACTTGAAGTGTAATGGTAGGGTTCATAATTCATAAAAAAAAAACACTCCTAATACACACAAAGCACACCAATTTCAACTCATGCACACTTAGCATTCTCCTAGCTTTTATTACAAGCAGCGTGGTTCTTTAACAATGTGTAGTATACAGTGCTAAGAGAATATATATATATATATATAAAATGTGTGTGTGTGTGTGTGTGTATGTGTGTGCTCAGAAGTGGAGGTACAGGCGTTCCATGATGACCTAAATGGGCGTCAGTACATTAACGAGGTGTATAAGTTCAGCGTGGATAAGATGTACTCATTCCTCTTCACCGAGTCGCAGTTCATGGCTGACTTCATGGAGCAGCGCAGATTCACAGGTTTGTTCATTTAGCTCACTATAGTCAGTGTGTTCATACTGAAATACAAGTTTTTTGTCTTTATTTATAAGCTGCTCTGTATTTCTGCCCTCCTACTCACACACACACACACAGATGTAGTGTTTCAGCCATGGAGGAAAGAGGAAGCAGGGAACCAGAGGAGAGAGATCATGTACACCATCTCACTCTCCAACCCACTGGCTCCCAAAACAGCCAACGTCAGTGAGACTCAGGTCAGCTTTACACACACACACACACACACACACACACAAGAAGACATCTCACAGTATATATAATATATGTACATATATATTCATTCCATATGGGTTGGTTGTCATGCTGTATCTTGTTAATGGTTTGATGTCTCTCTCTCTCGCGCACGCTCTCTCTCTCTCTCTCTGATAATTAGACTCTGTACAAAGCCAGCCAGGAGAACGTGTGTTACATCATCGATGCGGAAGTTGTCACTCATGATGTTCCTTATCATGACTATTTCTACACACTCAACCGCTACACACTCACCCGTGTGGCCAAGAACAAGTGTCGGCTCAGGTGCACAATACTGAACTAACACTGTTTTCTACTTCTTTCTAAAATAACTTTACAATCAATCGACTGCTACTGTTGGTAATAGTTTATCCTGACAAGAACAGTTTACTAGATTCTCAGTAGCATGTCAAGCTTCAATTTTTGTCTTATTAACTGCAAAACAGAGAAAAAGAGAGGCTTTCATAACGTAAGTGATAACAGGAACTAACTTGTTTTATGGATGTTCTACTATAATTGGATAAAAGTATGACGTCATTCTATAATAAATAAAAAATATATTTAAGCAATATTTAACTCGTTACCTTATTACATTTTTATGCCATTCTTATGCGAGGCGCTAAAGATTTAGAATGATGTAAGAATCATGATGTAAGACATGTAAGAATCAAGCTTTAAGGTGACTGCATTCTTTGTTGCAGGGTTTCTACAGAGCTGCGCTACAGGAAGCAGCCATGGGGACTGGTGAAAGGTTTCATCGAGAAAAACTTCTGGAGTGGACTGGAGGAGAACTTCAGGAGCCTCGGTGAGCAGCACAGTCAGATATCAGACATGAAATAGCACAGGTTTTATTACTAATCATACAGCTCAGCTTAAAGGAGATGACAGGACCGATGCAACTTTCTTTCAGCATTAATGATGATGTGATGATTAATAAATGTGTCGGATTTAGCCAAAGGGTGAAAGCTGCATTCGACTTAACTTGGAAGTGGGAAGTCTGAACTCAGAATTACACAGTTTTCAAGTTTAGTGTTAGCTAGCCAGCTAACATTAGTGATCATGAGTTCATGATGTATTTACTTCTTCAGCAGTAGCAAATATTTTGGACAGTGTTATAGATTGACCCAACGAACGTGCCTGTGTTGATTGATCTAAAGTACTGAAGCGATATTTTATTTCCTGTTGACGGTGTGAGTGACCATGTTCACATGATGTCATATGATGAGCTCTGGATTGAGGAGACCTTCCTGACTTTCTGAGTAGGAATTCCAAGTTGAGGTGGCGTTTTCTTTTGTTTTTCCTAGTTGGAGGTCGGAAAATCAGAGGTATGATTAGTTGAATGCAGTATAATTTTCATCTGCTGTCTCTTGACAGGTTAAACACTTTGTTAAAAAAAAAAAAAAAAAAAAGCTTTTGTCAAAAATAAAAAATAGAGGGAAAAAAAATCACAAAGCAACAAAAGAATGTGGTTACATAACACATAAAACTAAAGCATAAACCCCAGACTCACTAAAAGCACACAACACAACCCATGATGAAATCCCAGCACTAAGATATAATGTGAGCATTATAAACTTGCTATTTGGGTTCTTTTAGAATAAGCCAGTGGTTTCAAATCTTTTAAATCATCAGGAAGTTCACACAAGACGGTGGTGAGAGCGGCCATGCTGTATGGTTTAGAGACAGTGGCACTGAGGAAGAGACAGGAGTCAGAGCTAGAGGTAGCAGAGCTGAAGATGTTGAGGTTCTCTTTGGGAGTGACGAGGTTGGACAGGATTAGGAACGAGTACATCAGACGGACAGCTCATGTTGGACATTTGGGGGACAAAGTTAGGGAGGCCAGATTAAGATGGTTTGGACATGTTCAGAGGAGGGAGAGGGAGTATATTGGTAGGAGAATGTTGGACATGGAGCTGCCAGGCAGGAGGCGAAGAGGAAGGCCAAAGAGGAGGTATATGGAGGTAATAAATGAGGATATGAAGCGAGTGGGTGCAAGTGTTGAGGACGCAGAAGATAGGGATAGGTGGAGAGTGATGATTCGCTGTGGCGACCCCTGAAGGGAAAAGCCGGAAGAAGAAGAAGAAGAAGAAGAAGAAGAAGAAGAAGGAAGTTCACACAAACATGTGATGTGCAGAAAGAAAGAAAAAAAGAAGCGTGACCAACAGCTACACTTATGCCGAGTTCACACTGCACGATTTTCAAAGTCGTCGGATCATCATGGTTTTCACACTGCACGACTATCTGGGGTAGCATTCAGTCGCTGCTGTGTTCACATTGCACGATGGATCGGCGACAGGAGGTTACACAGTGCATGACTTTACAATAGAAAGAATCGCCGACAACTCTGTCTGGCTCGCAAAATACGTTTCACAGCCAAACGCACGCGAGAAGTGATAAGGAAATAACGCAAGCGAAAGGGCAAAAAAGAAAAAAAACGATTATGGAGGAGGAGGAAATGGTTGGGGAGACGCGGGGAGCTTTCCTCCATTTCTTGCGTCCAAACAGACCGAGAAGGAGCCTTTTTCGGCACCGAAGCCATGTTTTCTGATATTCTACATCTCCTCCCCGAGCTTCCCGCTGCCCTGTATCTTGCTCTCTCATTGGCTGGAGGTCATGTTTGTTTCAGTCAGAACTCATTTCACACAGCAGGATTTTGAATCGCCGACAGGTCCAGGTATTTAGCATGCTAAATATTTCACGAGCGTCGGCGATTCTCTCAGATCGCGTCTTTGATAATTCACACTGCGTGATTGTCACTCGCGTGAACGAGCACCGATTTGCCTCCGATTTCAGGCATTTGTCGGCGATTTCGCAAAACCTGTCGGCGAGTGAAAAATCGGGCTGAACTCGGCATTACGTGATGGTATTGCACAGCCACCTCTTAACGGCCCCACTTGACCTATTTGTGGTTCTTTTTACAAATGTTACAAGTACTAGAGGAGCAAGACCATTTAAAATTTTAAAAACTGTGCTGTGTAAATGATCATGAATATCCGCTCATGTAGAACTTGAGCTGACGAAAGCTGAGGACCTCCTGTTAGAAGCACACGGGCCATCTCCGAAAACCAAAGCCCTGAAAAACTCCACCCTGCGCCGGAGAAAAAGGCCTCTCCCACACCTGCGCACACCTCACTTGGAGGAAACGCTTAGCCCTGTGACCACACCCACTGATGAGGAGGTCATTCATAGAATCAAGCATGTATCAGGTGCGATGTTTTACATACACACAAACACACACACACACATGCTCTGTAACACACTGCAACACTGCATGTTACTGATGTAACTCCTCACGGCTTTGCTAGCAGGCTCCACACAAACAAGACACATTCCTGAACACACCCCCGGGGGCGGAGCCTTCTGTAAAATCTCCAAATTGCTGCTTATTATCAGTTTCGTGTAAGTATGTTTATTTTTCCCTCTGTATATGTCTCCGCTCTCTATTCCATCCTTTTCTGCTGCACACATTTATTGTAATCATTTGCTTAGATTTGTATTTATGTGATTCTCTTTGTGTGTATTATTTTTCTTTGCTCCTCCTTTGGCTGCCATTAGGATCTGCATAAGGTACATATTTACTGCATACATAAAAACACTTGCAGTATATTTTATTAAATTATTAAACCTCTAAAGACATATTGATAAGTGAGCTGACTCCTGACCCTGGCTTTTGCATTGAGTGTGTTTATATGCAAAAAAAAAAAAAAAAAAAAATCTGATAATGGGAAAGATATCATGAAATTCAAAACCATCGCTACCTGAAACAGGAATTTATTGAAATCTCATAATCCAATTTAAGATGTCATAGTAATATTAATAGTATATGACCACTTTATCTGATAACTAGCCAAATCAGGTAATGCTCTGATTATTATGCATGTGCACGTAAACACTCTCACTGATGACCCTAAATTTTTCTCTGACTCTTCATTCCCACCCTAAAATTGCTTTATTTATCTTATTTTTTATTTTATTTATTTTTTTTACTTTATGCACTTGTGTGACCTGCTTGTGTGTGTGTGTGTGTGTGTGTGCGCTCTCCAGCCTGGTGCTGCTGGTTTTCCTGAACATGATGCTCTTCTATAAGCTGTGGATGCTGGAGTACTCCGCTCAGAGCCTAATGACCTGGCAAGGCCTACGTTTGGACGAGAGGTACGAGCAAACTGTGTGTAATGATACACGAACACTCCACTCCAGTGTGTGCAGTTACACACAAACATTAACATCTCCACTCCTCTTGCACATACACCAACAAGATGAATCACCACTGAGTTGTGTTTGATAAAGTGTGTGTGTGTTTGTGTGTGTGTGTGTGTGTAGTAAATTACCACAGACGCAGGTGGAGTGGGCTCAACTTCTAGAGTCTCAGCAGCGCTTCCATGAAGCCGAACTACAGAAATGGAGAGAGATCATCAAATCATCAGTTCTGCTGCTAGACCAGGTAGAGAGCATGCACGCATACACACACACACACACACACATACACACCCACATACACACACAATGTTGAAGCCAATGTAGAATAGTGAGCTGCATTATTACACATAGTGCACTATAAATCTGTTGTACAACCGATACACTACTTCCACACTAAGGACCACAATGCAGTGCGATTTCTTTAAGTTTGACAGGATTAATACCATAACAGTCAACTTCAGATTCTTAAATGTAAAAATGTAAGTTACTGTAAATGTAAGTTGTTTATGCAGTTGCGGGTCACAATAACGTGTTTCCTGTAGAGGTGTACACATTGTTTTCCTGTAGAGGTGTACACGTTTCCTGTACACGTTTTATTTAATCCAACCCCCGCCCACTCCCGAAGGAATTGTGACCAGACACATCTGCTCTTACAGTTATTATATTTGTTTGTACCTGTTCACAGCATTTTCTGATGAACTTAGTTGGTTCTGTTTCCCCCAGAAATTAGCAGTTTAATCCACAGCAAAGCTAACCTGGATAAAGCAGTGAATAAACACTCGAAACGTATCACACAGCACAAGCACCCCGTACACTCCCAGGTTAATGAATGTGGCCTGTCATTGTCCCATGAGCTTCATATCTGACCACACAGGCCTGCCTGCATGAAAGTTAAAAAAAAATACAGCCTATATAGTAAATAGTGAACAAGTGAGCAGGGAAGTAATTTCAGACACAGCACCAGTGTTTTCAGTTTTCCCATTATCAGATTACTGAAGTGCATGTAAATAGCAAAATCAGATTTTTTTTTTTTTTTAGTTATCAAAATTGGTGTCAAATGTACTCACTGCATAACATCTGTATATATTCATTCTGTTTACTGAAATAATTCCTTGTTCTATGTGTGTGTGTGTGTGTGTGTATCTGTGTGATCTCTCAGATGAAGGACTCTTTACTGAGTCTGCAGAGAGGTGTAACTTTTAGAGACTATGGCTCAGACTCAGAAGAGAAGCGGACTCATTACCATTGACACGTCCCCTGTAGAGCCACCAGGTGTCACCAGGCAGCGTAGAGCCACATCTGTGTGTGAGAGCGTGTACCAGCACGAAACAGGCAGAGCCCGCCTGTGCACTGCTGTTACACGAAGGACGGAGAGAGAGCACAGAGAAAAAGAGGGAGAACGTTCACGGAGAGTCAAAACCTAGGAGATCACACCTCCGTCTGCTCTGTGGAATCATGGGAATGTGACGTTCTGCAGTCTCTCCTCTTTTTCTCTGCCTTTCATTTACTGATGATATGATGCTGATAGCAGTTGCTATAGAGAGACAAAAGCCTTGGATTGAAGAAGTGAAACAGAGGCAAAATGACAAGGTTGTTGTTTTTTTTATAGTTTCATTTTAAATCCTCCAGTCCTTGAAGTGGTGTGAACCCTTTTCTGTTAAATGAAGAAAAGTGATGTGATCATTTCAGCCTTCAGGAGACTCTCTGGCATGTCATTTCACTGTAAGGCTGCAGTGTCCCTTTGCTAGGATACACATGTCCATGAAGACACTCCACACCTTTCCTAGATGCACCTATTAGACTTGAAAACCTAATTGGTTACTGATATTGTGTTGTTTTTTTTGTCAATATTTGGACTGTTAGCACGGTATATTAAAGTATTACAGAAGCCACATCAAAGTTGTAAAGTGCCTTTAAAAATTAAAGGCACGCTTTTTTAATTTTTAGGGACTTCTGCTGTCTGTGAGCTGAATTTCAGAGCACAAAGTCAGCAGTTTGGGTCCAACTCGAGAGGGTTCAGGACTGTAGTTATGGGCAGGGCAGTGGCAGTGATAGCCTTCTGGCTGTACACTCACTCCCATCAGCTTCTGCCAGTCCTGGGACTTGAATATTCTGGTCTCAGGTGCGTCCACGGCCATTTCAGTTATTCAAATTCAGTCACTTTACTGCTAATTCGTTTGGCTGATATTTATTATGTAAAGGATAACCCAACAAAATGGAAGTCATTGATTAAAATGTAATGGCCACTTTTCCTATTTATACCACAGCACAGTTGAAATCTCGATTCTGATTGGTTAGATGGTTTTGACTCATTTTCTATAGCAGCAGCTTTGACAGTAGTTCCAGCTATAATTCAAATCCCAGGTTTATACCAATGCGCTCTTTCTAATACATTATCGTTACTGCAGCAACAACTTACACAGCTACTTGTATGCCAGTCGCTCTGCATAAATGAACGAAAGACATGGTGATTATTGATATGGAGAGGTTTTCTGTAAGGAGACATTAACTTAGCCCTTTTTTTGGAAAGGAGTCTCCAGTGTCAGTGCTTTGTAACAGTCAGAGGTAAAGCTGTAAGTTTTCAGACACGGGAAAGAGTCTTCAGAGATCTTTGTGGTTTCGCAGTAACACGACATGCTGCATGAAATTTTTTTTTTGTCTTATTAACTTCAAGAGAGAGAAAAAAAGAGAGGTGGGTCAGGGAACAATGCGTATAGCTGCTATAACGTAAGTGATAACCGGAACTAACTTGTTTCACAGACGTGAAACATAACTATAAATAGATTTTTTTTTTAAAAGTATGACGTGTCATTCTTCAATAAAAAAATTGCTACCATTGGCAAATGGTATAAGAGGAATAAAACTCCACATCCCATTGTGTTTTATTTCTTACCTGTCACATGGCCAAGTGTGAAATAAGGGACACTGCAGCCAGACGTCCAAGACGACCTGTATTTTTTATTACAGTGTTTGGTTACTAAACTGTGATTCTATCTCCTAAAAATATTGATAAATGATATGGATAAATAAGATATATAGTATATTTGGAAATAGAATCATATATATTTAATTTATCTATGTGAGGATCCTAAATCTAGACAGGATAAAAAAAAAATTTCTATCTATTAAATAGCGTTTACTTCAGTGTTGCACCGGCACACGTCTGTGACGTGTGTGAGTGTGAGAAACTTGTACTGTAATAAGTAGCGTCTACGTGTTTTGTGTTTCGGTGTGTTAGTACAAGTGGACAAGTGTCTAGCAAGTATGAGGTTTCAGACCATTCCATTCTACGTGTTGTGTTCTTCATGTCTGGTGTACAAAGCCAAGCTGCCTTTATCTTGCCCAGCAGTTATTGAGCAGTAAACCCCCAGAGCCGCCATCGGCTCAGCTCCCATCCCCCCACACGGAGTGTGCAGTCACATTGTTTCCCCATTGTTTAGGGTAAACGTCTGGATCACCATTCTCCTGAGGTAAAGACACTGCCTGATGAACGCTATGTGAATTTTCAAAGCACTGAATGTCCTTTATTTTCTTGTCAAAATATTTGGTCAAGGAAATGTTTGCACAGACGAGAAAGAGAAGGGAAATAGCTTAGCTTGAACCAAATATAGTATTGAATTATGTATAAGGTGTATATAATTATTATAAGACCCATTTTCATTCATTTTGTCACTGTTGTGAGTCTATGGCTGTGCTCCAATACTGTCTACCATCTTTAGGGTTCTTCCATTACTTAATTTGACGAAGTGAAGGTTAGATGAGGACTGAGAAATTGAGACGCTGTAATTATAGACTAAAGGGATAAAATGCTTAACATTCTTTCAGAGTGACTTATGCACTAATTTATGCATCACAGGAGTAGAGGTGGAAAGTGACACAGTACAATTATTTTATTACTGTACTTAAGTCTGTTTTTTAAGTATTTATAATTTACTTGAGTTTTTCTTTCAGCAAATACTTTTGGCGTTTACTTTTCTATACTAGAAAATGAATTACAAACACTACATCGCTACCTTTCTCTATTAACATATTTGGAAAGTCATAAAGTGACTTTTTTAGCATTGAAAAATTTTAGTTTGTAATGTCAGAGCTAGTCTCATGCTAGCTACCATTTGAGAGATTAGGAATAAAGCTGTTATTAGTTAGCCTTGGCTAATGTTTTCCCATATTTCATACTTTAGCTAACTTTAAAGAGTTTATACTATTCTATGTTAACTTGAGTATAGAATTTGTTGCTGTTTACCAGATTATTTATTTAGATAAGTAATGAATGAGTAAAGAATTGGGGTAATTTTACCAGCTCGGGACAATGGTCTAGCTAGTTAACAGTCTAGCTAATTAGCACCCTAGCTCAGGGGTATCAAACTCAAGTCCTGGAGGGCCACAACCATTTGTGTTTTCTCGTTTTTTAAAAAACAACAAATTCAGTCCATGAATCTTTTGGGAATTAGCTAAAGATTTGTGTTGTGCTGGTGTGTTGAATGAAGTAGAATATTAAACTCTAGCAGTGCTGCAGGCCTCCATGACTGGAATCTGACACCAACTAGCAAACCAACTAATTAGCACATTACACACTCTAGGTAGGAACAAATAGCTACTCTGCTTTTTGCAAAGAAAATAGGCTGTACAAATGGAAAAGAAAATGGCTGCCATTCTGCTTCCAATTAAAAAAAAAATGCTACCTGTTCTGCCGTGACAGAGAGTCATCAAGGGTTTATAAAAACAGTATTGGAACACAGCCTAGGGAAGTGTGTGTAAATCGAAGGGAAGAGATAAAGCACTTTATGTACTGTTGAAAGCACGAGGCAGAAGAGTGTGTTCATGAGAGAGAGGGTGTTTATGTGCTTTTAATGTCACATGCTGGGATTGTTTTTAATTTTATTGACTAAATTGTGTCATTTGAATCAGGTGCTTTGCTAAATCACTCCAACTGCAAATCAAAGTTGCACAGTTACTGAACTTTCTAGAATGTTGCTTTTATTCCAGTAGTGTGCTTTGCTCTGATGTAATTTGATGAATTTCTTTTTTTTTTTTATACTTCTTTATGAGTTTGAGGTTTGAACGTTTTCCCTGCTGTAGTTTGCTGTGTTTTCTTGGTTTAAGATGCTGTTTAAAATATTGCTAGAAATGAGTGTTACAAGTCGACTGCCTGCTGCCTATATACACTGATTTTTTTAGTATGACATTATCTCTTTTTTTCTTCCAGGTTCAAAGGTTTCACTAATATTACAGTCATTACAGAGGAAATCATTTCCTGATTTTTTTTTTTTTTTTTTTAGATAATTGTTTCTGTGCAGAGTTTGTGACTTAAGTCCAAAAGTCAATGTTTATGTGGGGAAGGTTATGCATATTCAGAGTTTGCTTAAGCAGCTCGATTTTCTGACCCATTCAGATTTTATGCAAAATTATTTTACCTAATATCGCTCTTGCCTCTGAAGTTGCCAGATTTTTCTTTAGCAGAAGTGTCCAATACAAGTTTTTTTTCCAATAGTTTCTAGACCACTGGATAAGATTATATTTTAGGAGGTTTTATTTCTGCAAATGTCAGTGAAATGTATTGGCAGTCTCCGTTACTGTATTTCTTCATCATTTAAATGTCTCTCTTGTTTATTGTGATCACTCCTGCTGGTGTGTTTGACCAAAACTACTTCGAGTGTGTGATCTGAAGCTGAACGACTTGAATGATTCAGTTACAGTTGCTCTGTTATTGAGTCACTTATTAAAGTCAGGATTGTGTAAACATGCACGCTGCAGGCGAAATAGACTGCAGTTTCTTGTAAATCAGCACATTAATGATAGTAGATGATGATGATGATGATGATAATGATGATGATGTGATGAGTCTCCATGGTAACACAGAAACATCACTTCCTCTATACTGCTATAGTGGTGTGATGGACAGTCGCACATAAATCCAAGTAACAATCTTACATTGCAAAAGCATTTTCTTTTTCTTGTCCATGTACTAGATTTCTGAACTTTTTTTTTCTAATACCACATGATTTAACCCGTGTAGCAAAGGTCAGCACATTTGGTTTTTAATGTACATGTTTCTTTTCCTTATTCACTTTATTTTTAGAGCAGTTCTGATCTCTAGGACAGAAGGATAGATTTATAATATATGAGTACATATGCACTGTATGTAAATGTAGTGTATATCTGCAGTGTACACTGATACAGAGAGCGTGTCTGCGCTGTGCGCCGGCCTCCTCTCGACCCCAACACACTTTGCCTCATAGAGACTGAGTGGCTTTCTGATCTATGTGACTTAGGAAAGGTTAAATAAAACACTGGAGAAATTAAAAGATGTGTCTGTGCCCTTGGTTTTATACACATCTGTAGTGGCTCTATGAAGCTCAATCAGTTGCCTGGAGTAAAAAGTGACCTGTTAAAGTTAATCATGACTTCTGAATATATACAGTATTTTCTTTATTAAACGAGGCCACAGCCATCTTTGGCTGAGGGTCTAGTGAGCAAAATTGGCTGTGCTCTCTGGGTGGGAGGGGCATACTCTCTGTGCCCTGTCAATCACAGTGATAGCCAAGATTAGGCGTCTGTGAGCTCATGTATTTGGAAGAGGGCAGACAGCGCTTTCTTCTGAGTGTGTTACACTACCCTGTGACAAAGCATGAGCAGCAGTTAAAAAAAAAACGATGTGATTAGCTTGCTTCATATGTCTTGGAAGAAGCACCTATTAGCCTTCACCCTCCCTGGTTGGTAGGCATATGATAAGGGAGAGCTGGCTGGCAGGAGGGAACTGGCACACGCACAGAAGCACCTAAACTACACACAGTCAAGCAATTCATCTGCACTCTTGATTCTCAGAGTTGATTAATTTTCTATAACAGCAGCTCTGATGGTAGTTTGGCTGTAATTCAGATCACAGGTTAATATTAATACAGTCGTAATACTTTCTCATTTCTGTAGTAACAACTTCCACCAAATCTTTCCACATGTAAATGTCCCACATAAAAATCATTTTTTTAAAATGTATATTTGTTGATATGGTGATATTTGCTCTGAGGAGATGCTTATTTAGCATTTATGGAAGGAGTCTCCGGTGTCACTGCTTTGTAACAGAAATAATGCTGTAAGTGTAAGTTTTCCGACATGGAAAATGTTTCTTGGTAACAAGACAAGCTGCAATTTTTGTCTTATTAACAAGAGAGACCTCATGTCAGTAATCTATAAATAGATTATAAATATCCACCAGGCCATGATATATAAATGGCTATAACTTTTTCCCAACATTGTATTTAAGTGTATATGAACTATTAAATTATTCATTACATAAATCTATGTATACCTTTTAAGTCATTAAATCACCATCATTAAGTGTATTAACTTATCTAAAAAGGGAATGGAGTGGTGGACAACAAGCAGGGAAAAGAAGCAAATAAACAATAAATACATTATTAGAATAAGTTTATAAAAAGCTTTTCAGTAAACCTACAGAAATGATGGGCACATAAAGGGTATGTATGCTTATTCAAACACAAAACAGCCCTTTATCTCTTAATTTATTAATTAATCTAGAAATCTTATCCTTTTCGAACTGTCTCTGACTGATGAATAATTCACAATGAATAATTAGATTGTAATGTATGTAATAATTTCATATTTAATCTATTTATAATGTTATTTATATAATAGGGTACATACAGTCTTCGTTCATTCATGCGCGTGGTGGGAGTTTGACGCGCTGTATGCAAATCTAAACCCTGGATCAGCCAATAGGAATCAGGCGCGCTGGATTGCTATACATATTCATGACTGCAGCAGGAGTTCACATCCAATAGCAGGCGACGTGAGATGAATATTCAAGCGATCCGTCGACGGGGAGCGTCGGCTTCAGTGTGCATCTGGATGAGAGGCGTGAGAGCGGCGTTAAGTGCGAGCTCACGTGGAGAAACGCTGCTGAAACCAAACAAGACGCTTTGGGTGGTCGGTTTAGAGGAGGATAAAGCGGAATGCGCTTTTCTGGAGTTTTGCTGAGGCGCTTCACACGAGCCGGGTGATTGACAGCGTTTTGTTGAATGAGGCAAGCACTCCCGTCTCCTCATCCTCATGCACCGCGGAATTTCTCTCCACATGACAAGCCGCAGTAAGGGGCTCCTGGAGGACATCGTGTCCAGCCTGTGGGAGCTGGAGACCGCCAGACAGAGGCAGGAGAGACTCGTGCTGGGCGTCCTGGCAGCCGGAGACACCGAGAAGGAGCACGAGACTCTGAAATGGCAGCAGGTCAGTATAGCAACATCTGCATCCGGTTTCATGCACAGAGTCTTACATAAATAACAAATGGAATAAAGCATAAAAGCATAAAGCAATCATAATGAATTAATAGATTAGGAGCAGATGGTGCGTAATGTGGATAAACTGCAGCCGTGCGTAAAGGCTGCTTGCGCAGTTTGGACAGGTGCTGAAGCTAATTAAAAATGCATTTAAATTTGACAGTGCATGAATCTAAGCGGGGTTTAAACTTGATCTTTTCTCTCTTGATAACAGTTGAAACGCATCGCATCCCCTGCCTCTTTGTAGTGTGTGAGGTTATTAATTTGACAGCTGAAATTGATGTGTCTTTGGGATGGGGGTGGAGTTTGGACCCATTTTAATGGTCCATTGTTCCTTTCGTGAGATCATCACAACTTACAGAAGTCCAAGTAGGTCCCTAAACACGCACTATACCAATAACAAGAAGAAAAAAAAAGGAAAAAAAAAAGAAAGAAAAAAAAAACCTTGCACGACGTTGTTTTTTCCCCTCTTTTGCAATGCATTTACAAAGATTTGCACTAAGCTGTAAACACTTGGAATCACCTGCACGCAGCATGGATGTACAAAGACCTCTATGCATCTGTGAAAAACCTAAACAAAAAATCCACAAAACCCCTTACAAAACCAAAGAGTACAATCAATAGGTTTGGCAAAAAAATAAATAAATAAATCCCTGCAGATAAACAAGCACGTGCAACACTGACGTCACTCGCAAACACTTCACTGTGCAGGCCCTTTGAGAGGAATTAAATAATGAAATGATCAGATAAAAACAACTCACGCCCTGTTTCCCCCGAGGCCCCGCCCACCTTTCGGCGGATCAAACAAAAGGCGCGTGGAGTGGAATACTAATGAGCTGCGCTCTCTCTCGTGGGACGGCGCGCGCCTCGGAGTCAAGAGGCCTTTGATCCTGAGCCAGCCAAGCTCGAGACACGTCACTCAAATTAGTTGTCAGAGGCACGCGCCACAGGAAAACTCATCACGCACACTCTCAACACACACTCACACACACACACACACACACACACACACACACACACACAGTTAGATGACACTGAGTTTGTGTTATTGCTCCACAAGAAAGACTGAAATGATACAATTATTTACCACAATTATTCATTTAGGAAGGAAAATCTAACAAAATCTGAAGACCCACCTCTTCATACCATACATTTATGGTATTTGGCAGACTCCCTTATCCAGAGCGACTTACAGAAGCGCTTTGAAATCTCTATCCATAAATCCATCCTGGTACTGGTTCACTAGGTCATGGATTAAGATCACCATCAGTCTAAAAGCTCTGTTGGGGAGGTAATATAGTAAGAAAAGTAAGAAAAAGTGCTAATTTAAGTACTTCTGGAAGCGGTAGGTCTTTAGACATCGTTTGAAGACTGCCAGTGACTCAGCTTTCAGACGTCTAGGGGAAGTTCATTCCACCTCCTGGGTGCCAGAACAGAGAAGAGTCTCGATGCAGGCCTTCCTTGTACCCTGAGAGATGGTGGGATCAAGCGAGCAGTGACAGAGGATCGGAGGGAGCGTGGTGCAGTGCGGGGTTGAATTTTTCCATATCTATGGAATATTTTTTTATTTTTCAGATGCCATCCTCTATTTTTTCCTATTTTTCCACAAGCATGCATTTCTTTTTTCACATGCCTTTTCCCCCCTCTGATTTATTTCTTTTTTACATGTACAGTATTGTGCAATAGTCTTAGGCACCCTATTTTTTTAGTACAAACTTTGTTATAGATTTTTATTTTATAACTTCTACATTACTGATTCAGTACAAAAACATTTTGGATTTCCAAACATTAGTTTTCCAGTGCAAAATTAAACGTTACAGAAAAATGTTTGTAAGTCAGTAAAGAAAGCAACAGATTCCATAAGAGACACTTTTCAGATAAAAAAAACAGAATGAAGGCTGCTGGGTTTCGCTGCAGAAATAAGAAGCGAGTCAACAGTCAAAGTCTCCAGAAGAACTGCGGCTGCTTCTGCAAGATGCTCAGTAACACTTACAGCTCATTTCCTTATCAAACTGCACACACTGCACCTGAGACACTGTTTTATTTTTAAGTGAAGGATCGTCACACCAAATACTGACTTTGTTTCATTTATTCCTGTTTTCTGCTGTTTATAGTATTTTTTTAAATGTAGAAACATTTAGTTTCATTATTTTTGAAGGCATCTTTGCTCCACAGAATTTCTTTGCAGGTGTCGAAGACTTTTGCACAGCACTGTACAGTTATCCACATGTGGGGCACATTTTAAAATGTTTGTTAATTGATTTTTTTTTTTTATGTAATACATTTATTTTCACATATCAGTTTATCCACATGTGGGGCATGTTTTTTTTTCATATTTTCATTTTTCACATTTTTTTAATATGTGATTTGTTTAAATGCTTTTCCCACACATGATCACATGATGTCACATGTTTACTTCAAGTGCACCTTTAGTGCATAACACAATGAAATGCACCTTCACACGTTTTCCACATAGGATCCGTATGTATTCACATAATGCCATGAAAACTTGAGATATGAAACGCATAGGTGTGTGTTTTTCTCTCTAACAAGGTTTTACCTTGATATTACTCTTAGACGCTGACCCCTTTAAAACCTAATAATAATAATAATAATAATAATAATAATAATAATAATAAACCTGCTCCTTTTCCACATTGCACATTACACGCCCATGTTCTATCAGAGGATTAAAACAATACGTACACTTTGTAGATGTTACTGAGTTGCTATCTACGGTTTGTCAGCCACACACACCCCATTTCCATCCATCAGCCGGAAGATGCCAGCTCTAACCAGGTATTATTCAGGTGGTGGTTCATTCTCAGCACAGCAGTAACACTGATACAGGAGTGTGTGTCTCACTGCATCTGACACCACACTATTTTTGCAGTTTTCAAATCATTTTAATCCCATGGTCACACTCGTAGACAAAAAGGATCAATCTAAAATCCTAAAATCATAAAAAAGCTTTTTGGCTTAGATGTTCTAGAACAAGAGAGCTTTCCAGCGAACTACTGCTGAGTGAACATTTGCCTCAGGCAAACACGGAGATTACAGTTTGAAAGATGCATTATGGCACCTACAACACTGCAGTATCATGTAATCCTGCGTAATTAATTGAATTAACTCATTAGCACTGTATGTGCTGAGCCTCAGTGTGCTGTAGGATCTCAGGGCTGATTCAGAAATGTACATTTTACATTTTAGTCATTTGGCAGATCCTTGTATCCAAAGCGACTTACAATTCAGCTAAGTAGATTAAGTAGATGAGAGAGTTAAGTAGATGCTCAATGTGTTAAAATGTTGGCAGTCTTGAATCTTCTGATCAGCAGCCCAGAGCCTTAATAACTGATTCACCACCAGGATATAACTAAATGAATGCAGACGAGGCAGCGTTAGAGGCTGAACTTATCTCAGTGCACAGGGGACTAGACTGATCATTATACTAGCATCTGACAAAACATGGCACAGTGACCTCAGTGTGTGCTACTTATATATATATACATATATGTGTGTGTGTGTGTGTGTGTGTGTGTGTGTGTGTGTGTGTGTGCACATTGACACAGCATATGAAGATTAATTATGGATAAGTCCTAAGGGGTCTCCAAGGGAACAGAGGGTCGCTCTGAGCTGCAGGCTGTTTGCTTCTGAATGCAACATCATCAAGATTGAATTTCACTTTCACTGGAGCACAATATTAGTTTAAATTGTTCACTTTAATTGTACAAGCCTTCATTTAGTGGATCGACTGATGGATTTCTGCGAAGATAAAAGCCTGGAAAAAGCGAGTAACACAAAACAAACCATTAACACACAAAGACCTGGTCTCACTCTTGCTTCTCATTCCTCAGGCTCTTTCTCTTTGTCTTCCTCTTTCATTCTCCGCCATCCATCACTTAAGCACGTTGCCATGGTTGCAAGTCAGCATTAATACGGTCACGGTCGCGTTTAATTTTAGACGCTGCTGAACAAAATGACACAGAAGTATGACAAACTTCTCTAAACTCAGTGGAGTTAGAATTTTGTGTTCGCTTAGGACAGCAAGGATTAAAAAGCAAGGATTTATGTATATAAAGCCTGTTTCAGACAGATAGTGGGCTCAGGGAACAAATGTGTTTTCATATCATTCTGTAGACTGTAGATTTTTTAATTATTTGTCATTCTCACACAGCCTTTATTTCTGTTTATTCTGCTTTTAGATAGCAAATTGAAACGAACTATTTCAAACTGCGAGATATGTGTATCATATACACTAGAAATTACAGTAAACATGACACTACACTAGTCTTAACAACAGCTCTGAATAGACACTAAAACACCAGCAAAAGGAGTTTAATCCAGTCTGGCTGGATTTTTATAACTGAAATTTTTAACATGATAAAAATGCATTCAAAATAAAATTACTTGTAAATATAAAATCTTAAGGTACAAAGATAACAGCATGCACAGTTCGGCATTACCAGAATTATTGCTTTCAATATCCTGTTCTCATTCAGCCAAATGATCTCCGCTAATTAGCCGGTTTTGGATTGAATGCATTAATAAATAATGTACCGCTTTATTGAGGTTGCATAGCAACATTTGATTTTTCTGTCTCCATTCTCAGGATGGATTTTCCTTTGATAGCTTTCACTAACTCAGTAACGATAAGGTGTACAATAAGAGACAGAATAAGAGAGTGTGTGTGTGCTAAATGTGCTAAAAGTGTGTATGTGTGCACATGTTAAATAGATGGAGAACGCTCAGAGCCTG
This sequence comes from Pangasius djambal, assembly GCA_022985145.1. Taxonomy (NCBI): domain Eukaryota; kingdom Metazoa; phylum Chordata; class Actinopteri; order Siluriformes; family Pangasiidae; genus Pangasius; species Pangasius djambal. The sequence goes on along the minus strand of CM040980.1, from coordinate 5,122,560 downwards.
TTTGTTTTCTGACACCAGGCCTGCGCAATTTATATAAAATGTTCATGTTAGGAAAAATCAGATTAGATCAGTTAATGTAGGGGAAACACTCGGACTGGAATTGGATTGCAAACCCTGACACTAATCTACCTTCATGATGATGTGTGTTGCAGAAGCAGCTCCTGGATGCCCCTGGTGGTCTGATGGCGGTACTGCAGCAGCAGCTCAGCGAGTTGACGATGGACTCTAACACAGAGGACAACCTGGACAGGGTGTCTAGCTCAGGTACTCCCTCCAGAGGCACAAACATGCATTGTGTATTATGTATTTTGACAGTGACTCAAAAAAATATCGTTTTATCCTTTGGTTTGTCTATATTTGATAATATTTGAGAAGATTAAAGGTTGCCCTACATTAGTGCAAACAGGTTTATGAGGTTGCGCTAACATCTAGATGCGTTTTTGATTAGGAACAATAGTTGCCTGGAGTGAATTTTGTACTGATATAAAAAAAAAAGGCTACAAAATAAACACCTAGGTTGTAACAACACTGCTAGCTAGCCAGTAATGGCTTCTAAACAGCTAGGAATAAAACATGATGGCATGTGCAGTCAACAGAAAATAATCAATGCTGGAGTGGTGTGTTTTATTCCTCTTGTCAATGATTACAAATTTTATTTATTAAAGAAAGACAGATTGTAAGCTTTATCCATTTATAGTTCAGTTTAATGTTGTGGGGCATCCACGAAACAAGTTTCCTGTAATCACTTACATTACATATTCTCTTGACGCTAATAAGACAAAATAAATGCGCCATGTTTCAGAGAAACTGCAAAGTATAAACTCATCTATCCTGAAGATCTTTTTAAGTTACAGCTTTACCACTGACTGTTAAAAAGCACTGACACTAGAGACTCCTTCCATTACTGCTAAATAAACATCTTACAGAAAATCCTTTTCAACCATTTACTATGAGGCTTAGATTTTGTGGCTCATCTACCATATACGTCCCTGTGAAAGAGTTGTTACTATACAAATATTATGGAAATGTTGCTATAGATATGATAATGTATCATTAATATTTAATCATTAATATGTGATTATAAAATACAGGGCTTACTAGATACACGTAATAATTACACAGACCCAAACTGCTCCTTTGTGTTTGGCATTGCAATATTAAAATCTTGAAGAAAGCTTACATCTTTGTTATGTTCACTTGAAAAAAAAACATAAAAATGACTTGATTGTAGACTACATAAAGAACATGAGCTCAGCATTGAGGAAAACATGCTTATTGTGAACACAGCTTTAGTCACTACGTTCCTTTGAAATGTTTCTCTGCTGCACTATATACCACACCTTCATGCTCTTTATTGTCATTTTGCATTGTCTAATTGTTTGACATTGTATGTATGATTGTGTGTGTCCTCAGGTTTTTATGAGCAGAGTGATATTCAGCCCCCTTTAAGACACTCAAGTTCTTCTCCCAGTCTTTCTTTCTACAGCCGCAGAGGCAGACCAGTGGGTCAGTCCATACTCCAGATATTCACTCATCCATCCTTTAAACACATGATTGTCTCAACAACAACTCATGGATTATGATTATTCTAAATGTATCCAATATTTCTTTACTGTCTTTGGTAATAATCTGTTTAATCTGCTGGTAAAAATAAAAATAAAAAAAACAACGCATTTGTCTTTAATAATGTTTAAGTAAAGAATAAAACACTTCAGGACATGCTATTATAGGAAAATAATCAGTTATGGGTTGGCATGAAGTAGATTATTCTCTTATCATAGCATGTCCTGAAGTGTTTTATTCCGCTGATACTACAGCAATTTGCCGACTACTATGTTTTTTATTTTTTTTTTTTTTTAAAAATCATACTTTTTATCCGTTTATAGTTAAATTTAATGCTGTTAAACATCTGTGAAACAAATTAGTTCTTGTTAGAGCTTAAACAGCCACCCCCTCACCAGCCTCTCTTCTTCTGTCTCTTGAATTTAAGACTTAAACTGAGAAACGCACAGTCCTTTGTCCTGAAGACTTTCCCTTAGCAGAAAACTGACTATTACAAAGCGCAGACACTGGAGACACCTTCCATAAATGTCCTGCTAGTGTCCTAGCATAAAAGTCCCCCATTGTCAATGATTATACATTTTTCTTTGTTAAGTAACAGCACATTTTTAATCCACTGATGTGGAGTGTCCACCATACAAGTCCTTTTGAATTATCTGTATTAAAAAAAAAAAATGCATTAGAGTGAGCTCATTAATATAAACCTGTGATTTACCTTGCAGCTGGCAATATTGACAGAGCTGCTGTTATAGAAAATTATTCAACACCTCCTACATCAGATTTATAAGAGCATGCATTATATGGTGGTGTTCAAATGTGTATACTGATAAGTTTAGTAGAGCTGCATGATCTATCATTTGTTTATTTTTATCATATCACAGAAGACTTTAATACGCCTTCAAAATTAAACCTCTAAAAAAGGGTTTTGATGAATCACAACATTCATACGATCTGACAAGTGTAAATAATTTTGGTCAGAATAATGCAGACTAGTTTCTTAAAAATATCACCTCAAAAACTTTCTTTCTAATACCTTGTAAGGCATATTAAAATTGCAGTGTGTACCAATATATCAAAAATGTCAATTTTTCAACTTTAGGGTCATATGTGTATACTGATACTGAATTTGCTTCCCCCTTTCCCAGAAGATGCATACATGCTGGACTGGGAGGGTCAGAGGGCACGACCCTTGCGTGCTTTTCTGCCTCGTTCATTCTCTGCCCCCTACCCCCCTTTAGAGGGCATTGCAGAAGGAATTGAGGATGCCGAGGATGATGACAATGGAACACTGTGGTCAAAAGGCCAAACTCCAAATGGAGAGGACGTTAACGGAACTGATATGGGTACCATTACAAATTTAAATGAGGATGGAGGTCACACTGGGATCCATGGTGATCATCAAGGTCCCACTGTGGAGGTGGATGAGGGCCCCACAGCAGAGGACATTCAGCAAGCAATGCGTGTGGAGACCTATATTTTGAGTCTTCTACAACGCTACTGCCTCAACCAAACTCCAACCTCTACAGAAGGCCTCAGTTCTACTCCTGATTGCTGGCAAGAACTACATGCTTTCCCCCCCAACTACTGTGAACAACCTGAAAATTCAGAGTGGCAGGAATGGGAACTCATCAATGATGAAAAAGCATCGCAAGATAGATACTATCTGGGAAGCGAGGCTAATCGATTCTCACAGGCTTGTAAAGATCCAGGCTCCTCCATAGAGTCATCCACTATCATTGCTGATATAGATTCACATTGTCTTCATCATCCCTGTGTTTCTCCATCTTTAACCTCTGAATCTCCCAAACAAGACTGGGAACCTACATCTCTGGAACTGGCACATCAACTGCCCTTAGCCAGACTGTATCAGGAGGAAAGCTGGTCATCAGTTAGGCAGAGGCATGTAAAGACAGCCAGCCAGTCTCTATCAGAAGGGACCTTTCAATCCCAAGGTTTTACCACCAAACCAGAGCATGGGTACCATTCACTGGGGCGGGATATGGATATGCACTGCTTCAGTGAAGATTATATGTCCAGTCAGAGACTCTGGAGCTCCACGGCAGACCTCAGTCAAGAAGAGAAGGTGATGTTGCTCAGAGCAGAGGAACGACTGTTGAGAGACACACACCTACCATTTCACGTCAGCCCACAGTCATGTACTAAGTACTCTGAGCAGGGCCATCACATTGGGAATGAGACAAATACTAGAGGAACTCAAGGAGATGGATCTGACTCCAGTCTGAGTGAGACATGCTCTCCAGGGTCCAGCTCAAGGTCAAGTGACTCGGATGAAAGTCGGGGCCTTGTCTGGCCACAGCAAGTGCCCCCATGTGTGCCTTCTTTCTCCCAGAATGCACCTACTGCCATGGTCAGGATCAAAGCCTCGCATGCACTAAAGAGGAAGATCCTGCGTTTCCGCTCAGGCTCGCTAAAGGTCATGACCACGGTCTAGTCTTGGATATGGCATTTGAGATTAATTTGGTATATGCTGTGCTTCCAGCATTTGATGGTGTATGGTGTTAGAAGGTGGAATCCATGCACCCAAAGTTGGATTCAATATATGTCCAAATTCAGTATGACCTAGTTGAATGTTATGGATTCCTCTGTACAATTTACAAAGCTGGCTATGTATGGAGAGTTGCCAACACACAAATACACCTTTGGTTCTCTGGGTGAGAGATCTGAATACTGTTCTCAGCATGCTTTTAACCTTTGCCTTTTGTTTTCAGCGATCAAGACCAATCTGATATTCCTGATTTGTGGATTTCGCTGTCCTGGGTATACACTATACAGCAGCAGGAATTGTTATGTCTGAATGCATTTCCTATGGATATTCCAGTTTTCTTTTGCCTTCTAAAACATGCTGGTTGGTGGATTGTCTCTTTGCCATCGACTAGCATACCATCCAGGGTGTATTCTTACTTTGTGCCCAGTGTTCTTGGGAAGAGAGCTACATTAACCACAACCCAGTCCAGGATAAAGTGACTGAAGAGAAATGAATGAGGATCACCAATCCTAAGATGGGCTTGACATTGATAGATACCACATTGCACCTTAGAAACATTTATCTCGATAGTGCAGAGCCGTGATAGTTGCTAAAGACACAGTGCCTCTCTTTGGTGCATATCCTGGATGTGATAACTACAGGAAGCAAGAAGGATTTTATATCTTCTAGAAAGTTCTTTAGATTCAGACTTACTTTCATGCATTTCCTATGAAGTGCCTGAAGTGGGCGATAGCAGGTGATTAAGCACCTGCTCTCCTTTTCCCCCCAAGTTTCCTTTTTTTTGTGCTGTTCAACTTTGTAATAAGTAACACTAAGTCAAGTTAATTAAGAATGTTTCCTCTTATAAACTACTTTTTACAGAATGTAATGACGATCCCTTGACAAGCCATATGAAGTTTATTATAATACGTGAGATCTCCTAACAAAAATATCAAGTAGGTTTATTGTGAATCTCACACAGACATGGATTTACTTGTTGAATTTGTTTTTAAATCTTACAAGCTTCCAACACATCTGTATAGGTGTCATGTGGTTTCAAAAGAGCAATGCCAGTAGCCTTTTTTTTTTTTTTCCCCCTGTTGTCATGCCCTGTGTTCAAACTCCATCTGGACACCCACTGTTAAGGAGGGGGGTCACCTACAGTATAGACACTCCATGTTATTTATTTGCTGCTAGAAGCTATATAGAGGGGTGTGAGACATGCTCTCCAGGATCCAAGTCAAGGTCATGTGACTCAGATGAAAGTGAGAGCCTTGTCTGGCCTCGGCAAGTACCCCAATGTTTGCTTTCTTTCTCGCAGAATGCAAATTTATTATTTTTGTGCTCTTGACAAAACCTGACAGCAGAAAATCTTTGTGGTATAAACACCACTGAGAAATCATGCTTTTATGAAATTAGCTGGAGTTTCTCTTTAAATAGGAGTTCGATGCCACCCAGTGTACCAGTTGAATGTGAGTTGTTTCTGTCTTGTGATAGCACTGCCGACCTCGATGTGAGAAATAGCCATTCCGACAGCTCTAAAAATCTGTACATTAATGAATGCTTAAATAACTATTTCTGGGAATGCACGCTATTGCAGAGTCTTGTACATAATGAAGTATTATCTTGCCTGCTCTTTTTACGCCAGCATTTAGACGCACCTTTTTTTTTTAGAATTTGGAAAAGCTTTCTGATTCCCTTGTACTGCATGATGATAATAAACCTTTTATATTAACAGCTCTTTTCATTGCATATCTTGCTGATGAATAGCACACAGCAATTTACACTTGTCTTAGTCTAATTCTTGTATAATTCCTATATAATGTCATTAGAATTGTCATTATTTTCTAACCTGAAATCTGAAATCTTCTGTTTACTGACTTACTCACAGTATTCTGTAAAGACTTTGTGCTGGAACATTCACACAGAAAATCTACACAGTATATAGAATTAGGTTAAAACGCCAAAATGCGCAAATTGCACCTGATTTTTTTCTCATGAAACTCATCTGGCAGGAACTATGCGACAGGGATTTCACAGAGATTATACAGTACACTGATTTTTTTTTTTTTAAATGCTTCCTTGAATGTTTAACAGTTCTGTCTTTACAAGAACATTTTTTTTTCTGAAAAAAATCCAATCTCTATGCTACAAAGAATCTTCTCCTTAGAGGGACAAACCAAAGAATCCTGGTGGGTGTAGAGTTATATTGAATATAAAAACAAAAATTCAGAAAATTCAAAAGGAAATGGTGTAGATTAATGGAAAGATAAATTAAAGAATAAATAAAATCATGAAAAATATTTTAGTATTTAAAAATATATAAAATGGTTTGACTACAAACTAAATGTACAAAATTTTTTTATGTAAAATATGTGCAAAAATTAAATGTACATAATTTCCTTTTCACCCAGTTTAAGTCAATTATCCGAAGCTAAAATTTGCCTCTTTAGTTTTGTACTGAAACTACAACGCTAATGTAGCAAACAGGGACGAGAAGATTTTAGCCACCATTTTAACTTCAAACTACATTCTTGAGTTTAACATTTTCTCATACTCCCCTCAAAGATGTTATAAATGGTTTTACTTTTAACCATTGCTGAAAATGGACCGATATACTCACCACACTTTTGTATTTTGCACTTTTGAATAGCATATTTTTTCTCTCACAAGCTCCTGGTATGCAGCTCTGCCCATGTCTAGAATTCTCACTGAATAAAATGGATTATCTGGCTAATAAAAACAGAGTTTCTTAGCCACACCTCCAAGCTCAGTGGAAGTTCACAATGTACAGAAAGTGGGATTGTATGATAATTATTTATTTTTTTTGTGCAAATACAAAATGCAAAAGGTGTGATTGCATAAATATTCAACCCCCTTTTCTGTGAAACCCTTAAACTAGTCGCGGTGCAACCACTCACCATTAGAAGTCATAATTATTTGAATGGAGTTCACCTGTGTGCAAGTGTCATGTGATCTCAGTATGAATACACCCGTTCCAGGAAGGCTCCACTGCTTTTCGTTAGGGAACATATCTAAACAAACAGCATCAAGAAGAACAAGGAGCTGTCAAACCAAGTCCAGGACAAAGTTCTGGAAAAATAACAATCTGGATTTGGGTGTAAAAAATATCCCAAGCTTTGAACATCCTGCAGATTACCATTAAATCCATTATTAAAAAATGGATTCTGCCTAGTCGAGGATGGTCACTAAAAGTCAGTGCGTGGGTTTAGTCAGAGAAGCACCAGAACTAATTTAGAGGTTTCTCATCAAAACGGTGAATGTTTAAGCAATCATGTAATTGTATATTTTTTTATGTGTAAATAATTTTGCAACCTACGTATATTAGTATTTTCACCTCACTTTAAAATGATGGGCTATTTGGTGTAGATTCATAACATATATTCCCACTTGAATGCATTTCAGTTCCATGTTCAGCTTCCGTTCGACTACAAAATATGGAAACGTTCAAGAGGTGTAGATGAATACTTATGCAAGCCACTTTGACAGCTGGATATAGAGAGGCATACAAGTATGAGAGGCATACAAGTACTCTCTTTCAGCCCATATATGGATATTTTTGTATGGTAATTATTGACATACTGTATAAATGACACAAATAATCATAACATATAAATCCATAAGCACATAAATTTAAAAAAAATCACAAATAAAGTCATTTTTATTAGTTTGAGTGGTTAAAAAAAAGTATTTGTACAAAAGAAATGTGCAGTTGAGGAACATACATCCACAACAGAAATGCTGACAAAAAGAATATTTCTTTCCACATTTCAAGTTTCAGATCCATATAACATTCATATAAGGATATAATACTGAAGTAACAAGTTGCTTAGCAAGCACAAAGAAAGAAATATTTTCTTTTTCAAAACATGTTCTCTTAGCTGTTAAGTTCTTATCTTGTTATAAGCTCAAGTACAAAAGACCAGGTCAATAACTGATAACTGAATTTTATGTAAATTTACATTTGCCCAGGTTGTCCAAGGACCTTATTTTGAACTAAATTCACACACACACACGCACACGCACACAGATATATACACACACACACACACACACACACACACACACACACACACACATATATATATATATATATATATATATATATATATATATGCTCATCTATTAACTGAGGTCACACAAATTAGCATTTTTGTCCTTTAAAATGTTCAAAAATTCTAATATAATATTTGATTTTTAAAATTATTATTATTATTATTATTATTATTATTATTATTGTTGTTGTTGTTGTCTTTTTTTCATAACAACTGAGTGTTATGAACTGTTAGTTTTAGGCTCTTGATGGGTCACCTCTTTTAAAAAGAGAAAAACAACTGTTGTCAGTTGTACAGGATGTGTGAATTTCAAAACTGTTGAGCAACTTCACACATTTATTTCCACATTTAATGCTCCACCAGGCACTGTTTTTTTCTACAGCTGGGTGTCTTAGTCAGTAGTACTACATATAATTCTCTACTTATCACGGAAAACCCATTTTTTGAAATGTGCGATTCTACTTCATGTGCTGGGAGCTTTGATTTTGTTTAGATTTTTGATTTAGGTTTAGAAAACTTGAACTTAGACTATGTTTTTGTGTAGAAGAAGTGGCCAGGATCCAAGCAGTTGCCTGACACTTAGTTTGCTCAACATCCTGTGCACTGTGTTGATGTTTTGTGATTTTAACGTAAGTGGTAAAATATTTTTTTCTTCTTTTAAAGCAGTAAAGCAGTTAAGAAATCCAGCTCAAACCAGTCTGAGAGGTGAAACTCGGCCAGATTAAGCCCTGAGATGTAAATTCCTGAACTGTATAACTACTATTAAATACACTGTAGCTGAACAAATCATACTCGTTACTGAGTAATATACTTTAAGCAGAAAGACTGAATAATAAGCTGCGAAAGTAAGGGTTATTGTGTGAAACACAATATTGTGTACAAAACTAAGCTATAACAATACAAACTCTCAGTAGTTTGTGTCGGTGGTGCTCTTGGTGTTCATTGTCAGAGTGGGTGCTCGAGTTGGCTCTTCAGAAGCAAAGTTGAGTACGCTCTTCAGTGTCTTGGTCAAGCTCTCCCTAAAGCCACGGCCCAGGCAGACATAGAGCAGTGGGTTCAAGCAACTGTTGAAGTAGGCTAGGCAGAGAGCTAATACATGAGCCAGTTGAAGATTTACCCTTGTGTTATCCACTGCCTTGTTCAAGATCAGAATAATAATGTCCATGAGATGCAAGGGAATCCAGCACAGGAAGAAGGTGATCACTACAGCTAGGATGACACGCAAGGTCCGTGATGACCTCTCGCTTTGCCTCCTCGCTGACCTTTGGTGTGCCCGCTGGTACACTGTCCAGTGGCTGTAAGAGATTATCAGGAACGGCAGCAGAAAACCAAGCAGGAAGCGTGTCACAACCAAGGCCCAGGCATGCAGCAGGCTGGAGTAATGGCCATGACACAGTATCTTCGTCCCATGCTTCTCTTCATTCATGTGGATGAACTGGGGAATGGTGCCAATGAGTGCCAGCACCCAGGTACCCAGACAGACCCAGCGAGCCAAGCTCGGCTGCCTCCAGTTCTGACACCAAGCAGGCCGAGTCACTAGGAGCCAGCGGTCCACACTGATGACCATTAATATCAGCACGCTGCAGTACATGAGCATATACAGTAGGCCATGCAGTATTTTGCAGGCTAATGGTCCGAAGGGCCAGTGCATATCTTGAGCCAATGGTACCATGAGCAGGGGTAGGGATAAACAGCACAGCAGGTCAGCCAAGGCCAGGTTCAGAAACCACTGGGCATTAACTGAACGGGGCATCCTGAATGCCGTCACCCAGACAACCAGACCGTTGCCAGGGACACCCAACAAGAAGACGATTGCATAGCAGATCAGCGCAAACCAGTGACGCCAGCCAATCACGGATTGATCAGTCTTTTCATAGAGCGTACAGTTTTCTACATTGGCACATGGGTCTGTTGTGTCGTTGAAATTAAATGGTTCGTAATAATCGTCGTCACTCATTTTAACCTGAGAGGAGAAGGCAAAGAGCAGAAAGCAAGCAAAATTTAGAACATTTTCAAAAGAATTTGACAAAAATGACCAGAAAGAGGTATTTTGTTATTTTTATCTATCTTATCGACAAAGTCTGGCGTAAATGTCAATATTTTCTTCATCTTTTGAACACTCTCATATGAAATGGTACTAAACTAACAATTTTACAGTTGTTTTTTACAAGGTACAAATGCTTTTTACAGAGCCTTCAAAAGTATCTTTTGTACCTTTAGTTACCATGAAAGGTAAATGTAGTATACTTTTCAAACTTATTTCAGGTACATGACTAGACTAGACTAGAAAAAACAAAAATATACCTGGAGACTACTACTTTTATGGACAGTGTAATGCATCAGCCACAGACAGGTTGTATACGATATGTAGAATATAGAAAGTGTAAAATCTGGAGCACATACACTTTAAATGCATACAAATACTTTAAATACATAATGCTTCATGCTTTTGAATGGTCCTTCACACTTTCACATTAATGAGGATATTCTATTTTCACAAATGGTGGCTCAGCCAAAAAAAAAAAAAGACCACTTACTATCCCCACCCACCCACCCACCCACAAACAAACAAACAAACAAACAAACAAACAAACAAACAAACAAACAAATGCACAAATAAATAAAAATAAATATATATTTTAAATAAATAAATAAATGGGTGGATGGCTTATTAAATGAATGCATAAATAAAAATAAAAATAAATAAAATTATTATTATTATTATTATGTTCAAGAATCTTTTCCTTTTCTGCTCCCTTTGCTGCCCTTTACAGCTCTTCTATCTATCTAGATCATTTTCTTGTCCAAAATCAAGACATTAATGATGCATTTGGCAAAGGAACATGACAAATCTCGAGGAAAAATCAGTTACTGCAAATCAATTACTCACTTTTAGTTGAACCACAGACTGATGAATTGTGTAGATCGTGAGGCTTTACCACACTCAGGCTCTTGGGTATGATCTGCTGCCAGTCTTGCGCAGTTGGTATATACTGACATGGGAAGGATGTGGCTTGTGCAAACTATGTACTTAACAATTTCCTACCTAAGCAGAGAACTGAACATTATGAATGTATAATTTATGATCTGTTACATACATTTTAACCCTAACTCCATTTTTAATCAGCAGACCCAATGCTTTGCAAATTTTTCAATCCACATGGGTCTATTGGTCTCTACACACACACACAATTGTCAGTCTGCATTATAATAATGACAGATTTAAAAAGGAAAAACAATCATCAGTTATTTGTTTGTTTGTTTACAATACATTATGATACCTTAGCAAGTAGAAGTATCATGAATATAGTCATATTGGTCTAGTAATTCCTATACAATAGATTACAATACTAGAAATACTAGAAACTTATGACTATAGGGTATTGTAAAGTATTGTAAAGTGTAAAGTTTAATTCATAGTGAATAAACTGTATACTGTAAACTGTATTGTCCGATTGTGGCTTCATTAAACGAAGAACATGACTTTACTTAACCCCTAATATGTTTTTCATAAAATAAATTTCTGAAAGATTTATTCAACATGTATTAGGACAGTTATGACAATTTCTCTAACATTTCTCTGCTTGTAGCAAAGTAACTAAAGCCTGTTTCCTGGGCTTGTATTGGAAAGCTGCTAGTCCTAATATTCTGTAGCTGGTAACCATTACGGTTTACACAGCATGCTTGCACCATAGCACACAATAACCACTTTTAGCAGCTTTGATGCATTGCTTTGGCTGAAGCACAGTTGACAGTTGAGGCTATTTTATGTGCAAAGCATAAAATTAACAGGGTGTGCTCTCGTGTTTTATTCCTCTTATACCACAGGAATTTGCCAACAATTATATCTTTTTTATCCATTTATAGTTACATTTAATGTTGTGGAATGTGACAAGTTATTTCCTATTATCATTTCCATTATAGCAGTTATAAACAGTCATTCATTTACCAGCTATGTCTCTCTCTCTCTCTCTCTCTCTCTCTCTTTCACATACACACACACACACACACATGCACTCGCTCTAAAGATTATTAAGACAAAAAAAACAGCTTGTCGTGTTACTGTGAAAACGAGGAAAGGAAACAGTCCTGAAGAAAGCAAACAGTCATGGCAGACAACTTACTGACTGTTTCAAAGCGCTGACACTGAAGACTCCTTCCAAAACTGTTAAATAAACTTCCCGTGACAGAGATCAACGATAGCAATAATCATATGTTTTTCACTGTTACATAACAGCACGTTTCATCCATTTAGTATTAGTCTTAGTTTAAGATGGAGATGGAGCGTCCATTATATTAAGTCCCTGTAGAAACAATGATGTATTGGAGTGAGTGCATTAATATAAACCTGAGTTTTGATCCAGAACTACTGTCTAAAAAAAAAAAAAAAAAAAGATTCAACACCTTATGACCAATCATAATGCTGACAACAGACACCAGTGGTGTGATATGTGGTATATTATGCCAGGTGATCATGAAATCTGTGTTTTGAGGCTGCACATTGTGTATAGTGTTTTGTAAAAAGGGTGTATTGAGTTTGTAATAAGACTGAATGCCTTTGTGACGTTCGCAGTTTTACAGTAGTGGCTTAGAGAGCTGAGCTTCAGTTATTGAGCAACATGCCAGTGGGTTAAAATAATACGATTTGTACACTGTGCGCATATATTTGCTGAGTGCACTTTGTGGTTTGTCACAAGATGATGTCAAATCGTGAAAAGAGAGTCACAAACGTGAGTGCACCAAATGAGGACCAGAATTTTGGTTTTATTTTAATTGCTAAAAACTAAATAAAATAATACATGAAACTGAAATTAAACATCATCAGCAGGATGATAAAATCATGTGACTATATTCGGGTCCAGTTTTTCACATTTGTTTAGGCATCATTATTGTAACACTGGCCGATGTTTCTCAATAACCAAAGCTCAGCTGTCGAAGCAAATGCCAAAGTCAACTTTATTATCATAAGAGTATGACACAAAAAAAATAAAGTATTGAACCCCTTCAGTGCCCAAACACTTTAAACCAAAAAAAAAAAAAACACTTAATGCTGGTGAAAAACTTGCAAACACAACATAATACCCCAAATACGCACATTAAAGAATCATTATATGTTAGTGCAAATGTTTTTAATACGCAGAAAGTGATTGCCAATGTGGTGCCAATGTGCAAAGACTTGTCTTGTTAGGAGCTGGTGTATGAGCTAGTATATTGTACGAGTTTTTGTGTGGAAAAGTGCTGAGTTCACCATGGGCGTAACTTTAGGGAAGAAGCTGTTTGCTAATCTGCTAGTCTAAGCCACAGGAGTAAATCTTTAAACATACTTTACTGCAGTTCTTTTATATTATAAACTCCTTGCACACTTTTTGGAAAACATTCCACGCAAGGCTTTACCTCTATGCGCAGTTAAAAAATATATAATAAAAACAACATCATGAATATTTCAGAAAATTGTGAAAGAACACAGACCCTACAGGAAAAACTGTAGTACTTTTTACCGAATCAGCATTATGTCAAAATATCATTTCATATGGGGAATATGATGCAATATAGCAGACGCACTGTAAATTATAGAAACACTATATAGACACTATAAATTCATGGTTTTTTAATTTTTGTTATGCAGAAACCCATACGTTTTGAACACACATCCTGCAATCCACCTGGACACATCATCAGTGATGTTATGTGAAGTACTCAGGTGTTTCAGGTCTTTCAAAATCATACATATGATTCATAAAATCATATACCCAGGGTTGATCAAGGGATGGTCAGTGCCAACTAGATGACCTGTTTGGTGGTTTCATACAACAGCGCACATGTCAATGTATTATAAAGTCCCTATTTGATGTTGATCCTACATGTCAATGAGTGTGATGAATGTGTGAATGTACGTGTGCATGGTGACCTGTCATCAACTCGCATCCCATTCATGATGCATTCCCACCTCAAACCCAGTGTTCCTGGAATTGACTCCAGATTCAACACGACCCTGTCCAGGATGAAGAGCTTATTGAAAATGAACAAAAGAATGAATAAAAGTACAAGCTTAAATATTAGGCCAGTGTTTTGAGGTTTTAAGCCTGTAAACACCCATCTTACGGTGGATATAAAAACTCTACACACCCCTGTTGAAACTAGGTTTTTGCGATGAAATAAATTAAACCACGATAAATCATGTCAGAGCTTTTTCCATCATCAATCTGAAATTGCAACGTATAAAAAGTAAGTGAAAAACAATCAGAAACATTTAGGGGAAAATAGGAAAAAAATAAGTTACAATAACCTAGTTGCATAAGTGTGTACACCCCTAAACTAATACTTTGTTAAAACCTTTTGATTTTATTCCACCACTTGGTCTTTTTGGCTAAGAGTCTATCAGCGTGGCACACTTGACTTAGCAATATTTCCCACTCTTTCTTTCAAAGGCATCCTTTCTTTCAAAAGCATCAAATTGTCAGGGCGTCTCCTGTGCACAGGCCGCTTCAGGTCACCCCACAGATTTTTTGTCAAAAATTTGTAAAATGTGTGCATAATTTAAAGAAACAGCATTTTAAATGAGCTGAGATGTTTTCCTAACAGTATTTCAGCAAATGAGGAAAAATTGAAGAAAAAAAAAGCTTCTCTGTATTGTGTTTTACTGGTTTATTAATGTTAATTGTAATACTTATAATACTATAATAATTAATAGTGTCCTCTTTACAATAACTATAATAATAACTATAATAATTAATAGTGTCCTCTTTAAAAAAAACAACAAAAAAACAAATGCTACATTTTACAGACTTTTTTTTTTCGATAGTAGCAAAGGGATAAAACTGGAACAAAGGAACCCAAGTGTAACAGCTGAGAAGAAGATTACTAGCAATTACTACTTATTAGTATTAATTACTACTAGCAAACATGCTAGTAATAGCTACCTAGCAATATTTTGGCAAGCTAATAGCAAGTTAACTAGCTATTTTTAAATGTTAACTAACATGATATATTTAGGAAAAATCTACAAAAGTAATCTAAATACGTGATTTGACTTGTGTCAGATGGTAGCTAACACAGTTAGCACAGATAATTGTTAAGGTTAGCTAGCTAACTGACACAGACATTATGCCTAGCTACTTAGATACTTATCTATGTTTCCTTTTCACAATGTATTCAAATATTATTTATTTACTTTTTAATGAGGCTAAAGGCTCTAATGAGGCTAATTAGGGGTGTCAGTTCCCTGAAACATCAATGTCATTTTTCTTTTTGTTCTGTATATCATGTCATTCACAGAAACAGCTAGTCAATAATTGCTAGCTAGCTACCACTAGCATGGTTGAGCTTCCTCTTAATTGTAACTAAGCTACACTTGTGTTCCTTTTGTGACAGTTATTTTACCATGTTTTTTGCTACTATATGGAAAAAAAAAACCCAAACAAGTTATTTTTATCATATTTACTAAGACAATTAGGTAACTGAGTGTTTTAATGCATCAGAAGTAACAGATAAAAGGTCAGTGAAAGAGGAACAGTAAATGCAAGCTGATGCTCATAACAATGAAAACAGTTGCTTAAACAGGACAAGTTAAAAAAAGAAATTGCCACAGAACATAAACTTCACTGACACACTAACAGGCTGATTGGTGTCACTGAAGGTTTTGCAATCGTGCATTAGTTCCTAATTCAGGAATGCAATGCTGAAGCCTGCAGACAACATTGTTCATTGCATAGTATGGTACGTATTGAGTTCACCGTTCAAATATTCAAGAAAAAGTTCTTTAATTGGATCAAACACACTCTCTTAATCAGAGACCGCACCAAGGGCTGGATTCTGATGTGGCTGTTCAGTTTAGTGCAGGAGCATTTTCCGAACGAAGAGTCGGGGTGTCATCTCTGAAACCATCTGACTGAAGCTCTATTGACAGAAGTAAAGAAGAACAGAGGTCAAAAGACTATCAAAAGAAAAGGAAATGAAGAGAATTTTTTTTTTGTAATTTTACAGTGTAACTGTGATTAACCCAAGCCATCTTTTACTTTTTTTTTTAATTTACCCAATAACTGTAATTATTACAATAATTAATATTTATAGAAACCCTGCCCATGCTTGGGGATAGTAGTTGTTTGCAGTAGTAATCTGAAGATCTCAAACACACCCAACAGCGAGGGTCTTGGCTGATTGCTGCTGCTGATGGACTCATCTTCATCTTCCTCCCCCCAGTCGGCAATGTTAGCTGGTGGGATGCACTGCTCCAAAAACAGATCATCATCCTCAGAGTCTTCATGCTCTGGAGGCCAGCGCAGCTCACCGCTCTCCACCTCGCTGATGTCTGTTGGTTCCACCACGATGGAGGGCAGACGCTCCTTCCCCTGCGGCATGCATCCCAGAGTTCCCTCCGGACCCAGCACCACCTCCACTGGATCTGGAAAGATCTGCAGAGAAAAAACAAAGAGAGGAAAAGAGACAGAGAGAGAGATAGAGAGAGAGAGAGAGAGAGAGAGAGATGTGGGGTGGAGAAACTGGTGGTATGTAAGAAGATGGCTAGATTTTTCTTTTTAAAATCCTAATACAGACAGATAGATAGATAGATAGATAGATAGATAGATAGATAGATAGATAGATAGATAGATGGATGGCCATGGAAAGGCAGAACTAGGGGTAGGGCCATCTATCCGGTTCTCCGGTTTCCTCCCACCTTCCAAAAACAAGCTGATAGATGGACTGGCAACTCTAAATTGCATCTAGGTGTGAATGTGTGTGTAAAAGTGTGTGTGTGATGCCTTGCAAATCACTGGTGTAGCAGACTAAGTAATAGACTGAAATAAAATAAAACATACACACTGCCATATAGGTCAGGGCTGCAAGGATGGTGCTTGATTATTTGGAGGATGTAAAAATAAAAATTTTGCCTAAGTACAGTTGAGGACAAATACAGTTGAAGACAAAAGTTTGCACACCCCATTGACATAGTTATTAAAAAGAAAAAAGAAAGTTATTTTACATTTTATTTTTAAAAGGTCCATAATGTTAAAGTGTGTGTATACATATATCCTACAACAAAACAACAATCTTTGAAATAGGCTTTGCCATGAACCTCTTGGTCTCCAGACCTGATTGAAGAAGGCATGGTGCAACATCTGGTGCAGTTGTAACAGATTATATCAGAAGGAATGAGCAGGGGCATAGAAAGGCTACTGTGGGCAATATTACAGCTGAGGGAATCCAAAAGAAATTGTTGAGGGGATACAAATAAGTTTGGATGCAAGAGTGAGCATACAGGTTATTATTATAATATTCTAAGAATATTTATATCATATTCAAAGTGGTAGTAGCAAATGGTTGAACTGTTATATTTTCTCCCTATTAATATCTTAATAAACACTGCACTGGATTGGTACCACATCGAGGGTGTATTCCCGCTCCGTTTTCCTGGGAAAGACTTTGGATTCACCACAACTTGACCAGGATAAAGCAGTTACTGAAGATGAATGAATGAATAAATCTTAACAAACAGTATTTGCCTATCTTTATTACCTGTAAATACGACAGGACATAAAACCCAAAACACTAAATGTTCTTTACATTGACGTAAAGGTATGAAAACGTTTGCACTTTTTGTGGTATGTGTTAGTGTTTTTCTGTTTGTACCCCATGCTGAAATATTTACCTGAAAAGGCAGTCTGTCTCTTTTTTTCTGCAATGGAATTTCATACATGACTGAATCCCGGGGTCTTACATCCTCCACACATCTGCTTTTAAAAAAAAGGAGGGATTTCAGGAGAGAATGAGGACTGAGTGAATACAAATATAAAAAATATATGAAAACTCACACACAGCGGTTACGTGCTCACTTACGCACAAAAGTCTTTCACAACTCAGAACTATCCTACATTGCATAGTTATGACTTGTTTCCTCTCTGGCAATGAGAACACAGAACATCCAGTCGCTGCTCAAGGAAGCTGGCCCGTGTTTCTGTGAACTTTACACCCTTAAACTAAACAGACAGAGCTAAACTGTCCACAGCAGATCCACTCTATCATTACTTTTCTCATATGGAAAATATTCTCACTTTAGCCTCTAACTGGCTACACTGTCTATCCATCAAACTCAGATAAGAATCAGAGCCTTCACTGGTCATAGACGATGAAGCTGATACATTAATCTGTCTACAGTCCCAGTCGACCTGGGTATAATCTTTCTGTTCATGTGCCTGTTCTGTGCAGGCAGGATTACGCTCCTTAGATTACTTATTCCGGGCTTGATCATATCAGAATGGATTACACTCTCCCACAGTCATTTTTTTAGCAGAGCTGGACTACAGTTCTTTCATCCCCAGTCCAAAGACACGCGTTGTAGGCTGATTGGCATTTCTAAATTGTCCATAGTGTGTGAATGTGAGTGTGTGCGCGATTGTGCCCTGTGGTGGACTGGCACCCTTCCTTCTGCCCCAAGTCCCCTGGGATAGGATCCAGGCTCCCTGCAACCCTTTGTAGGATAAGCGGTACAGAAAATGGATGGATGGATGGATGGATGGCCTACAGTTCATTTCCACTAAGAGACCAGTTACATAAAATCCAATGCTTACAAAGTTCCAGATAAGTAACTAACATGACTGAATACCATTGAATATAACAATTCAAATTGATTTTGTTAGATGTGACACATCTATTTTGGGAGGGGAGAATAAATGCATAATTCTCTGTCCAGTCGTCTTTTAGTGTTATAATTTCATTGTTGGTTCACTAACCATAAGGGAGAGGTTAAAAAAAAATTTAAATTCTATTAAAGCCTGTGAAAACCCTTCCTTTTCTGAGGTAATGTCTCTAGCCCTGTAGCTAGTCTCTGGTCTGATGAGCTGCCTTTAGCTAAATAATTTACGTAAATTAATGTATAATTGAATAAGAGGATCTGCTACAGAAGCTGAGCTTGTTCATGTTTAGAAAACTGGAGTCACTGAACTGCCAGTGTTTTCAAAGGTTAACTGGTTCTAGAAAAGTGTCCGTTCTAGAAAAGTGTCTGGATCATGGACCACCAGTTGATGGTCCCTCTAACAGGGATTTGGACGCACATAACGTTCCATCTTTTCCAGATCATAAATCATAGTGGGGGAAGAAATACAAACCAGGATTTTGCATCACTGGGCAGCGTAACACACTTGGGGGAAAACTCTATCTGCCCTCTTCCTCCTACATTTGCTCTCATACATGCTAGCATCACTGTGATTGACAGGGGAGAGATTGATGACATCCCTCCCACCCGGAGACCATGGCCAATCATATTCTCTTGACTCCAAGCTACAGACGGCTGTGGCATGGATTCAAACCTGCACTCTCCCGTGATAGGGCAAATGCTTTTCTCTCATAACACTAGGGAACAGGAGTTTGTTTCTTGTTCCATTTTGTTATACCTTTTTCCTGATAACTTTCAAGATGAGCTAATATCTCAAATGTCAACATATATATATTATGTATATTTATTTCCTAAAATGAAATCTTTAAATTAACAGGCGGTGAAAATACCTAAATTGGCACAACCTTTGTCGGAGCATTTGCTTGCATACTGTATGTTAGTCTTCTAACTACCATTACATACACACCCAACCTGCTGAAGCTTCCTGTGACCTTTTTGACATCCCATGGTAATTTTCTAGATCTGCCACTTAACCACTGCATAAGCGGAAATTTCAATTTTAATCACTAGATGATCTTTAAGTGAAAAGGGTGTTAAAAGAATTAGCATAAGATGAATATTCCAGTGAACTGATGTTATCATTTTACATGGGTATGGTAATTATACTCAGTGAAACCTTAACCACAGCGGATAACTATAGAAACTCTTAAGCCTCTTAAAAGTCCTCCTCTCTACTCTTAACAATTTTTACCTTAGGAGCTGTTTTTAGGGCTAAAATGTTTCGTGAATCATTTTTATCTTTACTAAGATTTAGTCCTAAATTTAAGGGGAAATTCTAAGAAAACGTCATAATTCTAAGAATTTTCTTAGAATTTCGTCATTAGGAGCAACTTTTAGGCTTAGGAAGCTTTGTGAATACGGGCCCTGGTCTTTTTTTTAAAAAAATCTTAGAGCAATACAGTCCATAACTGGCAAAATGTGCTAATCATATGCAATTCTTTTTAGCAAGCTTAAATGACACATAAAATGCAAATTAATTCAATTTCAGTTCTGGCCTATAAGACTACAAAATGAGGAAAACTTCAAAAAGGGGTGAATACTTGTGAAATACACTGTATGGTAAAACCATAATTTGGATCATTTGTTTTCTTTTGTCTTCTTCAGTCTATCTGCATTCAGAATTTACCTTTCAGTGCTGGTGCTGATGTGTTGTTGGTCCACCAGCCTGTTTTGTTTGGTCCGGACCACTTGACATTAGACTCCGATCTCTTCTGCCTTTCCATATTTTAATCAGTTAGAATATAATTCCTTTAAAACCATGCTGTCAGGCAGTTTTGTCCAAAAATATATAAGCTAATGTAAATTAAATAGACTGTCCTGCAGTCATGTAAATTGGTAAAAGGTGAGCCATTTTGCTCCCATCAATCTGAAATGGATTAGTAATAAAATCAGTTTGGTAAATAAATGTAAGAACTTAAATATAGTAACTACTGCATGGAAATCGGTTGCTTCAAAAGTAGACACATTTTCAACATTTGGCTGTTTTAATTAACTTTAAGATATTTAGCCTGTAACAGAAACTTTGCATAAAGTAGCCTGTATTCATGATTATACAATTTCTTAATACAAACATTTTATGATTTCACTGTCCATTGTATTATCATATACTCTATTTTCACAAAGAGCACATTTTAAGACCTCTACAGTTTTTTTTTATCAACCAATCACAGTCCTTGAATTGCTGCGTCATCCTTGGCAACGGGGTCAACCACACCTCCTCACTAAGATAAAGGTTTTTGTACTTTCCTTACTCAGAGTTGCTCTGAGAAGTTTCCTAAATCAGTCTAGGACTCCCAGCTAGGACTTTTTAGGCTAAGATAGGAGCTCTCTGAGAGAATTCTAAGAAGCTTTGTGAATACGGGCCCTGATCTTTTTTTTTTTTTGCAATTACAGTTCACAAGACAGCTATATGATCCTGTGCAGAGTTCCTCCCTGTGTTCCCACATGGGTTTCCTCTGGGTTCTTCCCACCACTGTCCAAGAACATACAGGTAGGTGAATTTGCCACGGTAAATCAGGCTTAGTGTGTGAATGCATGTGCATGGTGCTCTGCGATGGACCATGGGAGTGTGGTGTGGGGAAAATCAGTTAAATGATAACCAGATATTGATTCATCATGTGAATGGAAAAAGCTTTCTTTTAACATGATAACGACTTCCCAACACACTGAAAACATGATTAAGACTTTCTTAGAGTGGAAGACAGTTGGGAGAATTATAGCTGAATCAACAACCACAGACTCCTGGGGTACTTTTCCTGTTTTTCTTCCTGTGTTAAGAAAAGGCTCCATCTATTACCCTAGAACATTCTTCCCTTTGACTTTTTTGTAGAACCCTTAAAGACTATGTGGGAAATTCAACCCTAACTATGAAGGCATTTTTGAAAAGAGACAGCAGTGAAATTAAAGATTAACTCTTTGAAAACTCACAGGATTTGACCGGCCCATGTAAGAACAACATTTCATGGCATTCGGGAAGTTTCATTTAAGCTTACGGAGAAAGCATGATTTTTTTTTTTTGTCTTTTTTAAATAGATGTCTTTGCAGTGTGGATCTGATTACAGAACTGCACTTTATAAATATGGGCAAAATTTAACAGTCATATACAATGTAAAAAAGAAGAAGGCGTGTTATCAGTATGTGCAATCGAAAGGAACTCCAACAGCTCCGCCTATAACCACAGTGTGAAAGGAAACTTTTATTTATATCATCAGATGAAGTGCAAAGTGGATAAAAACTAGTTAAGCATGTGCAGAAAATTTTAGTACATTGGTAGTACAATTCTAACATTTTCAAATTGTTTGAACAGTATTTGCTTAACTGTGCTTATTCTGTCTCCCTTGTCTCAAATTCCACTGAAAGACTTCAACTTTGTCTAAAATGAGTAATCACTTTGATCATAAGGATCATCCACACGTCAGTCTTTCTACTCTCTTCTCCTGAGGTAAATCTGGCAGCTGGTATTTAGACAGTTTACTAACTGAATCTATTTATGTCTGTTTCACTATGGCACGTGATCAACATGATATTCCCTTCATGACAAAAGCACACTTTGCTAGCAATTAAAGCATCTTTAACCTGACTAATGGTTTTACAGCCATGTTTGTTAAACTGGTTTCTTATTTATCTAATATGATATTGACACCTTTTTTTTTTTTTTTGGTATGTATGTTATAGACAGATAAAATGCTGGTCAAAGCCTGATTTGTGTAACAGTGACATCTGATGTGTTTTCCTACACCACCACTTGTGTTTTGTAGGACAGCAGGAACTAGGTCTTGATGTAGGACAGTAGGACATCCGGTCATCTGCCAATTCCCACTTTCCTGCCAGCTCTCCCCTACCGTACGACAGCTACCTACCCAGGAGGGCGAAGGCTAACACATGGTTCCTCTGAGGAATGAGAAGGAAAATGCTGTCTACTGTCTTTCACATACATGAGCTGACAGATGCACACAACTGGCTAGTGTCACTGTGATTGACAGGGGAGAGTGAGAGAGAGAGAGAGAGAGCATGCAATCTTTCCGACCCAGACAGCAGGGCCAATTTTGTTCCCATAGCTTCCAGGTGCAGATAAGTGTGGCATTGTTGACCCCTTTTTTTATTTTAACATACTCTACATAATTTGAATGTAACTGGTAATATGTGTTGGAGGATGGGTTGCAGCCAGAAAAATAACTTGTTCAGGCTGCCATTCACCGATCCCAAGTTATTATCCCAGATAATCTACAATTATTAATCTTATTTCTGGATATTTTTACTCATTTAGTTACTCTATTTCTAAAAAGAAGCTATATTTTCTTCCAAGCTTAAAATGAGTAAACGTGTTAATTTGCTTTATCAATAATCTCACAATGACAAATATAAGATAAGATATAAGATAAAGTCAGCTATATTCAAGATTTTGTACTTGATTTTTTTTTTTTTTTTTTTTTTGCAGTATATAGATTTTTTTTTTCATCAAAACAAAAAATACACAGTTGTTTCCCAGATTAATAGCTTAAAAAACATATCGATAAGGCAACCCAGCACGTCCTTTGTATGTCACATCCATCACATGACTCTCTGACATCAGAGCTGGAGTGCAGAGCTGGGTTTAATCCTTCGTTGTCCTCCTGCTGTTACTGCCAAAGTCATTTATGAGCTCAAGCATCACACACACACAAACACACATACACACACACACACACGCACGGAACACACCCATGAATAACCTACTTGCAACCTCAGACTTCCTACACACACCCACAAACACACCACACACCACCATGAGCACATAGTCTTCATAGCCATGTTGCGTCAGTAGCCACACAGAGTGCAAAAGTTTAGGCACCCTCTATATTAACCTTATAAGTTTTGTCATGAATGTTGATACTGCATTAGTGTCTGTAAAAAAAATAATAATAAATTTGATTCCCAAAAAATTAAAATTATGTTACAGAGGTCTGCCTATTTGCCCATTTTGGGTACCCAAGTTTAAGTGTCAATAAGATGCCACCATTTCAAATAAATATACCATTTCAAATAAATATATGTGGGGTTTAATATAATTTTTTCATTACAAACCTCTGAAATAAACACAAAACTGTTGCTGAGTGAACTAAGACTTATAATTGGTTTAGGGACTGAATAACAAAATGTATGATTGGTCAAAAGGTTGTTTGAAAGCTGTTTATCATGCAACTAACCTCTGCCTTAAAAAACAGTGAATAAATAAAAATACAATACCTTTTTGAAAGTGCTGGTTTATAATGCAAAAAAACCCCAAAAAACTATGAAGAAGTGGATTTGCAATTGTGATTTCTTTCCTGTTAAGCTGTGTATCTTTGCAACAAGATGTAATTTAAAGTCTCAATTCAATCTACCAAATCTTTTTCAAAATTATTAAGCAATATATGACATTCTCTCTTTCTCTCTCTCTCACACACTCCTGAAGCACAGTGGTGTCCTACCCTTGCGTGGAGATACAGGCGTCCTCTGCACTGCTGCTGTGCTCCATGCAGGGTCTATTCATCGTGGTAAGAAGGTGACAGTTCTCACGAACTCCAAGAAGCTGCTCGGTTCAAGACCTGAGATGATCTGTGCAGGTGGAAAATGGAGCTGGGATGTGTGAATCAGCAGTGTCTTGAGATGTGACCTGCAGGCAATATTTTCACAATATTCCTATAGTCTCTTCCCAAAGAGAATAGCAGTCTGCTCATCTTCAAATGTACAAACTCTGACACTTTTTTCCATTCATCTATCTCTCTTGAGTCCTCTCCCTCTCCCTGTTCTGTCTATCTCTCTCTACCCCAGCAGAAGGATGTTGTAGAGGAGCGGGATTAGTGGCAGAGCTGATTAGAGATGTGAATAGCTGATTAAAGTAGCTGTGCCGCCCTGCTGGTGGTGTACGGCTCTGCCTGCTGCACTGACTTCTGCAGTAACTTCATCTGTGAGTCTACCTTTTACTCCAACAGGTTACTCATTTATCAAACTGGATACAAACAAATTTGGTTGTAATTTCATTCTCAGGAGCATTTAAACAAGAAATGTGGTATTCAGGAAAATCCAGTTAGTTTGGAAAAATCGTTCGGATCCTACGCGCGCCTGAGTTTGTGTAAATTTACATAAAGAATCTCACTATTGCGAGCCTCGATTAATCTTCGAATCGTACAATTGTTGATTTACTGCAATTTTATATACAGATTACACTGTTATGTTTAAATTACTTATTTATTTCTCTTCCACACACAAATTTAGTGATGATTTTGTGAAACCCAGTCTGTTTTCCTGTAAATACTTGAAAGAAAGCAATCCAGAACACATTCATAAGTTAAAACAAATCAGACTAGCTATTTAATTAGGACAAAAGTAATGGTGCTGAGTTAGTTTGTGTCTACTGGAGATGACGCACTGCAGTGGCTGAGCTGCATTACTGGAAGATTTATCATGCTGCATTTAGGAGGTGCTTTTCATTATTTAGTCATCATTTTGTCACTTTGCCTTTAATGGAGATTTGTTTGGGCATCACTAAATGCAATTCAGCTGTACCATGAATGCATTTGGTAATTTACAGGTGATTGGCTTTTATCAGCGATGAATGTGAGTACGAAGAAAATCAGTGCTACAGAGGCTTTCATAAATCTGGGGGACATTTACACAAAACTTTACTACAAGACTGATGAATGAAACCCACTGACTTTTTAAATGACAGTGACTCCTGTGACTCGACTGCTATTAAATACCAGACTGAACCCTAGGTGAACAAAAACACACGTACAATACACTTGTATAGTGATTTTGTTGGCTTTGTGCTAGTCTCATTGATGGCTGGTTGTGATCTTAGATGGAAAGCTAACATCCAATATCTGTCAAAAGATAGATTAGATCTGTCATCAGTCAAACTTAGTGTTGAACAATGCATTATATCACGGGG
Organism: Pangasius djambal; assembly: GCA_022985145.1. Taxonomy (NCBI): domain Eukaryota; kingdom Metazoa; phylum Chordata; class Actinopteri; order Siluriformes; family Pangasiidae; genus Pangasius; species Pangasius djambal. Next base: position 5,096,857 of record CM040980.1, on the reverse strand, counting down.
TATCATCACTGGTATACTAAAAATAATGTGAGACAGACAGGCAGCTGCATTAGTGATTTATATACAGTTATGTCCGGAAGTATTTGGACAGTGACGGAGTTTTTGTGATTTTGCCTTTATACACCACCACAATGGATTTGAAATAAAACAATCAAGATGTGATCCAAGTGTAGACTTTCAGCTTTATTTTAAGAGGTTCCACAGAAATATGGCATTTACCATTTAGGAACTACAGCCATTTTCAGCAAAGTACTTCCATTTTCAGGGGCTCAAAGGTATTGGTGTTTGTTTTATTTCAACTCCATTGTGATGGTGTATAAAGGCAAAATCACAAAAACTCTGTCATTGTCCAAATACTTCCGGACTTGACTGTATGTAGGTATATATATATATTTCAAGATTGTAATGCTGTACTGGCTTCATGAAATTGTTTCCTCTGAATACCAAACACGGTAAATAGAAAAGTTCTGTTCAAACCAAAAAACACCCTGAAAATAATGATGTGGATGGCAACCATCCTTATACTGAGTTCAGGAGTGGGGAAGGTTAGCCCTGCTAACACATTTATACCGGCTGTCCCTGGCTCGTCTGAGAATGAGCCAATAGAGAAGTGTGAGTCTGTGCTAGGAGATATAAAGCAGAGTGTTTGGTCCTACACTAACAGTGAAGTAGCTTTAGCAGGCATGCTTTAAATCCTAAACGTCCTTTAGTTGTTGTCCTGCAAGCACTCACGTGCCAGATTCACACTAGGAAAGTGTGTCAGGGCTTGCGAGAGGAAGAACACTGATCAGGGCTCCTATGCTAAACAGATTGCAGGATTTAAAGCTGAAATGAACCACTTGGTTCTGCGTGCCATGGAAAGTAATACCATGTAACCCAAATGTATCAAACTCAAGGCCATATATAAGCAGATTTACCACGTTTAACACTTGAGCATAGGCTATATGTCACCCTAGTTCACACTTGGTAAATTACACATATGCAATGGAATAGAATCTTCTGGCAACTATGAACTGCTTTCCAACTCTAAACAGACTGTAGCATTTAAAGCTGTAATGAACGACGTGGAGAACACACCACAGAACATTTAATAGCATTTATACCACCTTGTCCAAATGTATCAAAGTCAGTGCCATTTATAATTTACTACATGTTCCAGTTAAACACACTTGACATAAGTATGGCAATATATAACACAATAAGGTCACAAATTAGCTGGAATACACAAATGAGCGTTTTGAGTGTTTTGTTGTTGTTTTTTTCACAGCCCAAATGCACAATTTTCCAAACTTTCTTATACTCTCTGCACAACTACTACCACCATCTGGCAGCTATGAACTGCTTTCAGAGCCATGAAAAGGTCATCTCCTACATTAGATCAGTTGGTTTGAAATTGCATGCACAAGTAAAGAAATACAGGATGTATTCCCTCCTCACACCCAGTGTTCCTGGGCTAAGCTCCAGATCCACTATAACCAGGATAAAGTTCTTACTGAAGATGAACGAATAAATGAATCAGCAGGTAATCTTTAAAGGCTAATATGTTGATAACTAATTGAACATAATCAGAACATAATCTCTGAGGTTCATCCTGAGTTAAATATCATGTGATCTCATAATATAAATAAGAAACTGGGTTCCTACAGCCACAGAAGCACTTGTAAAGCTGATAGAGGGCCTTTGTCAAAAATGTCCTGTTTGTCTGGGAACTTAGTATACAGTGCTGTTTATTACCTCTCCATTTATTAAGTGCACTGCAATTACTAGCTAGATTTGTGTGTGTGTGTGTGTGTGTGTGTGTGTGTGTGTGTGTGTGTGTGTGTGTGTGTGTGTGTAAATTGGTCTCTAGCAGTCACACCTGAGTTGTTTGTTCTTATTTGTCGTAGAGAAAATAATTTGCTGTATGTTAATATGTGCGTGAGTAGCCAGGCTATGAGGTATAAGATATAATAAGATATAATGAGATATAATTAGTACATCCACAAAAGTAGACTGTAAAGTTCCTGAAAGTGAAGAAAATACAGTATTAGCATTGTGCTTGTGCCAAGACTGGGTCTCGTAATATAAGTGTACTGTATTTTCGAACCAAAGTGTGTTTGGTTCAAAGACGCCACCAGTGCACTGGCACTTTTCACCAGTCACACCTCCTGGTGAGCTTTCAATCCTGATCTCCCCAGAATAGATTAACAGCATGTAAAAGTCAATTCTATTTCATTTTAATTTAGCTTAATTCTTAACTTTGGTTAGCTTGGCTTTTGTGTGAGAAAAGGGGTCCTGTATTATGCGCCTGTTGCTAACTGCAAAACCATGAATGGCCACACGGGGGCGTGTGGAGTCCAGCTCATAGACACTGCAAGGAAAACTTTTAGGAAAGAAAACAGGTTGGAGAAAAACCTCCCTTTAATGTAAAAGCTATTACCTGCTGAGGTGATGAGTCACCTCTGTTTCTCACAAATGCATGTATTTCTTTAATATCGTTATTACAGTGTATTACTAATATTACCCTAACTTACATTAATAAGTAATAAGTATCTTAATTTATATGAAGAAGTAAGCTTTCCATTGAGCTGCACATCTCTCAGTTTTTTTCGTTAATGCTGTATCAACTAGTTTCTGGACAACTGAAGGGAACTTCATTATAATTATCATTATTGGTTACTTTAAAAGCTCTGTGTTTATATGGGATAAAGTCACTTTGGATAAAAGTGTTTAACAAGTGTTTAAAAGTGTTTAAAAGATTGTACACAAAAAGGTTTTTATTAAGTTTCATGTTCCCCAAATTGCCCCTAACCCTAAATACAGGCCTATGCAGCACAGTTTCTGTGCTCCAGTAAACAACAGACGCCCTTGTTTTGTTGGCTTCAGTCACCTTGAGAGCAGTTTTATTTGATTTTAATTATGGAGGGCTTCACGTATGAAGAAGGAAGAGTTTCATCTTTCAGGTTTTTGTTGGCATGTGCATACAAACTCTACACTAGTACAAAACACAACATTGTAAACCGTGCACACAGACAAAATTATAATAATACACAAAAAAGACAAAAAAAACTGTAGACATTATAAACATTATACACAGTGATACAGTGGAGGATATTGCACATATAAGGACAAGGACATTGCACATAAACACACAAATTTCAACTCTGAAATGACTGGCGATCGAGTGGTGAATGAGAGATGTATTGTTCTGGATATGATATAATAAAGTGCAGAATGGTAGTGGAGAGAGATGGCATGGAGATGGTCGTTATTCTCGGCTGTCTGCCTGCAGGATAAAGCTGTTTTTGAGGCGAGTGGTGTTTGCCTTGATGCTGCAGAAGCGTCTGCCAGATGGGAGAGGGGAGAACAGAACATGAGCCAGGTGCACGGCATCCAAGATGACGGACTGTGCCCTTGCCCGGCATCTGGTGGTGAAGATGAGCTGGAGTATTGGAAGCTTAGTACCGATGATTTTGGAAGCCGTTTGACCTGTCTTTTGTAGAAGCCTGAGGTCTTGCGAAGTCAGAACGCTCTTTAACATCACACTCACATTGACAGTAAACAGTGAGAATTCATCTTCAGATGAAGAAACCAAGGACTGCAGGACGCTAAATGATTACTGGGTTAGGAGTCCAGGTAATCCTGTCATTGACCTTTGACCTCTGCTGCTCTGTATATCCCTCTACTCATTAGCCTCATGAGCCATGTTAAGAGATAATGTAGGATAACAACAACAACAGATAAATAGTTATATTATATGGCCAAAAGTTTGTGCACCTGACCATCACACCCTTATGTGCTTGTTGAAAATCCCATTCCAGATTTATTCCCCTTTAGTGTTATAATAAGCTCCACTCTTCAAGGAAGGCTTTCCAGTAGATTTTGGAGCGTGGCTGTGGGGATTTGTGTTCATTTAGCTACAAGAGCATTAGTGAGATCAGGCACTGATGTTGGTGAGGAGGTCTGGGGTGCAGTCGGTGTTCCAGTTCATCCCAAAGGTGTTCAGTGGGGTTGAGGTCAGGACTCTGTGCAGGAAACTCGAGTTCTTCCACTCCAACCTTCACACACACACCATGTCTTCATGGAGCTCGCTTTGTGCTCAGGGACATTGTCATGCTGGGACAGAATTGGGTCTCTAAGTTCCAGTGAAGGGAATTTGTTAAAAAAAAAAATGCTACAGCATACAAAGACATTCTATACAATTGTGTGCTTTCAACTTTGTGGTAACAGTTTGGGGAAGAATCACATATGGGTGTGACGGTCAGGTGTCCAAATACTTTTGGTCATGTAGTCTACGATAGATAGATAGATAGATAGATAGATAGATAGATAGATAGATTCCCTCTTCCGTTTTTTTTCAAAATGTTTATGATAGTTAACGAGAGAGAAAGAGTGAGAGAGAGTGAGTGTGTGTGTGTGTGAGAGAGAGAGAGAGAGAGAGAGAGAGAGATGAATAAAGATGGCCGCGCTCGCGCCAGCCCCGCTGAGCTGCTGTTTGAGTTGTGTGCTTTGGTGGTGCATGTTGTTGGCTGTCAGTGTTCAGGGCAAGCTGAACCGGATTGCTTGTTCCACAGAAGACCAGTTTTTCCTTCACACCGGGTTTCTCATTAGTCGGGATCAGAGGAGGGACAGTCGCCCGTGTCCCAGGTAGCGGAGCGCACGGAGGCGCGCGCGGGAGCTCCGGTGGCCGCAGGGGGACTCGCTTGAGTTCTCACGGGAACACGCTCATCTCCGCGCTTTGTGGAATAAACCAGAGAAACTGCAACTACTAATCAGGACAGAAGTGAATTTAGCATCACATCTGCTTCCTGCTTTCCCGAAAGCCGGTTACGCGAGGCGTCGATCCCGGACAGCGCGCGCACCAGCTCGAGCCCGCAACCCGGCATTCACTCCTCTCAGGTAAAGCTGTGTGTTTCTGCAGCAGTAATGATGATGTCACAACTCTCCTCATCTATACCGAGACTTTATTATAAGCTCTGACATAGTCGGTTTGTTCATTCCTCTGAGCAAAGCTCATCCCAGCCCTCATAGTTCTCACAGACTTTAATAATGCAAACCTGATAAACACACAAAACACGTGGGATAGGGTTCAACAGGGCAGGAGCAGAAACGAGCTCAAACACCTCTTGCTTTATATCACAGGTTCCCCGTCGTGGTCCTGAAGAACCTCCTGTCCTGCACATTTTAGTCTTTTCTCTGCATTGATGTGGGTGTGTTAGAGCAGGGAAACCACTCAAATTCTGCAGTTTCCCTCAGGATCAATAAAGTTTCTATCTATCCATCTATCTATCTATCTATCTATCTGAAATGTCCAGGACAGGAGTTTTCTCCAGGATCGAGGTTGTGCTCCTGTATAATTTAATGGAAATGCATAACTGTTCTAATCCAATACAATATCTGTGAAATCCATTTTGGATGTGATGAATCCAAATACACGCAATTCTTAATAAAGTTTCGCTCACATCGAAAGCATTCCTGAACCACTTTTAATAAGCCACACCACTCAGAGATCAGATACGATCCCATTTTAATAAAAGTTTCAGTCCAGATTAACTTCATGTGATGCTCCTTTCAGGCACCTAAAAAGACCATTAAAGGAAAACCCCACTATGAAACACATTAAATATGTTTTATACTGAATAATTTGCAATTTGCTTACAGATTTTGTTTCTAATTTCTCAGTTAGTGCTGCATTCTTGTTATTCCTGTGAGAAGTTAGTGGGTGTATAATGCGATGACATCACAGGGGGGCATTGCTAGCATAGTTACAATGGAGTTTAATAGGAGAATAGGAGCCATCTCAAAGCCTCACATTTTGCTGTTAGCTTTTAAAAACAAAAGAATGAGAGCTTCTCTTCTCACTCACCATATCATTATATCAAAGAGTCATCCAATGTAGAAGTAATAGAGAAATTGGCGGAAATGTCGGATTCAAAGTCCCAGAATGCAGTGCAGCTATACGATGCAGTTGAGTGGAGCTATAGCAGAGACTCGGCTCAGCTAGTTAGCAGTCTACAAGCTGATGAGCGTGATGGTGTTAATGGCATATTAGCATGAAAGCTGAAGCTTTGCAGTGTACAGATGAAGAGGTGAGGCAGCTGGACAGACTAAAACACTAAAGCGTTGCTGCATTGCTCTTTGTCGGTAGAGATGAGAGGACTAAATCCCACTGCACCACTCATATCAGGCAGTCGAATGGCATTGTGGGTAATGTAGGAAACTGTTAACCAAAGTGAAGATAGACCAAAATGTTGATGAAAGAGGTTTAAGCTAAAAAAAAAAAAAAGTCAACTCAGAGTTTCATAACAAAATAAATCCTGGACATTATTGAAGTCCGCACGTTGATTAAAAAAGATGGATTTTTCCTCAGTTGCAGACCATTGCAGAAAAAAAGCTACATGATTGTTACATATCGACATATTACTTATATGTTACAATAAAAGCAGGCTACTATTTTTGTTCTGCTTCTTCTTTCAGCTGCTCCCGTTAGGGGTCGCCACAGCAGATCATTGGTCCGCATATTTGATTTGGCATAATTTTTACTCCAGATGCCCTTCCTGACGCAACCCTCCCCTATTTTATCTGGGCTTGGGACTGGTACTGAGAGTACACTGTTTTGTGCAACCCCAGTGGCTGGGTAGGTTTCCTGGCCAGGAATCGAACCATGCCGGTGAGAGCGCCGAGGCCTAACCACTAGTCCTTAATTGACCCAATAACAGTAGGCTACTAATTCACATAATCAAGGCCTCCTTATTTCTAGAACCAGCACTGAGCAAATTCTAGCAATGTGAAGCTATCTGGATTTTTTTTTTTTTTTAGATTAGCTGTCTCCCATAGGTGTTCAGTCGGGCTAAGGTCTGGTGAGCACTGAATACAGCGCTTCGGATCAGCAGATGGCACTGTGTCTGGAAAACAGAGGGAGAAAAAGAGGTCAGGTTTCCTTCTTTTTCATCTCCTCCTGTGCAGGACTCTTACAACTGTAACTCAAAATGAGGATGTGAGCAGCAGGTGCAGGATGTTGATCAACGGAGGTGCTGTATGACACCAAACTTAATTACTGTAATTTATTATAGTAATATAGAGGAACATATGTCTCGTAAAAGGATTTATGTCTATTTACACAGGAAGCACCAAAAAGGTGGTGGCTATTTCTCAAACGCAGCCTGTGCTGTACTTCTGTTAATTCTTAGTTCTGATTGGTCAGAAAGTGCTGATTAATTTTCTAAAGCAGCAGCTCTGACACTAGTGTAGCTGTACGACAAACCACAGGTTTATGGTAATGCACTCATTCTAATATGTTATTGTTTCTGTAGTAACAAATTAGCCTGGGACTTATACGGCAGACGCTTCACATTAATGGATAAAAACCAATCATGTGATTGCTGATATGGTGAAGTTTTTACAAAATGCAAGCTGCATTTTGTACCTTAATAACTTTAAGAGAGACATAAAAGAGGCACCGGTGAGGGAACGAATATTTATGAGTGATAACAGGGACTAACTTGTCTCGTGGACGTTCCGCAAATATAACTATAAATGAATAAAAAAGTATTTCAGAAGTCATTCGTTAATGAATAGAAACGTTAGCATTGACAGATTGCTGTGGTAAAAGAGGAATAAAACTTTTTAATTATTAATAATTATTCTGCCTCATTAGGTAATAGGTGTCATTAATTATACCCCTTTTATTGTTTGGAATTTTAATTCGAAACTGAAACTAAAAATGTATATTAATGGCCCTAAATAACTTTATTTTAACTAAATGCAATGATTAATGACACAGTTTTGAAGGATTTAAAGCAAAAAAAAAAGAAAGAAAGAATATCAGAGCAAAAACACCAACTACTTAACTACGAACTACAAATTCTAAATAGGGACAGATATAATAATGTGATTTTAAAATACTTTAATAGATTTTCTAGCAGCAATTCTTTCAGACATTAATGATACTCAAAGTATCTGTTCCCATGAAGGGACAAAATTTGGGAGATTGAACAATGCTGAAGGTAACAGGACATTTATTTAATCGGTTTTACACATTTTCACGCTGTAGTGATATTGTGCAAGTGAGAGTGATCAAAGCTGGAGGTAATGTGATGTTTATTTAATGTGTTCTACTATTTAATTAGTAGGCTACTTTAATTAGCAGCAATCTTGATTCCCTCAGGCTCAGTGCTGATGTGATCAGACAAATAGCTCCTGGGTTCCTCACAAACAAACAGCACAAGCATTAACATCGAAAACAGTTCTTCCCTCACCACTGCATGTGGTTTTTTTAACCAAAAATTATGACACAAGTCTGTAAGTGGATGCACATAAACAGTAGGAATGGCAGATTTTACTCTTTGTATTATATAAAGTATGCAGTACAGTATATACTGTCACAGAGGAAAGGAGGCCACTCACACAAAGCTTCATGTCACTAGAATATAAAAGCAATACAGATTAGCCAGCTGAGGGTTCTTTCTCACACACACAGCTGAGTGAAAAACACCGACTTCATTCTGTCCACATGTGCAATGACAAGGGTGTTCTGACAAACAGTCAGGATAGCTCAAGACAGAAGCAGCAGTAGCTCAAATTCAGGAGTCCTGATTCCTGGTTTAATGCAGGCAGCAGGAGATCACTGGTTAGGAGTCTGTGCTGGTTGATTGAATTCCCAGAATCATAAAAGAGCCACCTGTAGGTTCTGTTAATGCTCAGATACTCAGCTCTGTGTTCCAGATTCTGAATCTGTAATCATTAGCCAAATAAAGAAAAGGAAAATTTCTGTTTTTTTTGTCTACCACTAAGCTAGAGACTGAAGTATGGCCTTAGTGGTGTTTCTTAATGCCCTTGATGTCTTAAACAAGACTTAATCTTTATATAGAGATAGGAAAAAACATGAAGTTGCATGCCGTTATAGCAAAGTGGGCGCAACACAGCATGAAGCAAATTTAACAAAAAAAAACAAAAAAAAAAAAAACACAGCTGGTCATGTTACTCAGAAAATGCATTTTTTATTCTCTTAAAGTTAATATGTCAAAAATTGCAGCATGTTGTATTAATACAAAGCACTGACTGACTGATACAAAGCACTGACACTGGAGACTCCTTCCAAAAAGTCCTCCTTCTCCTCACAGAAAACCTCAGCATATCAGTGACATGTTTTTAATCTATTTATGTAGAGCATCTATTATACAAGTCCCTATGAAAGTTGTTACTACAGCAATGATAACATTGGAATGCGCATATTAATGGAAAACCTGATAGGTTTCTCAGTGTTGTCATGCCCCAGCCAGGGTCTGTTTTGGTAGAAGCCTATATAATACAAGAGAATTGTTGTACATCCTAATCATAGAGGCTGATAATGTAAAACCTGTCCATCAGATTGACTTTGGTGGCCAGCAGGGAACATATGTAACTAAATGGTGCACAAATGAATGCCTGCTAAGACTGGTAGAAAAGGGTTAGTTTGTGTATGGCTCCTGTTTTGAGGACAAGCTGAAGACTAACCTTCATCATTGTAAACGTGCAAATAATAGTAGTGTTGTCATGGTTTCCTATATAAACTGGGTTTACACGACAACATACAGTTAGAGCACAAAGTCTTACCTCAGTTTGTTGACAGCTTTGGCCATGTGCCGAAATTTTTAAGGGTGTTCCACACTCAGGAACAATTTGGGGGAAGGGATGAAAATCACGGGTTGGCTTTCACCTAGAAAAATACCTTCTAAACTGCGGATCGATTACACAATTCGATCTGTCACTATTGTGCAAGCAGGTTTACAAAATGATAAGAACTGGGTTGACCAGTTTGCTGTTTTTTTTTATAATTTTCCTTTGGTACCAACACTTGGAGGTGCAGAGGCGCAGCAAGTAGCATTGCCACCTCACAGCCCCAGTGTCCCTTGTTCGATCCTGAGCTCGGGCTACTGTCTGTACAGAGTTTCTGTGCGTGTTCTCCCCATGTCAACTTAGATGTCTTCTGGGTTCTCTGGTTTCCTTCCATCTCCCAAGGACATGCCAGTAGGTGGATTGGCTATGATAAATTGCACCTATGAGTAAGTGTGTGTGTATGTTGCCCTGTGATGGACTGGTGTCCCATCCAAGGTGTTGATGCCCAGCGTTCCTGCGATAGGCTCCGGATACATTGTGACTCTGACCATGCTGGAGCAGTTACTGAAAGAGAGTGGGTACCAACACTCAACCAATGAAGTCCACTGCTTCTTGGATGCATTGTACAGGAAGACTTGCTATCCTTATATAAGGACACCTTTATCCATGCAGGCTGATACAAGACATACATTTTTCACAATGTTCTCAGTACGAGCACTTGCACCACAAAGATGTAAGGGGACAGCTGGCTCGGCCTCATGCCATCACCAGAGGGAGGCAGAGAGCACGTTCTTAATTATAATCAGTGGAAATTGGCTCCACCTGTGCCTGGATCTATTTAAGGAGAGCTCTCGGCTCAGTCTTGATTCAGCCTTGATACATTGTGGTGGCTCAATTCTCAGCTGGTCATAGGCTCCTCAGTACATCATGATCTTTTTTTTTTGGCTTCTCTGGCCAACTCGTGAGCTACTCGCAGCGCTCATCTGCTTGTCTATTTATTTTTGAAAAAGTACTCTGTAGTTACAAAAGGTGAGCTAATTAGTGCTCAGTGAAACTCTGGCTTTAGATGGTATTCCATCTCCTCCACTAATCATAACAACTATTTACCTGCCATCACAAAAATTGAAACAGGAGGTAATGTGACAAGTTGAGCCAATCACGTTACTTGGCGTATGGTGCTGAGAGCAGATAACTTCCACATGGGCACCACGGTTCAGTGGATGCGATCCTCAGACCACGGTTTTCAGGAGGACTAGGGAACGGTTCTCTGAACCGTGCACAGGCTTGAAAACAGCTTTCATATTTCACCAAATGTACCAAACGCTAAACCACAAGTGACCTAAGATTGTGGTTAAGGCGTTCCTTAAGCCAGGAAACCACATCGTGACTACTCTGATCTCTCCAACTCCAACATGCCTTTTCTGTTTAAGATTTTGGAAAAATGTTGTTGCCCAGCAGCTTTGTTCTTTTGTGTGTAGTAGTATTGAGCAAGATGTATTTCAGTCTGGTTTTCAGAAGCAGAACTGAATCAGTGCTGGCTGAAGTGCTCAGTGGCTGAGTCTTTGCCTCAGACTGTGGCTATTTTTCTTGGACCTGAGTCAAGAATTTGACATCATTGACCAAGTTTTACTGGACATGCTTAAAACACAGCTGGGTTAGACAGACAGGGTCTTGGTTTAGATCTCATTTGACAGAGCATTTCCTGTTTGTTAGCGTGACTGGCATGTAGGTTAATAGGGTCCAATGAGGAACAGGCCATTGCTGTCATCCGGCTTCTAGTCAAGACCATTTCTATCATCATGCACTACTACAGCTTTACCCCAACGATTTAAATCATGAAAAATTCGATATTGTTTCATGTTGCCTTTGCGTTATCTTTGTACAGCATCCGAAATCTACCCCGTGCATGTGCGTTTATAACCCATATAGAAAAATGAGAAACAGATCTGTGAAGAATCTCTTCACACACATGCACGCTCAACATGTCCTTGAGATGATGTGATGACATTTTCTGAGAAATGCTCAGCTGGATATAACGCACGCAAAAAAAGAGTCCCTTGAGCTGCCTGCACCTGGCAACCGAGAGCGAAGTGACAGTGACATCCCTGTGAATGCTAAATCAAAGGCATTGCGCTTGGTTAGGCATGCTAATGCAGACTAGACGTAACCTCGCAGGCTCAGATGTTTTATTAATGCCGTGCTGGTTAGCATGCTGTCTGTATATTATACACAGTATATATTTACATGTATTTTCACAAAATATCGAATATACAGACCACAGGACATGCAGTTAGTGCACAGTTAGCTGTGTGATGTAAGTGATGAGAGGTTATCAAGTGCATTCGGAGAAAGAGAAAGCAGTGTAAAATGCAGAAAGCTGTAGCTTTAGGGCTCAAGTTATCATGGCATTAGCCAGATCTTTTGTTCAAACCACACAAAACTTACGGTTCTGATTTGTACTTTGAGCTGATGGTGTTTGCTTAGTCTCTTTACTTCTAGTATACTCCAAATACAGTTTGAGGAAAAGAAAATAACTCAACCTTATTCATGTTTATTACACTTTTTATAATATTTTATGTTTAAATAAATTTAGCCTAAATGGAGGCTAAGTGTAAGCATTCGATGTAGCAGTCAACTATGCTATGGTTTTGAGTCTACAGTTTGGGCTTGATAGAAATCAACCCCGGATTCTACTTTATATCTTATTTTGCTGTTGTTTTTGGTTCACCAAAGTAAAAAAAAACATCTATTAACCGTGAGATTTATTAAGAGGGGGAGTCTCCCTGTGCCATTTATACCAGTCAGTTGGCTAAATCCTACTATCATTGGCAGACCATTGATAAAGACAAGGATTGTTTCTAAGCAAACCATATCTAACGTTAGCTATATCTGCTGATAACGCTAGCTAGATAAGATGGCTAACTGTCCTTAATGCTAATTCAGCTTCATCAATTCATGTTTTCAACAATTCCAGTTGATCAATCAAATGGATGTCTCATACCATTAAAGTGAATAAATCTGCTAGAGCTCACTGATGAAAACTGAACAAAAGTTTGGCAGCAAAACACTACAGTAGTTTTTCCAAGTTTTCCCATACTTCCCATATTATATTCCTCCTAGTCTCAGTGAGTGTGTGGACATTGTGTCTGATCTATAAAGACAAAAGTATAAGTATATATTGCCATTTTCAGTGTGGGTACTTGGGATGAAAAGAAAATATGGTGATGTTTTTCTTGTAAGTGTGTATGCGCAGAGGAGAGGTGTGTATAAAGGTGTGTGTGTGTGTGTGTGTGTGTGTGTGTGTGTGTGTGTGTGTGTGTATCTTTTATATTTGGATTTAGGTATAGGTGCCATCATAGCTGTAGGCAGAGTGGAGTTAGAAAGAGCTGCATGTGATTTTTCATTATTATTTCATAAATTCCTAAAAGGTTCAGGGCTACTTGGGGGTCAGCGCTTAAGGAGAAGAAAGAACCATCTCTGCTTTTTCTTGCCTTCTCCTGCATGATCTCTCACTTGCTCCCTTCCCCGCTTCACCCTCTCTCCCTTTCCAAGTAAACACACTTTTGACTGACTCCATTCAAATCAGTGTGTTTCTGCCATTCTGCCAACTTTTTATTATGTGGATAGAGCAGCTGAGTTCGACATGCCTAGAGCAGCCTGTATCCTCAAATAAATGTGCAGTTTAATTATTAGTGTAAATAAAGAGCAGAGGTGTGTCGCTCATACCATTTTCTCTGCATGTGTTGAATGATGGGACTTGTGTTGAATGAGTTTGAACTTATGATTACTGGTCCAAGCCCTGAAAGTGCAGGAGCCTAAAATTATAATCATTTCTTCTTCTTCAGTAGCCACTTTACCCTGGTCAGGGTCACTGTGGATCCAAAGCCTAATTACAAATGGCAGTGGAGTCTATGGTAGCACACTGACATGGTTTTGATGAAATTTGGCACACTGGTTTTTACGAAGGTCCAAAAATTCTTTTCACTTATTATTGGTTGAAGATGTCACAGGGAGCAAGGCTATATTTCAACAGTGCTTTGTTAGGTATTTTTTAATACCTTTTTAATTTTAATTACAAAATTTGCATGGTTTCACCACTGGGGGAGGGTGTGTGTGTTATAATTAAAATGAACTTCATAACATTTGAACTACTTGAACAACTGTGGACTTTTATTATTTATCACTAAAAAAAGAGGCACTGCTGGAAACAGGATATAAGTCCATGTCTCAGCAAAAAATTTGAGTATTGACAATTTGGATATACAGTATGTTTGGTAACATGGTTAACAAATGTCATTCTTGTTCTTGGATTGCTTAATTTCCACATTGCACCATCCATTGCATAATAGTTAGACCCCTTAATTACTGCTTACAGCTATATATTTTGTTCCTTTTGCTCATGTGCTATATAAGGGCAGTATAGAATGTAATATGTTACATTCTACATTCTGCACAGAACTGTGGATTTGTGGCTCTGTAGCATTTTATTTTTAAAAAAAGTAGGGTATTTGGCACAAGCCCACATTGTTTTTGCTTCTTAAATACCAAATACAATCTGTCTTTTCAGGCCTCTGATTTGTTTTTGCATCTGTTGTGACACACTGCTTTTTTCTCCTACTTGCAATTTTCTACAGATACATTTCTTGCAGGTCTGCACACAAAGATTTGCTCCGTCGCTATCAGAATTCAAGAATTTGTCTACAGACTAGAAATCACTCTTCACTGGCTTCATTGCAGAGACATAAACAATGTAACAAATGTGAGCCAGTCAGTGTTTTTTCATAGGATCATTGTCCAATTGTCCAATTTAATATGTCTGATCTGCCCCGATAGTTCAATATAGAGGTGACAGGATCTAAAACCAGAGCACAGAGGAGACATGGAGAAAACTAAGATACAGCTAGGAGACAGTCAAACTAAATGTGTGTCCAAAAGGGAGCTCTACTAGAAACTGCAAAGTGTATTGTGTTCTGCATACATAAGCCACATTGTTTGAACACCAACCTACTTCTGTGCATTATGGGATTTGGGATGCTGAGAATGTTCTACACTGTGCTTTAAGACATGATTATAAAATCGCTAAACTCTATAACTTGCACTCTGTACTGTATGGTGAATAGATGTGGATTTGGGCATCTGGGCACCTCATTTATAAAACCTCATACATATTTAAATGTGGGGTGTCCCATTCATTTTTGAATGAGATCGTGTTGGAGAGAAAAGCAAAAAAGAGGAATGTTGAGAATGTGAATGCGACGTTGTCAGAAATCGAGACAAAAGGACACAGTTACCTCTATCTAAAGCTTGATAAATAAAAGAGAAATAAAAGAAATAAAAGGGATTATGTCTGAAATACCAATGACATAAAAAAAAAGCTTGGTAAGCATATACCTTTGCACTGGTCTCAGCTATTCACATTCGGCGCATGATGTCCTCACATACGTAGTCTCACAGTGTGAAGATTACACTCATCTGGTGGGTAGATGTGTAGAATTGTAGATGTGAACGAGTAGTTGGTTAGGGGGAGATAAGGACTGGGAGCCCATTCTGCTGTGCCATGCTGTGGAGCACAGTATATGCCCTTGCAATCCAGCAGACTATTTCTGGTTGTGTAGCAGTCTCTCACCTGAAGCGGTGTCCCACCTGAAGCAGTCTCCCACTGTCACATCCAGACAATGCCTTCACACTTTAAACAGGCCAGCAGTGCAGTCCGAATGCGTGAGAGTGTGCACGTCATTGTAGTGTCTCTCCTCTGTGCTTTGTGGGTTTGGGAATAAACATGTCTTGTTTGTTTATTGAATTACATTGCTTTTAATTGACAAAATTCTGACTAGGCTCCCCTATAGCAATATGAGTGCAGTCATTTGCTCAGATTACCTTTGGGAAACGACATTGCTGCAAATTGTGCTTTGATGTTGGCCTTCACTCACCATGTAAAGAACCTCTGATGTACCGACTTGTCAATTTAATTGTGCCAACCAATATGGCTGACATGATAGAGCTTAAGCATGGCTGGGATATTCCTGACTCATCCAAGGGTTGCTAAGATCTGTAAGTGGACACGTTTTGCACGTTAGTCTCTCTGAACCTTGGCCCTATTCAGCACATAGTTCCAAGAGAAAGGCTCTTGGGTATTTAAATCGGCTCATTAGTCAGCCATCATGGCAAGGAAATCTTTGTGGTGTTTGAAAAACTCATTCTTGCCTTATTGTTCGGTTGACGTGGTCTTCTAACAATACCAAAAACGCCACTGTGGTATAATCAATGCATCTTTCTATAGTCTATTTACATCATTATGTAGCCTGTTAATGGATTTGTAAATGTGTGCAATTATTTCACAGCTGTTTGTAGCCTGCAATTACCTGCAATTAATACCAATACATAACAATACACACTGTTTTTTCAGGGATTAAACAAAATGTACACTGCAAAGAGTTAATTGGAGCAATAAATATCAATACGTATAAGCAGACTAATTAAGCAATCTACACAGATAAACTCAGAAAAATGCTAAGCTTTATTTATTATGTTATGCTTTTTTTTATGATGTTATGCTTCTCATGTCCAAGTAGTCTGTATGGTGTTATTATGGAGCGGCATAATTTGATATGAAGTGAAACGTATGAGAGTGGTGATCTACACATTTAGCTGTAAGCCTCTACATATCCACAGGGAGTCACACAGACAGCTAATTCCTGCTGTTTCTAAAATGTTGTGGGTGGCTCTACGCATGGGTCAAAGCTTAAGTAAATATATACGCTCAATTTCTCTCCAAGTATTTGTTTATAAGTTCTGGTTTCCACGTAGGAGGTTGCTTACACACATTTCAGCCATATTTTTGTGCATACGCACTCTTTATAAATGAGGCCCCAGGTAATAAAACAAGGAACTGGGCAACTACACAAAATGCAAGACAGTAGGAAGATGCTGGACAAACAGAAGTGTGTATATACAAAGGATAGCAAGATAAAGAGTGATTATGATGGAAAGGTGTGAATGATGGTCAGGGTAGCTTTTTGGGTGAACCTGAGAAAGCAAGAAACAGGAAGTGTCCATGACACAAAGATTGCCATTGTCGAATTAATTACTGTTGTGTTATACTGTATATACCACAACATCATACAGTGATCTATATCTAGTGATGTATAGATATAAATCCAAGCAATAAAAAAAATACTCGATTCACTCTTCCTTTACATTTAACAATAAATCTCACCTCATCTCAAGCTGATTTTAGACTATGCAATTCCAGCGGGCTTTTATGATTATTACCTGTCAACTCTACGAGATGATCCCAATAGGAATTCTGCAACCAGCTGTGTGATAACATGTTCTTCATGACCAATTAAATGATGAAGCTAGCTACTATGTTCTGCCATACTGGGGTGCACAGCAGCTCAGCACAGGTTTGTAGCTGTTCAACTGGAAAGCGTCAGAATAGTTTCACGTTGTCATAATAGTAAATAAACTGAAAGAACAGGGCATTTGCATGCTAATTAGCTAGCTACACACCTGGAAGCTGTAATTCATCCTCTGTTTCTTTCCATGTCGTGTACCTTTATGTCCTGTCATGATATAACCGTGATAAGACATCATAGAGACGTTCTGTCTGCTGCCGCAATTATGTAACAAATATGTTTTGTTTCCACTTTTTCATTTTGTTTCCACTACCTTGTTTGTAGCTGTCCCGTGAGTTTTGTGTAATCATATGATGTCCTCCTATTGGTAGATTTTAGACGAGTGTCGTAGCAGCGCTCACAGTCTGAGATGTTAAGGAAAATCTTTTGGCACTGCCAGAACTTTAGTCACAGCTGCACTAAATCGGCCACTGGCGAACATGTGACATGCATTCTAGGACCACCAATCTCGACTCGCGATAAAAGATTATACTTTACAACGTGCGATTGTGCCTGCTACAGCAAAATCGGGCCGGATATCGTACAGTGTTCAGCCATCTTCAGAGGATCCTATTTTCAGTGCTATTGAGCCTCTGACCCTGTTTTGCTCTCCAAATATCAGGGCAGTGCAGCAATAATGCTGATGTCACCTATTGTTCCTTTGAATAAGCGGAGCAGGAAAACATTGGCCATGTCCAATAAAGCCTTGTCTGAAGGAAAATAACATGGCCGTGTCTCAGATTCCAAAGGAAATCTGCTTTGAGTGCATAAACCTGAGCCACGTGGTGTGATGTTTGTTGGCTTCAGGTTGCATAAGCTTTAATATTTTGATAGTCAGGGCTCACATGGAAGTGAATTTCTCAGGAAGGAAAAGTGTTCAGTTTTCTGTTCAGCTGTTATTCGGGTGCTTGTGGTGCTGTGTAAAAGTGCTGTCACACAGGAGCATTTGATTCGAGGCTTATTAAAGGAGGCATCGTGAGCTCAATTCTTTGAAGTTTGAACTAATTTTTTGTTAATAAATATAGAGAACAAATAAATACTCTACCTTGAATTTGGTAATAGTAGAATAGACAATAATAATAATAATAATAATAATAATAATAATAATAATAATAATAATAATAATAGACAACTTAAACTCCTGATTTTGAGAGCATTAATTGTATTTCTGGATTGGGCAAGTCCAGTATTCATGCTGTTGGCCTGGATCATTATTTTGTGCAGATTAATGGCATATAAATCTCAGTTAAGTCCATTTCAGTTCCAGGTTGTAGCACTACAAAATGTAGCATTACAACCTGAACATTTCTTCCTCACGTTGTCTCAGGGATGTTTTCCTTCCCTCTGCCCCACTTGTCACACCGTCGCAGTGTTGAGTAATGTGTGTGTTCATCCAGGTGTGATGATTACTGAATTATTCTGCATCCTGCATTTCTAAAGATGCTCACTTAAACACAGTTTTAGATCACGGCAGGAGTCAGAAGCGCCTGTGCCAACAGAGAATGAATTACGTTCATCAGATTAAAAGCAGTAATTGCAGTGGTGAACATAATAATCTAAATTGTAATGTAATAAATGTAACAGCAGGTTTCTCCCATGAGTGCTGTATTCAATCAGATTGTTAAATAGTCTGGAAAGTGAAATACTGAAAAGTGAGTGAGTGAAGGTTACACATAAACACACAGTGAAATAAAGAGGGCATTGCTTAGACAGGGGTAACAAGTAACAGGTTCGATTCATAATAACCCTGACAACAGTTACAGGAAACAATGACCATATAAGGTACATGCGGAACAAACCGGAACACAGAGTAGGGCTGATGAGTGGAAGCTAAAGTGAAACAAGAACTTATTAATTGCTCTTTCACCCTGTTCTGAGTGTTTTATAGAGAGATGTGAGGTGTATATTCCCCTTGAAACTTTGCTGATAGAAACGCAGTCCATTTCATATAATTGTTTTGCAGCATTTCAATTATTTTAATTTCTCTCGTAAATTTAATTCGATTTTCACATTCTGATGCCCTCATGGGACAGATTGGTGTGTGTGTGTGTGTGTGTGTGTGTGTGTGTGTGTGTGTGTGTGTGTGTGTTGCAGCGCTATTAAAATGGATTAATGTGGTAGATGCAGACTTGCTCCATAATCAGTTCCACAGCCAGCTCGACAAAGTCCGCCTCAATTAAACAATCAATGGCCCGTCTGCCTGGAGAGGAACGGGCTTATGTATTGCTTTCACCTACACACATACACATACTCACACAGGCCTGGTTGGGCAATCACAGCATCTCTGAATTGCCAAAATGTAAATTGGGTACAGGTGGGACCTCAGCAAGTTCCAAGTAAACCATTTTGGAAGCACTAGCTGTCAGTCCAAAATGATTGACAGTCCAGTTTTCTCAATGGCTCATTCAGAGTAGCCTGAGTGTATTCATGGACGTCCTGAAAAGCAGGGAGTCTAACATTCAGGGAGATGCAGGACAGTAATATCAAACATCATTCAGCATGCAGTCACCTCCTGTTTATATCGAACACTTTTCATTGCTGCTTTTCCTAAAAGGGTGCTTCATCCCAGTGTACCATTTAAATCCAGTCCAGGGATTAGGAGCCTGGGTGGAATGGGAGCAATAAGGCAGATGTTTTTCTAAGATTTTCTGTGATTTAAACCTGCTCAAACACACCCACCAAAGCTGGTCTTGAACTAATGGCCAAATTTCCCAAAAGCACAAATATCATCGTTAAATGGTAGATCAAGATTCAGATGACACTGAATACTCTCCCTCTGCCAACATCAGTTCTCTAATTAGTGCACTTTAATCATCTTTAATATTAACACTGGTGTTTATCTCACTTATTTCCTATCATAATTTTGCCTGCTGTAATATTTGTGTCAAGACCAATTCCTCTGATTCATTTCTTAGACAGACTGTCAGCTAATGTTTACATGTCAATAACATTACAACTCACGTGGTCAAGTTTTTCAAACTAACTGTATAAACAGAGCCTTGGTGGTACATACACTCTCTGTGCGCGCGCGCTCAGTATGATTATAGTCTCCGATCTCTAATCTATAGTCTCTAATACAGTTCATGTGGTCATATTCAGCTGGTCTCAGGCCAACAGCAACAGCAAAATAGAGATAATTTTTACTAAACTGTTTTTGATTAACTAGCCGCCTGACCGTTAAACTCCCTGCAGGCCATTAGCTGATTGACTGGACGCCCCATAATGTCAATATTCATGCCACTCAAGCATGAGGCAGATTAGCAAACTAACAATGCAGCAGGAGGCAATGGGACAATTTCTTTTTACTTTTTTACCACAGATGGTGGAATGATTTCTTTTTGTTACCCCTGCAGTCAGGATTGTAGGGAAATTATACAAAGCAGTACTGATTTCAACGTTCTCCACAGAGCACTGGCTGGCTGTGTTAAACATTTTCTCTTTAAGAAATAATAGAGATGAGTGAAGCTGTGATCAGATCAGAGCTCTGAGATCACTGTGAGCCGAGTTCATAGTGAATAATAATAATAATAATTAAAAAAAAAAAACTAAACAAATACAATAATAATAATAATTTTAACTTTAACATAAAGTTAATCGCTCAAGACATCACCATCAGATAAAAACTTTAATGTTTTTCTTTTCTTCTCTCTTTACACCTGCCCCCACCTCTCTACTCTCTCTCTCTCTCCCTCTCCCTCTCTCTCTCTCTCTCTCTCTCTCTCTCAGTGTGTAGTGAGATGCTGTGGCCAGACTGTAAAGTTCTGGAGGCTGTAAAAGGAAGGCGAAGGTCAAGGCGGGGGTCCATGCGTGGGTCACGGCTGAAGCTCTCTTGCTCCTTCTGGTTTGTGCTGTTGTTCGGGGCTGGAGGTTTGATACTCTTCATCCACCTTCAGGACCTGTCAGACATGGTGCAGCAGCAGGGACCAGGTCAGTCACTGTGTTCTAACACCACTCACATGCTTTTGAATTGACTCCACACACACACACACAGGACCGATGATTAAATCAAAATCAATCTGATGCAGACGTTCAATGAGAAACTAATTAGACAGAGTGGGGGATTGTGACTATGTTGTACTGCTGTGGTCTGGATGTGCTGTTTAAGGCACGCCCCCTCTCCTGTTGTCCCTATATTATAAAATCTTTTTCATCCTTATTGTCTGGTCAAACTCATTTCTACAGCACATGTTCTCTGTTAGTTTTGAAGTTAACAACTCTGAGATTAAGCTGGATTCTGGGTCAGGTGTAAGTCACTTTGGGTAATTAAACAACTGAAAGTAAGTGGAAGATGTGATAATGAGTGATGGGGTAATGGGACCGTGGTGTGTCTCCATTGAGGAATGATGGGAAATCCAGTCACATGGTTCTCCATGAGTGCATCTCAATCAGCTCTCTAGTTCGGTCGTCAGGGCATTGATCAGGGATTCGGCCATTTTAAGGGTTGTCTCAATCGCAAAATCCTTCCAGTGCACTAGAATAAAATCCCACAATGCACCGCAAAAACCAGGGAGCATCGATGCCTACTATGTTCCCTTACTGGAAATGGCATCATATTTTCTTAAAAAATCATATTTTCTAAAAAAAAAAAAAAACAGTGGTGACATTTTACAATTCGAGTGCGTATGTGTGATCATGTCGCCCGGAAATTGAGTCATCAGTGTCCCAATCTGTAGCGAGCCAGGGTCCTTACCAGTGCCCAAACTCATGTACACAATGTACTGATTCACGACCTAGGGAGCTAGGGAGCTGATGGAGTGTGATGGGATTCCAGTCCAACACTGTCACTCATTTCCGTATGAGCTTTCTGTCGTTCCCCTTGGTGGAAGCCTGCAGAATAAACACACAAGCACTTTCAAGCACTCACTTGCTCTCACTGTCACAATTAGTGTCTCCCTACAGATGAAAGAAAGACCCAGAAAAAAAAGAGATGTAGTCTGTGATGCTCTTATATGTGGCAGCCAGGAAAAACTCTTCACCTGGTATATATATATATATATGCACACACATTTTCCTAAACTGAAATATGTTTCTGTTTTGCATCTATCTCCAGAGGCATCACAGACATTTTTACAGCAGATGTCTGATTACAAACTGAATTGATTGGACTTTTGTGGGTTTCGCTGCGGCACATAGCTATCCAGCAACTTGATCAAAGCATGACATTCACTGTGTGAGGAAATCACACTTAGCTAGCAAGATTTTAGACATCTGTCCGTTTTTAATGCTGCATTTGTTAAACTGGCTCCTTCCACAACATGATCTTTGCAGAAAGCATAAGTAAGACTCCTCAACATTTTTTTCTTAAAGATGAGATGTCAAAGTATGTTATAAGCAGAAAAAAAGTTGTCTAGAACCAGATTTTTTTTTATCTTTTTGCCAGAATTCAGCCTATTTTCCTAGACTGCATCACATATAAAGCATCTTCTCTCTAAGGTAAGCAGACGAGAAACTGAGTGAGAAGAAGTGAAAGAAGATGCAACACATGCAAATCCCATTTGTCAGCACAGCAGGGAGAAAAGTCAACTCCCTTAATCCCTAACACACCTTCACACAGCAAAACCTGAGGCAATTAATGGGCTCTGATTCTATGCTCTAATTCTATTTGTTTAATTATCCAGAATACATTCAGATTGTTGCTGTTTACTCATGCGGAGTTTGTGTGTGTGTGTGTGTGGAATCAGCAGGTGGATGGGACGGCCTTGTTTTTTTTTTTTTTAATTATTATTTTTTTGAACCAGACCTCATTGATGTCCTTTACTTGTTATTTGGAAATGTGAATGGCATCTAGAGGGAGAGACTACTGCGAGTCTCACAGTAAGATAAGAAAAAGAGATTACAATGAAACGTGTGGGAAAACATTTTGCCATGACAAGTAACATCAAAAGGTGAAGAATAATCCAATCGGCTTAGTCTGTCTGACAACTTCCAAGGCTTTTAGACATATGAAAGGGTTCTGATGAAACATTACCAAATTCAAAGCAATGAAATGTTGAATGATGGCACAAGGCTTCATTTTAAGCCCAGTGTTCATATGGCAAAGTGTCTCAGAGCTGTGTGTGAAGATTTCCTGCACCCTGAAACTCCTCCTCCAAGAGAAAGTGACACTCGATTGAGGAGAATAGTGTGGAGGAGTGGGTGAATTCTGTCTCTCTGGCCATCACTGAGGTGTGTGTGGGTCAGGTCTCATCTGGAGGGACAAAAGATGAAGCCATAACAAGCTGTCAGCTGGTGAAATGTTCCTCTGCTGACAGGAGGATGAGGAGACGCAGCGCTGCAGTGACTCACTGATGCTCAACTGATAAATGATAAATTAGGTGACGGGTATGGGGGAGAGTGTGTAATAGCTGTTACTGGAGACACACACATGCATACACACACACACACATGCACAGAGTGTGACAAGCTGACCAAGGCCAGCAAAGCCTTATGGCTGAACATGGATTCACAGAATTTTCACTGGAATTCAAAAGGAAGTCGTGTGGATGATGACTCGTCATATAAACTCATGACTGTTAAAGCGCTAAATACTAACTGCTTAATATTGTGGAGCCGGCAATTTTATTATTTTTATTTAAAATTTTTAAAGAATACAACACAATGGGACATTCCGGTATAGAAAAATACTAAACATCGCTACCTGTCACCATCACAAAGTTGATTATTTTCCAAAAACAGCACATCCCATAGTGTTTTATTCCTTTTATACTACAGCAATTTGCAAAAGATTTTTTATTTATTAATTAACAATATGCCACACTTTTATCTGTTTTTAGTTTAACATTTCATGTTGTGAAACAGGTTAGTTCCTTTTAGCACTAACGTTATAGCGTAAAAGCCATTTCCTCATCAATCTCACATTTTCCCTCTTGAATTTAATAAAAGAAATCAAAAAGCACAACTTGTCATATTACTAAGACACCAGAAAACACAAACTCCTCTGTCCTGAAGAGTCTTCCATTGCAGAAAACTGTGTGTGTGTGTGTGTGTGTGTGTGTGTGTGTGTGTGTGTGTGTGTGTGTGTGTGTGTTTAAATTCTATAGCTGAAGCTTTCCCCCACGGTCATGTGTTATGAAACTAATACTTGCACATTAGTTTAGATGATCTTAGGTTTTCAGGGTTTATGACGTTACCAAGCCGTGATGAACTGTGTTGTTGTGCATTCAGGATGCAGAGTCACGCACAGAAATGAGCCAAATAAAAATAAATGAGCAGCACTAAATGCTCACGAAAACTTCAGGAGTTTGCCTGACAAATCCATCTTCACTAAACATGTCAAATTTTAGAGATGCAGGCTGCTCAGTGTTTTTTTTTCTGAGGCTGTTTAGGCCTATTTCACTCTTCTGGGTATTCACGCTCTATCCCTTCATCTGTCCAGTGAAATCTGTTTTCTGAGATCTCATTCTACAATGAAACCTCACAGAATTGATGTGAACCTCCTCAGGTCTTCTGCAAGACGTCTAGAACTCGGAAAAAAATACATGATAAAGTGCAGAAACACAACATTGTCTAAAACACTTACATTTTGTGTGTGTGTGTGTGTGTGTGTGTGTGTGTGTGTGTGTGTGTGTGTGTGTGTGTGGTAGGTGAGGTTATGGGATTGGAAGATTTAAGATGTTATAATAAAATTGATGTGGCTGTTTCTGAACTTCTGGGTGTTATTGTGTCAACACTTACACCAGTTCATTTATGCATCTTCAGTAAGTGCTCACACACACATTCACACACTCATTCACCACTAGGGGCAATTTAGCATAGCCAATCCACCTACTGGAAGGTGAGAGGAAACCATAGTTTCCAGAGGAAAACTACAGACACGGGAAAAACATGTGTAACTCCACACAGACCCAAGCTCAAGGGTCTATTTATATCTCCACCATATATAAAACATTTCAGCAACAGAAATGTTTCTCATAAAAGCATAAATAGTCATATTTTATCACATTTCCAAAGTTCAGGTCCTTCTTAGATGTCTATATGCATTTTATGGGTTTTTGATCTCAGCCATTAGTCACCAGTGCTTTGGTCATTTCAGCTGGTCAGAATCAGGCTGGCTAGCTTCTGATAGTCTTTCATCTTAGAAATGGAAGATTTGTGATGGCCGAAGCTCTCAAGGTGGAGAAACTCTGTGCTTTTCAAAGTAAGAGGATTTCAGACTCCTGCATTAAACCCAACACAATGGAGGGATTTGTCAAGTCTCCTCATAGGTGGAAGAGAAATTTCCAAATTTCTAACATGTCAGTAAAATACAGTACAGCTCTGAAGTACGTCTGCCTTTGCTCTTAACACTTTCAGTTCAGGCTCAGAGTATATTTTTCTTGCCTGTTTTTGGTGAGTTGTAAGTACACAATTGATGTCTCCCATTGTGCAACAGAAGTGTACACAAATCACAGATCCACTCAGGGCTTCATACGTAACTCCTGCCTTAAATTTACTTTGTGATCACTTGCTGTTATACAGTACATGGCCTGACACAGTATTCAGTATTCACTGTTTATCTAACACAGACCCAGGACATTTCCCCTCCCCACCAGAAGAGGCTGCATACCAGGAACACTAGCATGACCTCTGGCAAGTACTTCCTGGTTTCTTCCTGGATTTGAACTATTTAAACAACCCAAGGTTTTTCGCTTGGTTGGTTGGGGTTTGTGTTTGTTTGTTTGATTTGTCTCTTGTTTTTTTAATTGCTTTTGTTTCAGTGATGCAATAAGCATATCAAACTATGCATACATGAATGACTATTTTTAGACAAGTACAAGGGGAAAAAGAAAGGAGAGACATAAAACAAACTTAGATAATCCCTCAGATGAAAATAGCTTAATTTTCTTATCATTCAAAATTCCCAATGATCTCATCTAGGAAAAGAAATGTCTTTCCAGCTTCCTTGGTGGATTTGAGGCTGTGCACTGATTCATAAAGGCGCTTTACATAAGTCTGTCATAAATAAGCTAAGATTAGGTTTGAAGGAGGTTTTTCTTGCTTCGTGTAAATTAAATTCCCCCAACAGTGCTAGAAGCCGTATGGAATCATCTAGGAAACCCAACTCTTGTGATCCCTTTTACATTGAGTAAGTTCTGAGGCTTTGTTCTAAGCTGACTGACTTATTTATTACATTTTCACTTTGTTTGCTATAATTTCTAATACACCTCATTCTGCATCCGAGTCCCATATATTATAAATAAATTACATTCCTGCCATGTTCTAAAGCATTTGCTGTATAACAGTTTGCTTCCTAATGCTACTAGAAGCTCTGTTGAATGTTGTGTAGCACTGCTCACACGACATTCCCAGTTCGACAAAAGCAAAAATGATGCAAACACTTATTTTAACATTCCTACAACTAAAAATGTTGCAGCAGGGTTTTAGGAATAAATAAATAAATAAAACTCTCTGAAAAACACCTAAACTTTGATAGATTGAATTTAAAAAAAAAACGTTCTTAGAGGTCAAGATGATGAGCTGCGGGTAACATTGCCATCTCAGAGCTCTGTGCTTACTGGTTTGATTCTGAGTTCACTTATTATCCCCCTGTCTGTGTGGGTTTCCTCTGGGTTCTCCAGTTCTCCCACCTCCCAAAAACATTTCACTCAGTGCACTGGCTACGCTTTAGCTCCTGAAGGTGTGAATGATTGTGTGCATGGTGCCTTGCGTTAGACAGGCGTTCCATCCAGGGTGTATTCCCGGATCACGCCCAGTGTTCCTGGGATAGGCTCTGGAATCACCACTCTATCCGGGATAAAGCACTTACTAAAGATAAATGAATAAAGTTCCCAGAACTGTAACATTCAAAAAAAAAACCTTCTGCTAACCTATAATGATTAGTCATTACATCATATTTATGAATTACCGGTAAATTATCTTGTGCTAGCATTGTCCAATATTGTTCCTCTCTCGCACTTTTCATTTTCTTTAACATTATCTTAATTCCCCTCTCTCACCACTTTAGTCTTAGCATGTGAAAAAGTCCAAGAAATTCAAACTGAAAGTGCAGTGCTACATTGAATCGCACACTCTCATCGACATGTAGCCGCTTGGTAAATGACATTTCGGTCAATGTCCTGTCAGAGCTGAAGACAGCAGAGGAGTGAGTGTGCATTCATTATGCTAACAGCAAGAGATAATCTCCACTGTTTCCTCTCCTGGAGACATTTGGGAAAAGCAGCCAGTTTAGAGAGAGGTCAAAGCTCTTGACTCTTACTCGGTCATGCAAAAAGAACTGGGAACACACACGCGCACACACACACACACACAAAGATGAAGATCTGAATTCTGCTCAGACTGTTCACTGAGCTGTGATCTGATATGTCCTTACGAGTGTTGTATTTAGATGTTAGCTGGCTTTAACTGACAGCTGACCATGTTCCAATATTATATTTACATATCATGATCATTACCAAATACTTGATCACAGTGTATAATATTACAATAATAATGTATCTATTTAGGATGGAATTTTGTCCTGACCACCATGTAACTTTGTTTTCTGATCTGGGAACTTCTTCAAGACAGAAGTTTGCGCTTTGGTGCAGGAACGGCCATTTATAGGTGATAACAGGATCTGCTATTGTCTCACTGACATTTCACAACAATAAACATAACTATAAATGAATAATATGTATGACTCTTTCATAAATAAATAACAGTTAGCTATGGTAAATTGCTGTGATGTAAGTGGAATAAAACACCCCCGAACACCACATGCTTTTATAGGAAAATAATGAGCTTTTGTGTAGTCTGCTTTGCACTGACCTGTTGATTATTTTCCTATACCAGCACACCCTCACATGCTTTACTCCTTACATGACTACTGACCTATGGATTCTGACTACTGACTCTTGCTAGCTAGACATAGTACTTATGTTAATCTAACACTTTGATGTGAAGCTTGGTGAAACTGAACATCTAACACGGTATTTGCAGGTGCTCTGAACTCTTTCTAAACAAATAAATGTGAATGTACAGTCAATGACAGAATTATTGGCACCGTTCATGAAAACATGACACAGAATGATTCCAAATTTCCACTCGCACAATAGGATAAATTACTTACTTAATTATTCACTTACTTTTATTTACTTATTCTCATACGATTTTTTTTTTAATGTTAGCAATTTCACTTAAAATATATTTGATGAAAATACTGACACCCCAAAAAGATAAAATGAATGCAAATAATTGTCAGTTTTGAAAGAATTCTATTAGTTTTGGATATTTATTTGTAGATTTGCATTAAAGACAATAATCCATGTGCACAAATCTAAGAATATAACAAAGCTTAAAATGTTCTGCATCGGGGAGAGCCCAAGATCCTCTGCAACCATCTCAAACCTTGTTAGATGCTACAGGAACAAGCCATCCAATATAATATAATATCCAAATATCACTTCATCCGATATTAATTATGGGGTGCCATTAATTTTGAAAACCGTGTTTTTGCAAAGCAAAGACTAAGTATTGTTTATGCACTACTTACGAATCAATCTTGTATGTGAAAAAGTATCGGTACCATAGACCGTTATAAAACTATAGACCGTTTCAATGAGAAAAACAATAACAAAGTTACTTTTTGAAGGAGCATGTCCTTTTCTAAAACATTTCCAGTTGCGCCATTTTTAAATAAAAAGCTATCAAAAAAATGATTAGCTTGCAGTTAATGAATCTCCAGAGAACGAACAAATGAGATACGTGTACATATAGAAATGAACAATAAACAATCGTTTGTGATTCCTAGATGCTTTATACAAGGATGTGAGAAAACAGGGGTTTTTTTCCCCACAGACTCAAAACTTATGACTTACCCTGGTGTGTATCATTACTTTGTTGATACGGAGTGTGTTTACACCAGGGAAGTGCTGACACTGTATCATAGTTTGGAAGCTTGCAACTACATTCTTAGAGGAAAGGTGTGAAATATTTCCTTCTAGAATGAGGATGGCATCTGTATTGTGCATTGTATAGTTGGAACAAGTCAAATGCTGTGGTTTATTGATAGAAGAATGGGGAAATTGCAAGCAGACCCTCTACATGTGTGGCTGGGTGAGTTAGCTAGCTAATTGGTTAGCTTTCTTGTTTGGCAAATGAATGCATTACATAGCTCAGTATTCACCTGTTTAGGATACAACATGCAGTTCGTTTTGGCCTCTGGTTTTAAATATCTCTGATTATCAGATTAGGCTGGGTTTGTAGTTATGTTGCTGTAATTCTTGCGGCTGTGGAACAATATGAAAGGGAAAGGCTTAAATGCCTCGTCTGTGGCCTGAGAAAATATCTGACAACAGAACAGCATAGTCCTTATTTTAATTTTGGCCTTAAATCAACGTACCAGATGAAATTATGGTCCTTCTCTATTGTTTTGAATGCTGTTTACTGCCAACCTGATATGTCCTAGGAACAGCGACATCACTTCCTGCACTCTTGTATATTGGTTTGCAATGGTCTATACATCATTCTCTTGCACTTAGGTTGAGTGTCATTGCATGTTTTATTCTATTTTATATATTTATCTTTGCCAAAGGGTCCCTGGTGGTCTAGCGGCTAAGGATCCTGCGCTGTCAGTGCTGCAGCCCAGGTTTGATTCCTGGGCAGGGAATCAACCCAGCCCCTGGGAATGTCCTTTCAGTGCTGGTCCCAAGCCTGGATAAAATGGGAGTGTTGTGTCAGGAAGTGCATCTGGTGTAAAACCTGTGCCAAATCAAACATGTGGGCCAGTGATCCGCTGTGGCAACCCCTAACAGGAGCAGCTGAAAGAACAGCGACATGTTTATCTTTGCTAAATTTTAGGAAGGGTGGCAATAATTCTGGAGTATGCAATTCCATTATCCCACCACTGTGTATCCTTTGAGAGAGTGAATTGCATCATACGACAAATCACGAGAGGCACAACACACTGTTATAGCAGATGGGAGAGAAAAAGAGCTAAATAAACAGCTTATACGGGATAATAGCTGATCTGTGCTTCCATTAAGACTGATGGGATTCGCAGTCATCTCTTCAGAACTACATTTTTTATTGAGGTGCAAAGTGTAAAAACTCAATTTAGGTTTGTAAAATGAACTGCTGTATGGAAATGATACTCATAGCATCAAGTTATCGCTTATGTTTGGGCTATTTTAGTGCATCACTGCAGTAGAGATTACTGCAGGTTTTGATGAGGAGGTCTGGGGTGAAAGATGGTGTTGGTCAGCTGTAGAGTTTAAGAGCAAGAAAATGAGACACGCAAAGCGAGAGACAGAGAGAAAGAGCTGCTCTCAGACGTCTGCTTATCCAGCAGAGAAAAGCTGGATGTCCTCCTCAGTTCACCTGACTGGCGATGTGATGAGTTTTGTCATGGCAGGTATTAATGAAATGTACTCTTAAACCTGGCACTGAGTCTCTCTCTCTCTCACACACACACACACACACACACTCAGGCCATCTGCTTCTGAGTGGATCCAAGAGGACGAGGGCTAACGTTTTGGTTCATCATTGATGGGATTTTAGAAAAATGACTTGAAATGAATAGATAGTTTCTTCACAATGGCTGTATTATTATATGGTGATCACCTGAGAACCACTGCTGTAATTATAAAGACTGTCATGTTCTCATTATTCTCTTATTCCCTTAGTCACAATCTGCTCATATTGAATATACTTTACAGTATACAGAAGAGTAATTACTTATAATCTTACTATCTGCTGTCACACAATATAGGACAGGTTCCCTTTTGAATCTGGTTCCTCTCAAGGTTTCCTCCTTCTCTCATTTCTCAGGGAGTTTTTTCTTATCATTGTTGCCTCTGGCTTCTTCATTAGAGGTCTAAATTTATATCTGGGTTTATTTAAAGCTACTTTATGACAGCTTTTTTTTAAAACAATTTTAACAATGTCTATACACATAAAAGTGAACCTACATGGAAGATGTGACATAAAATCTGTACAGTGTACAAGTAAGATTTGCCCCAAAAACATTAACCATAGAAAGTCATCAATAATTCATCAATAATTAACCTGAGCTCAATTTCAGATTTTGTAAGTTGTCTATAAAATGATGAAATAAACTGCCCGGCCAAAAAAAAAGTCGCTGTTTAGATTTTAATAGGCAAATACATAAGAGTCTATGAATGGATCATAGTTCTTTTAATCTTAAAAGATGAAGTGTGTAGCTTTTTAGTTCTTTAATAACCATGTAGAAAGACGTATCATGGCCATATTCCAGGACGACACTGCCGAGATTCAACAGGGTTAAAATTGTGAAAGAATGGCTCAGAGAGAAAGAATCATTTTCACACATGAATTGGCACCTCTGAGTCCTGACCTTAACCTCAGTGAAAGTCTTTGGGATGTGCTGGGATGTGACTTTACAGAGTGCTCACCTCTTGCATTGTCAATTGTGAAAGAATGGCTCAGAGAGCATGAAGAACAAGATCTTGACCAAAAATTGATGCACCTCTTGATGGAAATAACATCACAACACTTACTTCCATCAAGCGGTGCATCAATTTTTGGTCAAG
Source organism: Pangasius djambal (assembly GCA_022985145.1). Classification (NCBI taxonomy): domain Eukaryota; kingdom Metazoa; phylum Chordata; class Actinopteri; order Siluriformes; family Pangasiidae; genus Pangasius; species Pangasius djambal. Next base: position 5,065,398 of record CM040980.1, on the reverse strand, counting down.
ATCTTGTTCTTCATGCTCTCTGAACCATTCTTTCACAATTTTATCCCTGATGAATCTTGGCAGTGTCGTCCTGGAATATGGCCTTGATACGTCTTTCTACATGGTTATTAAAGAACTAAAAAGCTACACACTTCATCTTTTAAGATTAAAAGAACTGTTGCCAAACATATAACATGCTAGAAACATTATCATCACTCTAATAATGATCCATTCATACACTCTTATGTATTCGCCTATTAAAATCTAAACAGTGACTTTTTTTTGGCCGGGCAGTGTATCATATCAATGTTTCTGCTTTCTGGCAAGCTTTCTAATGAAAAATGTATTTGAATGTGTATCTATTTAGAACACGTTACCTGTTACCTTAATAGTGAATTGGATGGGGTTACATCCCTGTTATACACACATTCACACACTCATCCTTGCTAAGTAACATTTCGTTTAGCTTCATTAGCTCTCACAGATTCTCTTCCATTAATCCTGACAGTGAATGACTTTCAGCTTCTCTGGTGTTCAGACAGATTGGAACACACACCATGTTCCCTGAAAGAGCCGATTTTTTTTTTTTCCCCTGTAACAGCTCAATCCAGTGAGCGGCCACCCTGAGAATTGATCTGCAATTACTGACAGGTCGCCTGCAGTTTCTCTGAGAAAACACTCCTCATGCTGAGATTTAGAGAAGGAAAGGGAGCCAGATACAGAAGGAAAGTGGGACACAAAGAAAGATAAGAGAAGCTGAGACATGGTTAAAAAAAAAAAAAGAGAGAGAGCTCCTGTTTCACACAAAATACTGAGGGAAGTGGTGTTTCAGTGGTTAAAGGCTACTAATAAGAAGGTTGTGAGTTCACATCCCAGCATTGCCGGGTTGCTATTGCAAGTTGATATCCGTTTCTTCACCACTTTTGTGCTTTTAATCATTGCCCACAGCAGCCATATGAGGATTTGCAGTTGTTAAGGTGTTTGTTCCTTCCTTCCTTCCTTCCTTCCTTCATTCATTCATTCATTCATCTTCAGTAGCTTAATCCTGTTCAGGGTATGGATGGATTCAGATCAGCATAGCCAATCCACATACAACCATCTTTTAAAGTATTAGGAGGAAACTGGAGAAACCCGGAAACCAAAACAGACACAGGTAGATCATGGAAAACTCCACACAGACAGTACCCTGGGCTCAGGATCAAATCCTGGTTGCTCCTCGCACCATCATGCAGCCCCTGCTAATGAAAAATAAACACGCATTTAAAAATTATTATATATATTCAAACTATTTACATTTACAGCATTTTGCAGACACCCTTATGCAGAGTGACTTACAGAAGTGCTTTTCGGTCTCCATGGAAACTATCCTCATGCTAGTGCAAATAGGTCAGGGTGTTACAATACCTGCAAGCCGAAACCTTTTAGAGAGGGGTTAGTGTGACCCACAAGCACAACTATATAAACAGTTCTTTCCTCCCTTCCTGAAAATTCAGTGCAGGTTTAGGGCTCATTTAAGTGTTTGGTAAAGAAGTAGGTCTTCAGGTTCTTAGCTGACTTAGCTGTTGGGCAGAAGTTCATTCACCAGCTGAGTGCCAGGACAGAGAAGGCTCTGCATGGCTTGCCTGTCTGCTTAGATACAAGCAAAAAATATTCTGTACTAATTCACAGTACAGATTAATGTCTAAAAGTATTTCTGAATTTTCACATTGGATCAGAAGTATGAAATGTATTATGATCATGTATAAGCTAATCATAATCATCTCACTATTGAGAAAGCAATCCAGCACACTCACGTTTATTACACATTATTACGACAGCGACGTGGACTTAAATAAAATTAGCCTTGACTCGACTGTCAGTTATAGCCTGTATGAATTTACAGTCTATGGCTAGAAAGAAATTTTCTTGGTTACACAAAAGTAAAAAAAAAAAAAAAATCCAGCAGGAAAAATTGTATTTTAAATCTCATAGATTGGCAATGGTAATTCACTTTGTTTTTAAGTTTCTAAAGTTGGATCGTCATGTGACCGAAACTGACTGACATTTTTTTGAAACAGTGAGAGAACCCACGGAAGTGATGCCTATGATAAAGGATCATGATGTCTCATTAAGCCCTGAGCTTTTGCCCTGAGTCAGACCTCATAGTTTATATGTAACAGTGTAATGTCTCTGCTCTCTTTCTCTCACTCTGTGTGTGTGTGTGTGTGTGTGTGTGTAGTGTGTCCAGCTTCACTAATGAGTCCCCGACGCCCCTGAAAAGCCTGTGGTAAAACTCCAGAATAAATGAAAATCCTTTCTCCATTTTAAAAACAGCCTCCTTAATGGCGTCTCTTTGTTTCCCCCAGGCTTGCAAGGTGAAAAATCATTCAACATTAAAAGGAGACTATAATGAGAGCGATTCGGAGGTGACGGGACTTTCGGTGCTCAGCATTTTAATAGGTAGACGATTGGCAGGGAAAATATCAATGACCTCACAGGTGACACTCAGACTTTGTGAAGGATTAATTACCCAGAATGCATTAGGATGGCGGGCTTGTTAGGAGGATGGGCGTGGCAGGATATTGGTCTGTGATTATGTCAATATTACTGCTCCGTTTTTTCACCACTTCTGTCAAATAACCAGAGCCCTAGGAATTAAGTGAGAGCTAATGAGATTTCTGGAGGTTCTGTTAAACAGCAAAGTACAGCGTCATTAAGAGAGACAGCTCGTCCTGTCTCATCCTGCAGGGGACATCCAGAGCAATGCATTATGGGTTTATTGAAAGGTGGGCAACTAGATCAGACTTATTAATGCAATTTGATTTTGCGATTTAAAGGAAAAGTCTGTCCTGAAACACATTACGTATCTTTATAGTGAAATTCTTATGATGTGTTTAGTGTAGAAGTATGAGTTTTTGATTGTTGTTTTATTGTATTTTCAAATTGTTGCTGGAACTTTGGTTCGCCCCAAAGTGCAATAAGCGCCAGCGTCTGTTCTCTACTCCAGACCCTCTACGACCGCTTGGACGCCATGTTGTGAATGGAGCATGATCATATGACCATGCAAACATCTGAGCTTGTAGAAAACACAGCCTGCTTGAAACTCACTCCTTCTGTGGTCATTTTATTGCTGTCTGGATCCGAGATTATCGTTGAGAAGATGTGTAAAAAATGTGTTACTGGCATCCCCGTGATAAACTAATCCAATCCGAATAGGGCTTAACACAAATGTAGACATGTCCTGGATTCGGATTTTTCAGTGTTTGCTGAGTTTTCTTCATCATATGACTACACTACTAGATCATCTTTTTCCTTCTTTAGCTTGGTATAGTGCTTAGCATGGACCTATTTACACAATATAATAATTAAGAAACAATACCTAAGCTAACCGGCTGCCTAAAAACAGCACTGTATTAATATTAGCTAAAAGTAACTACAATACAGCTTAGCAAGTGTTAGTGTTCCCTCTCTAGAAGTATCTTTTAAGTAGCTAGTTAAATGTGTGTGTGTGTGTATGTGATTTGTATGCATGTGTCTTAAAATAATAATGTAAGTTACATTAGATACACTAGCTAGCCAATGTTAAACAATCTAGCTACCTATCTCTGTCTTTCCTTGTCTCCCCCTCTCTCTTTCTGTATGTCTGTGTCCCTCTCTCTTTCTGTCTGTCTGTCCTTCTCTCTCATGTAACATTTACGGCATTTTGCAGACGCCCTTATCCAGAGTGACTTACATTTATCTCATTTATACAACTGAGCAGTTGAGGGTTAAGGGCCTTGCTCAAGGGCCCAGCAGTGGCAGCTTGGTGGTGCTGGGGATTGAACTCATGACCTTTTCAATCAGTAGTCCAACATCTTAACCACTGAGCTACCACTACCCTATGTAACAACAGGTGGCAGCTGAAAGTCAGGGCATCTTACGATTCATGAGCTACTGATTGAATTAGCTATTTCGTATTAATTATTTTGCACACACACATAGGAATCATGCAAATTCAGACAGACACACACACACATCAGATGAGCAGATGGAAAAGAAAAATGTGACTCATTGAAATGGGTCTCTCTGTGGTCATTTGGCACCCTGCCCGCCAGCCGAGGCACAATTAATACCAACTAACGAATGAAGTAAACTCATCTAATGCACCAGGCTTTGCAACATATCAAGCCAAAGTAGTGTTGTCATTTCTTAGAGTACTTTTAATTTCTCTGTTTTAGCAAGTTTCATCTCACACAAGGGTGAGGATTTTATTTCTCTAACTTTCTCAAGTGAACTTTATTTCTCTAAATGTCAGTGAACTTTGGGTCCAAACGTAACAGATCTGGAATCTGCAGGTCTGTTCATTCAGCCTACACACTCCAGATAATTTTTCTTTCTGCAGTTTTGCTTTTGTCCAAACCTGGTTCTGATTTTCTTCTAACTTTCTTCTAACTGTGATGTTTCAGACACTCTGCTCTACAGGTACTGAATCAGACTGTGTCACACAGTGAACTGGATAGTGAACTGAATTTTTTTGAATTAGTGTTCCCAGGTTAGTCCTTGCAATGAATTACTGAATTAATTAATTAATTACTTGAAGATGAAAATGAAGATGAAGAAGCCTTTATTTGTCACATATACATTACAGCACAGGGAAATTATTTTTGCGCATGGAAAGTCTGGCTATTCAGAAGGCAGCTGCCTTCTGAGGTCCAATGTTTTGGCTTAAACTGATCATGTACAATTTTTTCTGTAATAGGAAATCCCATGATTCTGGTCACTGGAACAGAGTTCTTTGGAGACCAGTTGCTGTTGTTGCAACCAATGAGCATGTTTACAAATCCCTCGTATTCAATTCGGTTCATTCAATTAAATTTTATTTGTATAATAGACGTTGTCACAAAGTAGCTATTCAGAGGTCTTAATGTAGAATTCGATCCCTAATGAGCAAACCAGAGGCAGCAGCAGTGAGGAAAAACTGCCTAAGACAACATGAAAAAGATATCTTAAGAGGAACGCGACTCCAAAGGGATGTGTGATGCTGGATAGTGGGAATCTAAATGATTACAGTGTACAGGAGTAGAAGAGTAAAGACAAACATTACTAAGTGTGTTTACAGGATGTTCAGTATGAGCAGATTGTGAACAAGAGTTCTAGGATGAGCACAATACAGTGTTTCTGATTACAGCAGCAGCTCTGAGGTACAAATCTACAGAATCCAGGTGAGAGTATACACTGAAGCAAGGGTGAGATCAATGACTGCTTTAGATAAACGTTTTTAAACAATGAAGATGTAAATTAAACTCTGAAATGAAGAGAAACCTATCAATGAAGAATGTTTTTGTTTTTAATTGCTTGAATTTTTATTGTTGCATCAAAGTGAGTGAAAGCGTTCAATTCAATTCAATTTTATTTGTTTAGCACTTTTAACAATGGCCATTGTCACAAAGCAGCTTTACAGAAATAAATACATTCAGAATATACATTTTAAATGTATGAATTTATGCCTAATGAGCAAGCCAGAGGTGAAGGTGGCAAGGAAAAACTCCCTGAGACGACATGAGGAAGAAATCTTGAGAGGATCTTCTATATCTTCTATATCTTATAATCTTCTATAACTGTGTACTACATGGTTTAGCTTTCAGGGATTTATTATGCAAGTGAAGTAAAAACCTGCCCCTGTTAGTCTCAGCCTCATTTAGATCAAAACAGATCCAGAGTCTGGCAGTGGAGACAGAGAGACCTGTGTGTAATACAGAAAGCAAGAGAAAGCTGTCTGTAATAGAATGAGAGAGAGATACACCTGTCTCTTGATCCGGTCTCTCTCCGTCTCAATTTCAGTCTTTAATTGGCCATCACAAACTAAACCCCTTTTTCATTCATCCAAAAACTGCTACACACAAGAAATTAAACCGTCAATCACCCAGCAAAGCTCTCGCATTCGTTCGTTTCTCTGTGCATAATGCTAACTACAGGGCGCCATCTTTAACATTTTCACACAGAGACTAAATTCATTCATTTTGTACTTTGTTTAAAAAACCAATTATTGTCTTGCTAAATGTGTGTACACTGAATTAACAGAAAAAATGTGGATGACAGGGTGAACATAATTCACTAGAATTTGAGTTAGTGTGTCGTAAAGAGTTATATCTTAAGAGCGAGTAATTGAATGTTTGTAGGATTTATATGGCTTTATCACTGTAACTAGCAGATGAAGTGATTAGATTTGGGAATTGATCCGAACAGGATGAAGGTCACAGCAAGGTCAAATGTCTGAAATGTCTGTCGATAGTTTTTCCTGTTTTGAAGTATATTTTTAGGGAATTTATGCGTACAAATTAGTAACAAGAAGGATTAGGCATGTTGATGGCAGAGGCATCCCTGCCAACACCTTTGGCATCAAGTTTTACTTCTCATGATATCATGTTCTCTCATGATATGGGCTTGAACAAGGAGCAGTATTAAGTCCAGCACCACTGGCTCTCTTAATACTACCACATTATGTAATCCATGTCATGACTGTAAATACACTGAAAATTCTGACATACAGGTACATGTTGAGGCCAATATTAAATACATAAATATGACAATATTAATTACTTACCTATAGTTTCATGGCTTTGAAGTCCACATAGGGTTTTTTTTTTCTTTTTTTCACTGAGGACATCAAAGGAGACAGCATTTTAATCTGAGACACTGTTAATCTCAAAGACCTAAGATACACTTTAAGTATAAAGTAAATGTAGCAGATAAGTGCTTGGTCAGCTTGTCCTTCAAAACGCAGGCAAGTTTCCTGTACAGGCGAGACCATTGAACTAACCAAAACACTTGTTCTTCATTAACCTCATTATCCTGATCAGGGCTGGGCACGGAGCAGGAATACACTTTGGATGGAAAATTGTCGCAGGCCACGGCACACACATTCACACACTCATTCACACCTAGGGGCAATTTAGAGTTGCCCTAGTCCACATACCAGCATTTTTTGGGAGGTGGACGGAAGTGGCAACACTACTTGTGATGCCACTATGCCACCCTTAAGAAAAACAGAATTGTGGCAACTCAGAATTGTGAATTAAAAGTCCAGTCATTGGATGTAATTCTCAACAGTAAATAGTGTTTTTTTACCCCTGCCTAAGCTTTACACTTTTTGACTCTGTACTTCAGGTTCATCTTGCCACATAATGATGTTTATTTGAAAGCTTGCCATCTTCACATTTATCTATACTATATGGCCAAAGGTTTGTAGACACCTGACCATGACACTTATATGTGCTTGTTGAAAGGCACTAAGGCCTCTTGGTTTCAGTGAAGTGAAATTGTAATGCTTGCAGCGTACAAAGACATTCGATACAATTGTGTGCTTCCTTGTGGGTGTGATGATCAGATGTCCACATACTTTTGGCCATATAATGTATCATCATATTACACTTTTTTATTTTTTAATTGTCATCGTTTTGTTCTATCGTACTGAAGATGACAGGCAAGAAAAAAAACATGATCTGCTTATTCACTATGCAGTTTGTAAACCTCTGCCACTGCAGTGCATTTGGGGATTTTAGGAGAGCACTGGATGTCAACTGTCTGTAAGGATTACATGTGATTGTAAGTACGTATGATGTCACAAGCGTCATCATACTACTGTGTAGATGGATATAGAATATAGAGATGCATAAACGTAACAGCCTAAGAGATACATTTATACAGTTTAGAAATGATTCATGTGAATTAAAGTGCTAGTGCTGAGAGTGGGGATGAGAAAACTGTTGGTCTTGTCCTCAGAAGCGTAATGTTAACGAGTCACACGACATGATAAAGAGACTGTGTGGACGTTGTGCTAACGAAAACGGCCCTAATGTTGATCTTAAATCACAGCAAGAAAGAAAGAGAGTGTGAACCATTTGTCCAGAGTTTCTGTATTTCTAGCGTTTGTCAGTTTGGGCGAGTATTTCATAAATGCCACAGCAAGCAGCAGTGAGCATCTGGATGGTAACACACATAACCCAGACCATCTCCTGGCACTTCTGATTGTCTGTTTCCACCCCAGAATTAACCATTCACCATTCAGGCTCAAATCCCATTCAGCGCTCAGGTTTATGAGAGACTTTTCCTGTCCCATAAATCCCTTTGGCCTCTTGTTTATATGGAAGCTGAGACTGAGACAGTCTGGTCCTCTCGTAGAGCCAAGTCTGCAGGAACGACACTTTAATAGCAGATTGCACTGATATTAGAGAGAGGAATATGTGTGTGTGTGTGTGTGTGTGTGTGTGTGTGTGTGCACGAAGGTTTTGGTGTTGGTTTTTAAAACATAATTAGCCTGTTCATTAAGTATACCAAAGGCTCTAAGAAGGTCTGTAACAATTCAGAAATAATGTTTCTGCAATACTCTAAAACCATTTCCAGTAATGAATGTTTGTTTGACAATGCTTTTTATTAAACTGTTGCTCTCATAACATTTCACTGAGACAAAAGTCATTTGCACACACTTTTTTTTTTTTTGCCTCGAGAGATAATAATGCAATTTTATTTTATTAAGAGTGAACCATTCCATTTTTTTTTTTTTTTTGCAATTTAGCATTTTTATCTAATCAGCTCTTTAGCACTGGCTCTGTGTTCTTTATGCTTGGGTGATTTTTTTTTTTTTAATTTCTACACAAGTGGCAAATTTTGTTTATCTTTTTTCATTGCCATATTTCTGAATCAATGAATTTGTTTTAAAACAAACCAAAAGTATCAATTTCAGACTCAGAAAATTAACTAACAGGTGTGAAAATGCTATAATACCAATATTATGAAAATGTTAGTGTTTACATTCCTACAAATATGGAATGCTGCAGCAATGGTATAGGAGCTATAACTATGAAATAGAAAATGTTCTTTGAACACCTGGAAAACTTGATGCGTTGAACATAATGTGAACCAAAAGCGCCTAGAAGCATAACATTCATGAGCAGATTGTCTGCTATACTGGAAGCTCAGTCAGGAGACGCACATGATCAACTTTAAACTACAATTTGAGTAAGTGATTTTTATTTCATCGCTCATCTTCAGTAAGTGCTTTATCCTGGTCAGGGTTGTGGTGGATCCAGAAACTATCCCAGGAACACTGGACATCCCAGAGGAAACCCACACATACACAGAGACAACAACATGTGATTTTATTTTCTTAGATTGGTCATTAGCGTTTAATTAACACACAATATCTTACGGAAATATCATACTTTTGCCTTTTGCATTTTGTAAAATGCTGTGGTTTCATACATGATGTAAAAACATGACTAGTGTGTATCAGTCACTCAGAGTCAAGGTGTGAACCGGATGTATGGGACACAACAAAAAACAATAAGTGTGAGGGATTGGGAATAAAAATATAAAGAAAAAAAAAAGCACAAGTGGAAACTGCAGAGAAACATGCAGGGGAAAAAAACGCAACGAAACAAAACCAGAGTGGGAAGAAGGAAAACCAATTACATTTTCCTTCTAGGCTGCTGTTGTGGGAACTTTTTGGCATGTAGCAGAAGGCTTTAAACAGTAGGAGACAGACAGCGTACCCCAGGCCACAGCCAGCCAGTTTGACTTTTTAAAGTTGTAATATCTCCGGCTCATGTGTTTCTTTTTTTTCAGCTCCCGGGTGCTGAAGTAGTGCTCTTAGTGGAGGTGGAAGTGACTTTAGTCTTGATGTGACTGACAGATCCTTTCTTCAGAGCAGACCTTTTGTCTCGCTTTTTGGAAAGATTTGACAGCTTCCTCAACATCACTACAATAAACACACAGCACAAAACTCAAGGTTATTCCAACAGTACAATAATAACACAGCAGACTTTAAAGATTAAATGAAAAAATATTAATTATTTATTAAAATTTAATTATATCATAGTTTTGATTACAGATTAAAACTTGTTTATAGTCTATTATTAGTTTATAGCTTGATAAGGAATTGTCTACTGCTCTTAGTTACACAAAGTTAAACGAAATATTTAATGTAAAGCAAGTCTGCTGGAGAGGTAACATTAGCTAACTACTTGGCTGGCTGAATATTAGCAAGTGGGTAGCCGGGTAACCTAGCTAATTCTGGGCTGCTGTTCGACCTCACATCACGTTTGGGCGCTCTCTAAGAGTTCGCTATCCAAACACAGAAGAAAAGCAACTGGCAACGTGCCATGAGTCCAAGGAATTCCATTATATTTTGGGAATAGGAATTTCATTAATTATATTTCAGTGTATAATGGATTACTATTGAGGCATTGCAAAATCTGCTTCAGGAAGAGACACTATTAACGTGATTGCAGTTATATGCTAATACAGGCTATTTTTTTAACCTAGGAAATGAAGTGACAATACATCACAGAAAGTTTAAAGCTAAATTCTCTCACGTGACATGAACATGGCAAGTGGAAGAAGTGTGATGTCAAAAGATCTAGTGTGCACGTGCATATCAAGCTTAAACGTCCTGAATCCATATCCAGCACACAGAAGCTTCACCTTCCTTTACCTTCGACCTCTGGATGACTTTTCCTTAAATCCCCATCATGCACTGCAGAATACTGAAGCTCCTCGCTGCCCTCAGAGCCTGTGTTAAAAACAGCCTGCTCGTCTTATTTTCCACAGACCTTAATTAAAAATCACTTCAAATAAGAAGTGAGACGCACTCACGTGACACACTCAGTACGATGTAGCTCTGTCGGCCTTTCAGCAAAGTGCTGACGAGATCCACGCTGTGCTCCATCTCCATCAAGTGCACTATCTCTCCAGTTCGGTCCAGCAAGTCCACTTGTACTAAAGAAAAGACAGTAGTTTACTCTCAGACACTCGAGTAAAGTAGTGAAGCTCAAGGCACATTATTTTGTATTTCATTGCCTCCATTTTTGTATAGAGACAGGATCTTGATCTTTTAACTGAGATTAGATTTATATAGGAAGAGCTTTAAGATGAGAACCTTGTGGATCCAGTTTGCACTTCTCTTTTAAACAGTGGATGAAATTTACAATGCGGCAGTTGAGGTTGAGCAGCTCAGCTCTTTTCTCTGAAGGAAGGAAATTATTAACTAATTAATTAATTAATATAATTTTTATTACAAAAGTGTGATTAATAAAATGTAAAATCGTCATGTGATTTCTAAACCTATCATTTTTCTGTGATAAATAACTAAAATGTTAATTGTAAGGTAACTGTAAATGCATTCAGAGTGTATCCAATAACATGCTCCTAAATGGCCAGGGAAGTCCTCATTACAATCCCGCCATAATTAACTACCCAAAACACCAGTGAATGCACTCCTTAGTTTGTTTAATCACATTTTATCTGATTAATTTATTAGTATCATCTTATTAACTGTCATAAATGTATTTTATGGTAACCTTAATAATATGGCGTCATCGGGTTGAATGTAGTCCATGCCTTAATTTATTAGCAAGTAGCAAATTTAAGTAGCAAATTTGTGTCGTCACTGCTCCTACTACTGTCGTCTACTACTAACATCCACCCACAATGCATGACCACGTCAGGTATATAATATAATTGTAGAGATTACGATTTTATTTGAAATTCATTTCTGGCTATATGCTATTGTTCACAATATTCTCTCTAACACTGAAGGTTCAGAAAATTGCTGAACAGGTTCCTGAACTCACCTCCAAGTATCACAGTCACAAACATGTCTAATGGAGTTTGATGAGAGAAACCTTGCTTCTTCGAGTTGATCTCATAGCTGGAGTTCTTGGCTCCTGTTCAGATGTTCAGTAGTAAGACAAACTCACATGGTGCTACAGTATGAGGTTAATGTTGTTAACTACAGACTTACATAGTGACCAAGGCCAACAGAGGACGTCCTACAAGTGTGTACAACTCTCTCTCTGTCTGTCTGTGTGTGTGTGTGTCCGCGTGTGTGTCTTTACCTTTATTTGTCTCCATGGAGTCAGTACACAGAAAGACAATGTTGAGATTTTAACTGGTTTGTAAGGACAGAGACGTTTGCCTGCACAGGTGAAGTCCCCGATTATAAAAACCTAAGCTTTATACATTATCTGGTTTCTAGTGTAAACATTTCGGTTAGCACAACTTTGTGTAATAATGAACCACTCTAAAACTAGACTTTGGTAATTGCAGAAAGTCAAACCTGATTTTTGATTTCATAACAAATGTGTGGTGGCTACAGTCGGTGTCGATGCGACAGAATTCTGGCAAACAGTTAAAAAAAGTTGAAAAATCAGGTCTTCGCCATACTTCAACATCTCTTTATGAACTTTCTGAAACCATAAATACTGTATATTTCACCAAATTATGTGGACATGTTTCTATTTACTTAAAAATATTACAAAGATCATCTGAATAAATGACTTGGGGTGGTCCCCCTGTCTTTCAAAGATCCAATATAAGGTTTAATTTTTGGCATTCGCTTCAACTTATTTGTGATGAACTAATGTTAGAATTATTTTGGATTTTTTTTTGAAACACACACAGAATGGGATGAAGCGGAGCTGTGCTGTGGGCTAACTGTAACAAGCCTATCGATGACTGTCGTGTCACATGATTACACAGAGTGACACGCCCCCTACATTTAGCTCCATTAGGGCTAATATCTTTTAGCTTGTTTTGGTGACGTTTTCATAATACTTCATCAGTAGGCAGGTCATGGACTCAGTGGCAGGTGTAATGAATGTGAACGAAGCGGATTATCATCCTTTTCACCCTAAAATGTGCTTGGAGGAGAAACTAAAAGTTGATAGACTGAGCATATTGAACATTGTCTAATCAAAGTTCAAATTACACAGAAGTGTTTTTTGGTTTGCATAAAAGGGTTACAACTGTATACCATGTTTGCTATTCAGAGGAAATGCAGCATGAACCCAGTCGAGGCTTGAAACAAATTATTATATTTTTAGATTTATCATAATTTTATATTTAAAGTATTATATTAGATTTATACTATCACTAATGCAGCTCCTGATCTTCTTTAAGTTTGTGTATGTGTGTGTTTGTGTATGTGTGTGTGTAATAATTTGCTCCAATATTATTTATATTTACAGCATTTAACAAACTCCCTAATCCAGAGCAATTTACATATTATTATTATTATTATTATTATTATATAAGTATTGGTCAACCCTTGGTTAGCCCTAGTTTAGTTGTTGAGCTATTGGTGGATATTACATTTTAGCTCTTCCATTTGATATCACCACCAGCTGCGAATGAAGATGACTAAAATTCAGTCTGAATTTCTCTCACACTGAATGTCATGCTTTGATCGAGTTGTTCTATAGCTACCTGCCAGAGTGAAATGGATCAGTGAAGCCTAATCAGTTCAGCTTTTATTCAGATACTTTTAAAATGTGATACTGATGCACTGCAGTCAGAATGAAATCTTTAAATACAATTTTCTCCCTTTTCACTTTTGGGGGTAATCTGATTTTAAAATGCTAGTATTTTACCTGATTCAGATACATGTAAAAGAGAAACATATTTCAGTTCAGCACAGGCAGTTTTTGGAATTATATATAGTAGAATAGTAGTAGAGGGGGAATATCTGATCTCTGACAAAAAATGGCTTTTTGACTTGATATCTGTATAGACGTCAACATATGGACATCTTTTAATATCATCTACACAAATAGTTCCCATTAACTTGTGAGACAGCTCAATCAATCAATCAATCAATCTATCTATCAATCTGCTCCCAAATGGTTGTAGTCATTCATTAATTCATTCATTCATTCACCACTTTATCCTGGTCAGGGTTGCAGTAGATCTGGTTGGGATTCCAGTCCATCTCAGGGCACCATGAACAAAAACAGACTCAAGTCTGTGAGTTCACACCAATGGGGCATTTATCATAGACAATTCTCCCATCGGCATGTTTGTGGGAGGAAACTGGAAAACCCAGAGGAAACAGGGAGAACAGTGAGCTTCTGAACAGTGATTCAACAGTGTAGTCCCTCAAAATTATCGGCACTGATACTCAAGAAGCACTTGATGCGTATTGGATGAATTTTTGGACTTCATGAATCATAATGTGTATAACTTTTGTACACAACAAGTGTAAACTAGTGTCTTTTTCATTGGGTATTCTGTTGAGCAAAAATAAATGCAAAATCGTGCAGATGTATTAAGTGCATTTTCAATTATTTGTGTTAATTCATGTATTCCAGTGTGTGTGTATGTGTGTGTGTGGTCCCTAGATCAGTTATCACTGTAGGAAGAAAGACTACAAAGAAAGAAAGAAACAGGAACACAGATTACATAAACCCCTTCAGCCCTCACTTTCATATGAATTAGAAACCGCTTTTGGAACTTTGATTAGTTAATTATTTCAGATGAATATTAAAATCCAAATTTGTGCTCAGTGTTGCACATCTGTGGATGATCAGTGCTGCGGTTTGTCCACCAATCTGGAATGTTCTCTCGGCAGAGTTTTATGGTGGCTCATATAAATAGCGTGTCTTTGTGAGAATAAATTTATTGGGGCATTTCCTCAGCCAATTGAATCTTCAGTCACTTTGAAGATTGATACTGCCTGCAACCATTTCTGTTGAGTATTCAGATTCAGTGCATTTTAATGCACTATTTGCTGACCATAGACAAAATCCTGAGGCACACACTTTATTTTTCAGTGTCATGTCAGGAAGGTAGCACTGCATCCTCATTTTCTCATGGCCGTGAGTGTGTTTAATTCCCCGCATAGCACCACGAGTGATCCATGAACCTGGTCACCCAGCTGTGTCCTCCACACACCAACATCCACATCAACAACACAATAAGGTTGTTTTTTTTGTTTTTTTTTTTTGGCTTATGTGAAACTCTAAGGCCCAGATTTTACAAAGATCCTAAATAACACAATATTTTGTTGGTACAATCGGATAAATAGTGTGTGTATTTTAAACAAATACAACCATTTTGTGAATGATGTCATATGCAACATTGTAGGAGGAAACAATATATAAAAGAGTTCTTCTCCACACCCGCACTGGATTCCTTTCTCAGAAAGACTTCCTGAAGAGTAGAACTGAAACTCAAGTAGTAAAATAAGATGAGATGAACAGGATGCTTTCAAAGACATCAACATAAGGTTTGATTTTTGGCCTCCACAACAGATTATTTGCTATATTTTTAACAGTCTTAAAGTGGCTTAAACTGGATTATTTCGGATTCTTGTAGAACCGAGTGCAGCAGCAACACCAGTGGTCTTATGAAATACACTGACCGGTATGATTAAATGAGGCTGGGGCTGTTTTTGTCTAGCCCAGACTGTAGATTCACGCAGCTGATCAGTTACAGCCATACCAGCCGATTACACAAAGTGACACGCTCCCTAGATTTTGGGCTGATATTTTTCACTGACAAATTTGTAAAAATGAATGTGAAAAAGGGGGATTATTTACTCTATCATGCTTCCCCAAAGACACATTTGAAGGAGAAACTAAAAAGTACAAGGACAGAGTAGATACACATTGTCTAAGCAAAGTACAAACTACACAAAAGGACACTGTACTACCCAAGAGAACTGTAAGTTTAGTATTTTTTTTTTATTTGAACGAAAGGATTACAACTTTCCTGTTTACCATGTGTAAAAATGGTGTGGTGTAAAAATGGCTCACTGTAGTGCGCTATATATCACAAACAGTACATATTGTATTTTAACCATAAATGCAAGGGCAGACTCCTCCAAGCTCCGAGTCACTCAGTCCAACAATAAATAAATGGAAATCTGTCTGTGAGCTCAGGGTTTCAGCAGAGGGAGGTGTAGGTCACTCCTTTAAATGGCCAAGAAAGCAGTGAGAGCAGGATAATGTGCTACCAGAGGGATCACGTAATGTCTGATCTAAAATGATGGTCTCATTAGACCTGAACAAATGTCTGAGCTCAGACGCCGTACACTGACCTTCTTCGCTTGATTGCTGGACATCAGGACAACAAGAAATCTATGAAAATAAAGAATTGAGTGAGTGAACATTTGTCTCCATTCGTTCTTTCCCTTGGGCCAAAACACAAACCTTTCCTAATCTAATGTGCTCCTGAAATATGACTCTTCTATTGTTTTCTTCACATAGACTGCAGCATTCATGCAAATTCACCCGAGAGTTGTTTTTCTTCCTTTTTAGGGTTACAGATTACGGTCTCTCCTCTATATCAGCTTATCTACATTTTAATGAGCATCATATTAGATGGAGGTGTCCAATAAGTGTTCTTTATCCCGACCAGATATAGTCATCAGTGTGTCTGATTTGCTCCTTTTTCCCTGGTTTGTATTAAAAATGACAGGCAGTGGGTTTGGGTAATTGGGAAAATGTTCATGGCAGCTCAGAGAGGCCTTTTAGTCACAAACTGCAATTTTCCATTTAGGAAAGCAGATAACAGACTCGGTGCAAAACCCACACCTCCCATTACGATCAGGTAGCTGCTGCCATTAAGAGACGTGACATGTTGTCATACTTACCTTATTATTCCCGGAGAATCTCAGCCCTGCTATTCTGAGCACAGGCCAGATAATAGGCTGCTGTGTGACAATGACATGGAGCAAGAAGAGTCATGACTAATGTCGTTTCATCAGGAAATAAAACGCTGTGACACTGATGATGCATTCGAGAACTCGTAATGACACTCCACATGGGGATTTTACCAAATTTTTCAACTCTAAATTTACGAATGCATGTTATACGGTCCGAATTTTTACTGCAAATCCTAAATTTGATTGTTAATCATGGCGTCATTTGTACATTTTTATTTGTCTATTTTGCATAGTCATAGTTACTTCTATAATCAGCTGACAGCAATCAACCATTAATTATCTGATCATCAGTGGTGGCTGGTCATGATATTGAATAGGAGGGCTTAAAAAAGTCTACCACCTGTCAGTAAACTGAATTTAATCCATTTGGGTTGGATTAACACCAGATACGTCTTGTAAGCGACATGTCATGTGTCAGACCTTTCACACCGGCTGCGTGTCCCGGACAACCTAGTGGCAACAGAAAGCGCTCATTTACATTTTAATCTGTTTTAGGCAACTCCAGCATGTGGTTATCAGTTATGAGTACATTTCTGACTATTTATTTGAGAGCAAAATTAATTGTTTAATATTAATTAATATTTACACAATTATTTGCCAATAGAACAAGACTATGTCAAGCTACAATTAGTATAAATGTCTAGAAATAGGCTTAATAATTGTACATTTTATTTATTATAATCTTACAATAAGAAATACTTGAGAACATTGATGCAGCTGCAGGTGAAACAATCATGACATATTTGTAGATTAGGGTTTTAAATAAAGTTCACAGGATATAGAAAGTGTGGTTTTCAGATTTCAGTGGGTTTCTAAGATGTTTATGCTATACTTTATTGTATAATGTATGTAGACTCAGAGTGTATAAAGAGCAGCATCACACATTCGCTTCTGGTGTGAACTGAAATGGTTTTTGAAATGGAATTGAATGAGGAGTTGAATGAGGAGTTGATTCGATGCATGACGTGACACTACGCACGACGATTAACACCAAATGCCAGGAGTGAATAGCATGGGGTCTCTACCTAGGCATAAAATTGTTACGCATACACACAACAGCACACTCTTTGAAAGACTTCTGTTTACATCTAGTTTCTCCAAATCTACTTTGTAAATCCTGTGATCGAGAAGGTTATCCACTGTTTATTACACTTGCTACACAGATGCTTTCTCAGTGAATGCTGATGACATGTTATGGATTTAACCAGCATATAGGTTCACATTAGCTCATTAAGATACACTACCTGTAGCGTGTGTTATACAGGCTCTTTTTTACATGCCTTCTAAGTGAAGCATAAACACCATAAAGATGGCCTGATATCCCACACATCCACTTTCTATTCATTGTTATATTTATTTATTAAAAGTAGCAACATCAAGGTTTTTTTTTTAAAGAAGTGCTTAGAAAGTGTCTTTTTTAAATAGAAAAATGTGAAATGAGCACTGTGTTAATACATTTAACTTAACATTCGTCTATCTAGTCTGAATCAGCCATCCAAGAGAAGTTAGAAATGTAAAGATCGGGGTACTTTAAGTGACTCTTTAACTCTTTATTATTAATATTCAGAGTTTTAGGTGATCGCAGCAGTGTGGTTCTCTCAGATCATTTTATCATCTCCCCTGTCTAATTATCCAAATTCTCCATCCAGCGCATGACCCCGAGTGGCCTTTGGGGCTTAATTAGTAGTAAAGCTCAGAGCTCTGACGAGCTGAATGATGAAGCGTTCAAACGTCTGCACCAGAGCTGCTCAAATCCTCTGTTTTGTTAAGAATTTATGCTTTATTCATATCACATATTGGCCTTGTATTTCTAGGGTTTAAAAATCAACAAGTGTATGAAAAACTGTATTAAATGTTACTGTTAATCTGACTTTCTGAATGTCATTTAATGTAATGTAATTGAATTTAAATTTAATAAGGGTGAGCAGAATTTGATGTCGTTTTCTATTATCTGCTCGTTTATACCAAGGCATTTGGGACTAAGCATGTGCACTGTAGCCTCATGAGCTCCTCATTAGCATCACTTTCTGTCTGTAATTCAAAGATTAATTCATCAACTAAGAATAGCTTTAATGTGAAAATATTAGTCTGTCCCCTGTGATGGTTGCTGTTAGTGTAATAAGGCTTTGGCTGCGTGTTGCTTGTGGCAAAGCTTTAACTGAGCAATAAACATGGATCCAGCTTTGTGCTCTGGCTAGTTTGCTGCTGGAGAAAAACGAGAGTAAACGAGTGATAGAGAGATGGCATGGTGAAGGCTATGCTAGCTTTTGCACCTTTGGTATCCATACGGGATTAAGTTCAAATACAGCACATGGCACTTGTTCAAAGCAAATCCTCTGAAAAAAGAGACACTAGGCATGTGTGAAATGCACCGTAATACACTTTCTTCTCATTCGTTTGCTAATTGTTAATTGCTAATTAGTTTTCTCTCTCTGCTTCCCTTTCGGGTGGCTATGTGTGATTTCCAATCCGTTTCAAAATCCATTTAACAGGTAAGTGTGTTTATATGGCTGTTTAATTTATAGAAATTCACTTAGGGAATAAAGGGAATAAAAAAGATTTTGTAAGGGAAGTGCCTTACGATAGTCACATGACTCACATATGCAATTTACACTTTTTTTTTTAGAAACTTCACATTATATTTCACATGTACTTTTTTACATGTGGACCTTTCACATGTAGTGCATGTGTTTTTATTTTCACATCTGATTTTTTTTTCGCGTGATTAGTTTATGTTTCACGTATTTCATTTACTTTCACATGATTTTTTCCATACTAACAATTTATTTTCACATCTGACTTTTCACCTGATTTGTTTTTCACGTGTGACTGTTTTAAATTTCATTTCATTTATTTTTACATATGATTTAATTCCACATCTTATGTTTTTATATAATTTGCATTTTTTTCATATGCACTTTTTTATGATTCATTTATTTTCACATCTGATTTTTTTTCTTTACAATTCTTTTATTTTCACATCTGATCCTTACACATTCGTTTATTTTCAGAAGTTAAAAAACGAAACATCACACGTGAAATGTATGTCATTTTTCTGTAAGGGTTTGGATGATGGGATCATCTGCAGCCTGCTCAATTCCAAACGTCAAATTTCACGCGAAGTGAATGTCAACACCATTCAAAGAAAGCCTAATCCAGTTTTTCCTCATGATCTGCTATGAAAGAAATGTTCTCAAAGATCAGTAAACATTTTGAGGTTACATGTTTCTTCTACAGTGGGGATGAGAAAAGCCACTGCATGGCTGGAGTTGAAGGTTATCAGGAAATAACGGTATTTTTTATTTTTGTTTGTAATGTGCCTAGAAGTAGTTAGTTTAACTTGCAGTTAAACAAATCACTGCACTTAGGAATTTCAAGTTGCCAGAAGCACTGAAATGCTGCCAGAATCATTGGAACAAAATGGGATATTGGATTTTTAAGCAGTGAAAGAGCTTTTTAGCTCAAACAGAACATATTGGCTGGAGTCATGCTGGAATGTTTCATGAGTGTTTGCTATGCAGACTGTTTGAAAACATCAAAGCAGTTAATGTGTTGCCTGAGAGAAAATGCATGTGTCTCCTTTTCCCACGCCGAGTCCCTGAATTCACTCATAAAAGCCGAATTCTTTGAGAAACAGATCACAGGACAGCGATCTCTGAAAAATGCTAAAAGCTTTGCACAAATGACTCAAATTATCAAGTACAAGCTTTTAATGCATTTTGTGAATTTGTAATTCTGAAAGCCAAAATTGTACAACGTTAAACCTGACAGGACCCACCTTCGCAGCTCGAACATGATAGATTGTGTTTTTACAGTAGGAAATTGAACCATTGTATGACTTGTCTCACATCAAGCTTTGTTTCTTTTCAGTGTTACGGCAGTGTAATGCTCTAAACAACATCCCTGTAATGAGCTTCTGTGAACAATATTAAGTTGCGTAAAATGCCGTATTAGTAAACTAGAACAATCAAAGTAAAACAGCAGAAATGTTTAGAAGAAAAAAAACATTTATGCTTTATGTGAGATGAAAAGTTGATATCTGGATAAAAGAAAAGAAAAAGAAAAGAGAAGAGTAAAAGATACAAAAAATAACCCCACGACAATTTGTATTTTCAGGCAGGAAAGGATTTGTCCAATCACAAGTTTGAAGTGTTATTTTATAAGCTGTCTGTTCATACAGCAATATATCGGCAATATACTAGACTGTTTATTTCAATGCTGATTTCTTAATCATATACTGTATCATAGTATTACTCTTTTTTATTTTTCATTTAATTGTCTCTTGCGTTGTAACACATTTAAGGGTTAAAAAAAAACAACTATTTCTTTCTTCATTTTCTGTCCCTGACTTTTGGGGGTTTAAAGGTGACTACTTGTGTTAAAGGTGGTGGTTTAGATGCTGTTCCCAAAAAAAAAAAAAAAATCCCAGAACCTAGAGAATCGATTTAAGCACGTGTGCAAGCCATCTCTGAAAGCATGTAATTTTCCCTGTGTAAATATTGATGTAACTTTTGGACTTAAGTCACCAATTGATGGATGTGACGTGTGAAATGATGCTGCCTTGATTTTCTTTTTTTATATTTTTTTTTTTGCTTGTTTTTAAACCAGATTTACCGTGTAGGCTTGTCCTTCATATTGTTTGCCTCCAACGCAGGAATTTGTGTATTGGTATTAGTTCCCTGTCACAATGCCTCAATAATGACATTAGTTCTGCTGCTTGGTAGGTAGGTTGCCAAGTTGATGCATGCATTATTCAGCAACACAGCACATAAAATGTATGAGAAAACACGTTTTGATTAGCAGCATCTCTCAAACACTGATCCTACAATAGCACCTGAGTGTGTGATCTGCATGGCAACATCCACTCATAGCAGCAATGTGCAGCTTTCTGTAAGTCAAAGGATCTGATATTTAACTACTGAGCCGAATCAGGAACGGTGCAGCTTTGTAGCTTCTCATTAACCAAGCACACTGTGGAGCTGATAATATATTTATTTGATAACTGAAGACAACACAAGATTATCGGTTTATCTCCTTTGCTCCAGGTGGATTTTTTCCCATGTGAATTTATGAGACTTTGAAATGATTAATTAGATTAAGATGAATGGAAAGGTGTACTAACTTAATAATATCTTTCATTCCTTCATTTTCAAAAACTGCTTTATCCTGGTCAGGGTCACAGTTGATTCTGAGCTTATAGCTGGCATGAAGCAGGAATAAAATCTAAATAGGGCATCAGTCATGTGTCACCATGCACACACACATTCATACACAGAGGCAATTTAATGTAGCCAATCCACTTAGTTTTGGCAGGTGGGCGAAAACCAGAGAACCTGGAAGAAACCAACACAGACATGGCAAGAACATGCAAAACTCTGCACAGACAGTAACCTGAGCTCAGAATCAAACTGGAGACCCTGCAGCTATGCCACAGAAATGCTACTCTACCCATGCTGCCCATATGCAATTCAATTCAATCTTATTTTGTCAAATTCATCTCAATCCATAATAAGCAAGACAGAGTGTGTATATATACATATCAAAAAATATGCCAAAAATATGGCATTTACCATTTAGGAATTACAGCCATTTTAAACAAAGTGCCTCCATTTTCAGGGGCTCAAAGGTATTTAGACAAAGTGACATAATTGTAAATATAACCATAATTTTAATACTTGGATGAAAATCCTTTGCAGTCAGTGACTGCCTGAAGTCTGGAGCCCATGTTCTCAAAACTCAAATTCTGAGTTTCCTCCCTGGAGATGCTTTGCCAGGCCTTCACTGCAGCCACCTTCAGTTGCTGCTTGTTTGTGGGTCTTTCTGCCTTCAGTC
>CM040980.1:4982595-5043028 GCA_022985145.1 Pangasius djambal | reverse complement strand
CATTCCATTTCTTTGCCTTCAAAAAGTTTGAGTTGCTTTCGCAGTATGTTTAGGGTCATTATCCACCTGCACTGTGAAGCGGCGTCCTATCAGTTTTGTAGCATTTGGCTGAATGTGAGCAGAGAGTAGAGCCCTATACACGTCAGAATTCATCCTGCTACTTCTGTCAGCAGTCACATCATCAATAAACACCAGTGAGCCCTTTCCATTGGCAGCCATACATGCCCATGCCATAACACTGCCTCCACCATGTTTGACACATGATGTGGTATACTTGAGCTGTTCCTTTCTTTCGACATACTTTTCTCTTCCCAATATTCTGGTTCAAGTTAATCTTGGTTTCATCAGTCCAAAGAATCTTATTCCAGAACATGGGAAGCTTTTTTAGATGTTTTCTGGCAAAGTGTAATCTGGCTTTCCTGTTCTTGAATGTTACCAGTGGTTTGCACCTTGTTGTAATCCCTCTGTATTTACATTCATGAAGGCGTCTCTTGATTGTAGATTTTGACAATGATACGCCTACCTTCTCCAGAGTATTCTTGACTTCTGTTGATGTTATGAAGGGGTTTTTCTTCACCAAGGAAAGGATTCTGTGATCATCCACTTTAGTTGTCTTCCCTGGTCTTCCAGGCCTTTTGATGTTGTTGAGCTCACCAGTGCTTTCTTTCTTTTTAAGAATGTACCCAACTGTTGATTTGGCCACACCTAAGGTTTTTGCTATCTTTCTTATAGATTTATGTTGTTTTCAGCTCCAGACCTTTTATCTGCTTCATTTGTCTTGAAGTAATGAGGGAATAGACCGCACCTGGTCAAATAACTTCTTGTCAGTCAATTGTCCAAATACCTTTGAGCCCCGGAAAATGGAGGTACTTTGTTTAAAATGGCTGTAATTCCTAAATGGTAAATGTCATATTTTTGGGGAACCTCTTAAAATGAAGCTGAAAGTCTACACTTCGATTACATCTTGATTGTTTTATTTCAAATCCATTGTGGTGGTGTATAAAGGCAAAATTGCAAAAACTCTGTCATTGTCCAAATACATATATATTTGTCTTTTTTTTTGTTCTGGATTGTTCTTCAGAACCCACACACAAGATTTAAACAAAATAAACACACTCTTTCTGGTTGTGATCACATGAGAGAGAATTTCTCATGAACATCATTCTTTAGATTAAAACAAACATGGCAGATGACACAGTCCAGCTCGGCTGTAATTGGTTATTGGTCTTTGGTTATTGGTTTTTCACAAGAGACAATTGACAATCACTTCCTACTCTAGACTATCTCAAAGTGTGAATGTGTGAGTTAGATGAATTCAACACTCCCATCACAGCATATATACTATGTATCTTAAATATACTGTACATATTGAGGTTTGAAAAATCCTCTCATGTTAAAGTGCTTTGAATGATTGCGGTGTGCAAAAATGCTAATTTTTGGCCCAATTAAAGAACTGAAAGAATTTGCATATTTAATGTTTTTTTCAGTTAAGAATGGAAGGCGGCAGCATAATTAAGGGAAATTACTCTAAAGGGGTCAAACACTTCTAAGGAAAGTCATCCAACTTGTCATGACCCTGTTAATAATCTGTTCAGTTGTTCAAGAGCCAACTGCAACATGCAGATACCCAACCACTCACAACCTGGAGTAAATGACAAATGCACACACTAATACACTACTACATACAGCCTGGAGCAAGACACAGACACAAATCTCCTCAACAACACAAATAATCTGAATCTGTCTTGCTGTAGCTAAGGACCAAACCTTCCACACTGAATAAAATATGAGGATATCAGGCAACTCAACACTTCCATTCACATAGACACGCTATATGGCCAAATTTTGTGCACCTGACATCAAACTCATATGTTCTTGTTGAAAATCCCATTCCAGATTTAGTCCCCCTTTTCTTTTATAGTAACCTCCACTCTTCTGGGAAGGTTTTTGGAGCATGGCTGTGGGGATTTGTGTTCATTCAGCCACAAGAGCATTAGTTAGATCAGGGACTGATGTTTATTTCAAAGGTGTTCAGTGGGGTTGAGGTCAGGGTTCTGTGCAGGACATTCAAGTTTCCATTCCAACCTTCACACAACATGCTTGCTTTGTGCACAGGGGCATTAACATGCTGTAACAGGTTTGGGCCTCTTAGTTCCAGTGAAGGGGAATTGTAATGCTACAGCATACAAAGACATTCTATACAATTATGTGCTTCCAACTTTGTGGCAACATTTTGGGGAAGAACCATATATGGGTGTGATGGTTAGATGTCCACAAACTTTTGGCCATATAGTGCATGTCCAAGAAGAAAGAACTGTAAATATAATGTGTATCATGCTTTACATCAAACAACAAATGCCTTCATTAACATTTCTATCACTGTTATTGATGGCAGTAGTGATAGTGATTAGTGATTGGTGTTAGTGATTGGCCAATGTAGGTCCACTGTCTGTAAAAAAAAAAACTCTAACTATCTTGCTCAATGTCATGTTGTCTTTATGCAACTCGTGCAGCTCAACAGGTATTACAGCAGCACACACGTCTAACCAAGGAAGTGTGTGTAGATTTGGGCAGATTGTCATGCTAATTTGGATTTCTCCATTATAAATCCAACATAACACCAACCCTGGAATTTTTAATCTACAGATTTCAAGTGAACTTCAAGTGATTCTGTCCACAGATTGCACTCTGTGTCTTGTTCTACCAGGATCTGTCTCTCTCCTAAGAATTTAGCATCGATACCATGTTTTCTCTCACTCTCCTGAGCTGCTCTCTTCGTGCTCTTTTTTGAGCATACATAACTGCGTAAAATAACATTGTGTCTCTACTTTCTTAATCGAGAAAGTATTTACTATTTAATATGAGTCTGTACTATGTTGTAACCTACCTAATTAGTACATACTTTTAAAGGTGCTTTTTTTAAATTTATTATTAAATGTGTTTCTTAATAATATTCAGATCATGTCAGCAATATCTTAGTGAAGGTAAGTGGAGTAAAGGGATGACAATGAGGTATGTGTTCAAATGCCGCAAGTGAATTTTACCTCAGGTAACGAGACAGACTGATGTGGATGATGGTGATAATCAAAGTGAGAAGTCATTTCCCACTGTAAACTTATAATTCATTAAAATATGGCAGTAGTGTTGTTTTTCCATAAGTGGATTCGATTGTAAAGGTAGAGGTAGGTGAGGCATCTTTCAGGGGAGCTGTATTTTCACTTTTTGGTGTAATCAGATTATAAAATGCTAAAAAAAAAAAAAAAAGACAGAAAAAACCTTCTGAGTGAGATACCAGGATATAAAAAGTCTGCACACACCTGTTGAAATTGCAAGGTTTTATGATGTAAAAAATTAAACCAGCAAATTGTGACCAATTGTCACATCTTTTCCCACTTTTAATGTAATGTACTGTATTAACCAACAAAAAGTGAAAAACAAATAGAAATTTCTTAGGGGAAAAAGAACAAATGTGCAATAACCTGGTTGTATAAGTGTGCACACCCCTTAACTAATCTGCCAGCTTAGTCGACCAAGCCATCTTGATTTGGCAATTTTATTCCACTCTTTCTTACAAAAATGCTCTAGATCTGTCGGGATGCAAGGGGATCTCCTGTGCACAGCCCTCTTCAAGTCATTCCACAGGTGTTCGACAGGACTTGGTTCTGGGCTCTGACTGGGCCATTCCAAAATGTTGATCTTCTTCTTCTGAAGCCGTTGCATTTGTGCTTTGTGTCATTACTGTGCTGGAAGTTGAAATGCTTCCTTATCTTCAGCTGTGTAACAGAGGCCTGCAAGTCTTGTGCCAAAAAAGATTAGTATTTCGAGCTATCCATGATTCCCTCTACTTTGACTAGAGCCCGGGTCCCAGCTGAAGAGAAGCAGCTCCATAGCATGACGCTGCCACCACCATGCTTCACTGTGGGTATGGTAGAATTATGCCCCAAAAAATTCTACCTTGGTCTCATCAGACCATAACACATTTTGCCACTAGGGTTGCTATGATTTAGGTTAACTTGGATTTTTTTTTTTTAATGAGAAAGGTCTTCCGTCTAGCCACCCCATAGCCCAGACATGTGAGGAATTCGAGAGACTGTTGTCCCCTGCAGGGAGTGACCAGTACTTGCCAAATAGCTCCTTTAATGTTGCTATAGGTCTCTTGGCAGCCTGTCTTCTTCTTGTCCTTTCATCAGTTATGGTGTTCCATGGTATATTTCATGTTTGGAAATTCTTTTGTATCCGTCTCCTGATCGATGCCTTTAGATTAAACCAAGAAGATGTCAAGAAAATCCTACAGAAACAGCTGATCTTTATTTAGGGTTAATCAGAGTCACTTGACTGATAACAGGTGTACGATAATTACATTTGAACATGAGTTAATTCTGAGCACAGTTACATGCGCCATTATAAAAGGGTGTACACTCTTACGCAACCTGGTTATTGTAAGTTTTTTCTTTTTCGTTTTTTCCCTAAAATGTTTCTAGTTGTTTTTTTAACTTGAATTTTGCTGGTTGCTATATCACATTAAAGGTGAAAAAAGATCTGACATGATTTATACTGGTTTCGTTTTTTTTTTTACATCACAAAAACCTACAATTTTAACAGGGGTGTGTAGACTTTTTATATCCACTGTAAATGCAAAAGAAACAATATAGCGGGCCTTTCCAACTCACCACACACACACACACACACACACACACACATGTAGATAATATATATATATTATTTTTTGTACCAATGACATTGACATTTCCACCGCAGACATCTATGTCATTCTATGAGAGAAAATGTCTTTATTGAACTTTTAATGTCATTAACCAGGAGATCTCAGGACAGAATTTTATTAGAATAGATCTAGGAGTCTTTTCCTTTTCCCTTCCTCTTTCTCTCTCTCAGTCCTCAGTCTTGAACTGGTAGGAAAGAAATGGATTGCCCCTCAGATAATCCTCTTCCTAGTGAAAGCTGGCTATTGTTATGAGCCGAGTGCTGCTTTATCTGTAGCTCTGAGTGCCTTAATGACGAGTCTGTGTGCTGTATAGAGCTGCCAAGGCCAGATCGAGCGCTGTGTAATAACACATCACACACACATCCACAATAATTGACAATTATTGAATTAGAGCCGAGTGAGTCAGAGCCTGGCATTCAGGTTTAAGGTCGACTGGGAAGCTATGTAATTATACACACAGACACTAACACGCACATGGCAGAGCACAGAGCGCTCAGGAGTAGACAGAAGCAGTTACACAGTCTGAAATAGTATGTATTTTACAGAAGAAGGATAGCAATAGCAATCTGAGGTTTCATGTGTATTTTTTTTTTTTATCGTAAACTGATCATATGAACAGACACAGACTCACAGGAGCTAATCAACTACTGATAATTCATTCAGTTTGATATGACTGTTGGTAAATACATACATGAATAGTGCAAATGCGTAATTTTAATATTGTTAACACACAACTCCCTGTGCACCCAATATATAAATCTGCACATATAAAATATACTGTATTAATATGCATTAAATGATCTATATCTATATCTATAAAAACAGGAATAAAATTCCTCAAATTTACCTCTGAATCTTTCCAATCAGCCTGGTTTCATATTCTATACTGACACTGCCACTATTTAAAGAGCTCCTTCACTCTGAAGCCCAGATGCAGACACTCAATATTGGATCAATCACAGCACTAATTTACCAATTAGGCTCATTAGACTTTATAAATAAGCACACAACATCCCACCATCCCCTCTCTGGGGATCTACCCTCCACTCTCAGATGAGCAGACCTACAAATCAACCTTTAATTAACATGCTGTTAAAATTTACATTTAAAATGTATTTTTAAAGTTAGTCATTTAGTATTCCCTGAATCAGACATACAATGGCAGAGTGTAACAATCTGTTCCAGATTTTTAAGTTAACCTTACTAAGACTACTACTGTTGTTCATGCTAAAAGTAAAGTCTCATGTTTTGTAGCTATGTGTGTATGTGTGTTTGTGTGTGTATGTGTGTGAGTGGCTGGTGGTGCCTTTCCACTCTTGAGGAAACATTTCAGTCAGTGAGCTGTCACATCAAGCTCGCTTTGCACTGCTGCGTTAGACATCTTTTGAGATCAAATGGCCTCAGAGCTCTCAATCACACAGCAGAAAAAAACTCGGAAATATTTTATCCTGCAACACTTCACTCACTTTCAAGGGACCAAAAGGAAGAATGATGTGTTTTTGTGGTAAAAGAACCTTTCAGCTTTTTATGTGGCACTGCACAGGTCCTGTGGAGAATTCAACTTTCAAACAACCTCCAGATGTGGTTTAGTATGATCCGGTTCACCTTTGCATGAAGCTTTTTTTATGTGATTGAAGTGTAGACTTTCAGCTTTAATTCAAGGGGTAAACAAAAATATTACATTAACCGTTTAGGAATTACAGCCATTTTTTTTACAGAGTTCTTCCATTTTCACAAGCACAAAAGTAATGGGACAAACTAACATAATCATAAATATTAGGATTGTTTTTAATACTTGGATGCAAATCCTTTGCAGTCAATGACTACCTGAAATCTGGAACCCATGGACATCACCAAATGCTGGGTTTCCTCCCTTGAAATGCTTTGCTAGGCCTTTGCTGCAGCCGCCTTCAGTTGCTGCTTGTTTGTGGGTCTTTCTGCCTTCAGTTTTGTCTTCAGTAAGTGAACAGCATGCTCAGTTGGGTTGCGGTCATCTGACATTTAAGAACATTTAACTTCTTTGCCTTAAGAAACTCTTAGGTTGCTTTTGTGGTATGTTTTGGGTCATTATCCATCTGTACTGTGAAGTGCTGCCCTATCAGTTTTGTAGCATTTGACTGAGTCTGAGCAGAAAGTATAGTTTTATATACTTCAGAATTCATCCTGCTACTTCTGTCAGCAGTCACATCATCAATAAACACCAGTGACCCAGTATCATTGGCAGCCATACATGCCCTTGCCGTAACACTGCCTTCACATGTTTGACACATGATGTGACATGCTTTGGAACAGCCCTTCCTTTCATTCTCCATACTCTTCTCTTCCCATCTTTCTGATACAAGTTAATCTTGCATCAGAAGTGGTCAGGCTTTATTTAAAGTTTTTTTCAGCAAAGTCTAATCTGGCCTTTCTGTTTTTGATTGTTACCAGAGTTTTGCATCTTGAGGTAAACCATCTATATTTACATTCATGGAGGTGTCTCTTGATTATAGACATTGACAATGATACGTCTACCTTCTCCAGAGTGTTCTTGGCTTGGCTAGATGTTGTGAAGGGGTTTTTCTTCACCAAGGAAAGAATTCAGCATTCATCCACTTTAGTTGTCTTCCATGGCCTTCCAGGCCTTTTAGTGTTGCTGAGTTTGCCAATACATTCCTTCTGTTTAGGAATGTACCAAATTGTTGATTTGGTCACTCCTAAAGTTTCTGCTATCTCTCTGGTGGTCTGTTTTGTTTTTTCCGACGAATGACACCATCGACACCTCTTTGGACCGCATATTGAGAGTTCCCATGAACAGCTACCAAATGCAAATTTAATGCTTGGAATCAACTCCAGACCTTTTATCTCCTTAATTTGTCATGAAATAACAAAGAAACAGGCCACAAAACTCTTGCCATACAACTGCTTATCAGTCAAGTGTCCAATTACTTTTGACCCTTCGAAAATGGAGGGATCCTGTAAAAAAAAAATGGCTGTAATTCTTAAATGGTTAATGCAATATTTTTTCAACCCGTTGAATTAAAGCTGAAAGTCTACACTTCAATAACATCCTGATTGCTTCAATTCAAATCCATTATGGTGGTGTACAGAGGCAAAATTACGAATAATTGTGTCCAAATACTTGTGGACCTGACTGTATGTGATAAAGGAAACACACTTTCTATTGCGTTTGTCAGTTTTGTGCTTACTTATGAGCTTTCCATCACTCATGAATGAGATTCCAAGGTACATAAACTTGGAAAGCAAAAACCTGGTACAAAAACCAGTCCCCTCAACTA
Source organism: Pangasius djambal (assembly GCA_022985145.1). Lineage (NCBI taxonomy): Eukaryota > Metazoa > Chordata > Actinopteri > Siluriformes > Pangasiidae > Pangasius > Pangasius djambal. Next base: position 5,035,027 of record CM040980.1, on the reverse strand, counting down.
AAGGGACCATCCCACTGCTTTCTTCAAGAGAACCTCAGTGCTCATTGGCATTCTAGCTGCTTCAATACTCAGCAGTGAAATGCCTGAGTGTGGGTTGGAGGTCCAGTTCAGATTGAGCAACCTGTGCTTGAACAAAATGTTTTGCATATTCCAATCCATGGCTTGCACTGAAGGCTAATGACATGTCTAATTCAGGCTTTTCCCCAGCAGCAAAGAAACATTCCATGTTTTAAAGCTGGTTTGCAAGGGTCTAGTGTGTCTAAGGTTGTCCATTACATGCCTTGCACCTGACCCTTCATCTTAAAGGTTGGGAGCCCTCAACATGGCCCCGTGTTGCCGTTTCAGTCTTAACCTGACTGATTTACATGGTTGGCCAGGTCACTGGGGGCAGGGGAAACCACCCCAAGACCTGGCTCCTATATTCCAGGAATGGATTTTTGTACCTTTAATTGGGTTCTTTAGAATCACTCTCCAGTTGACTTCTCCTCTCAGATCTGTTAACCAATGCTCCCAAAGCTCTGAGGTTCACTGAAGTACGCAAGAATTTTCAGCATGACAAGGTTGCAATCTACAAAGGGGAAAATAGTATATATGCAGAACAAATAATACATCAGTAGTAGTTTTTACATTCATATAGACAGTACGCCTGAATATCTTCACTATGGGCTCAGCTGTAATGAGCACCACTGGATAGTGTTAGCCTGTCTGTGAAAAAAATGTCTACTCATGCAAAATGGGATGTCAATGAGAAACATCATCCCCGCATCTTATCATCTGCTCAAGCATCCTGCAGCCTGCTGGCCCTAAAATAGAGCATGAGACTGGATGTGGATTATAGGTATATGTGACAGTACAGTATGGCAATAGCAGTGTTGCAGTATCTATACTGTAAGGTCCTTTAATATGGTATAATCTGTCAGTATAGCATATATTTTTCAAGGATACCATCCGGGCTGCTGTACCAAACTGTTTATTTAAAGAATTCTACTGGTCTGAACACAGAATTTTACTGTAGAAATTACAGTTTTTTTTAGTGTAGATGGACAGAAAATGAAGCATGCAATGGACTAACAGACAGAAAGTGAGGGAGGGAAAAAATGGTTATCAGTGCTGCACATCTTGTTGCACTGATAGATTTAACAGCGTTTTAACATCTCAGTAAATATTAGTTGGGACTTCATGGCTCATGAGCTGATGGAGATGTTCATTGAAATGTCACTGTCATTGCCACAGAAGTAATGACAGGTAATAAGGCTGTAATGTGAACTTACGCAGGCCAACATCACACTCAGTGAGTGAAACTCTTCCACTGGGGGGAGAAAACTGAGAACAGAAATAAAAACTGTCAAATTCTGAACATCACATAAAGATAGTTTTCAGTCAGACTTTCAAAACTTTAACAGTATCTCTGAATAACGAGAAAGGGATTTATGATGGAAATCTATGATGACAGTGCTGACTGATGCTGTACACATTGAGAAAGAGATAAACCGTGGTGATCGACATGAACAGACAAACGTGTGCCAAATTGGAGGAGAACATTACAGACCACATGCTAAAACTGGGGCATTCACAGCGAGACCTTCAAAACAACACAAAGGTGCAGATCAGCTTTTGTTTCCAATACAAAGCCTAGAGTCTTATTCACACTGTGGCATACAATAATGAAAAGGATGTAAGCTATTTTCTCTCTGAGCTAATTTTAAGAAAGCACATGACTATAGGTTTGTTCTGCCTTTGTCAAGGCTTTAATTGATAGTGAAACAAAAAGTAGTTCAAGCTACAGCAGAGGTTTTATGATACTAGTGTCAGTTCATCAACACAGCACAGTGGATTAGCTCATTGTTGTAATATAAAGATGTGCTATTATGTATTGAGTCTATCTTTACGGTAGAAGGCAACATTCGACCATACTCTAGGAGCTGAACGAGATTCTTATCTGGGACAACCCCTGGGACTGGATGTCCAAGAGTACAGAGGGGGCATGGACCAGTCCATATGGCGTTACCAAATATTCATGGTGATGTGAGGACCTTCAAAGATTGAGCTTGGTGAAAATGGTGACTGTTTTGAGCTCTTCCAGAGTTGAGAACACCAAAGACAGTGGGTATCTATACTTTCCTGTGTATAGAAGACCCCCTCCCCACCTCTGTATGAAGAACCTTACAGTTACAGGAGAGGTGGAGGGTCTGCTCTGCTGAAAAACCCAGCTCGATCTGACCAGCAACCGCCTGCCAAAATGCAAGCCAAGTTTGTCAAGGTGGTAGAAGGTCTTTGCCAGGTGGTTCGTTATTTTCCCACTTCCTTATTACTTGACTGAAGAGATGACTTTGCATGTTTGAGATTTTCTTACAAATAACTTCAGGTAGCATTAGTAGCAATAATTCATAAATGGTTTCCTTTCTACGAGGATGCCAAAGATGGTCTACCAGTTTGACCAGCTCAGCCTGTGTTCTGGTAGCTGGTCTGACCATGCTGAATCTCTCAGCAGGGTGACTGAGGGTGAGATGAGGGTGTGACACATCAGTCTGAATTTTTACTTTAATATTCTTTATAAATGATATGTTTAAACACTTTGAGTAATATGAGGCCTAGCAGGGTATATACTTTTCCCAGCTGGCCTTGCTTTGCTAATGAATCATGGCCAATGGACAGAAGACAGACGCTCACTAATAAACTTTTTCACCCAAACAGTGTCCAAAGCTTCAGCCATCTGCTGTGTTCAAAACCATCAATATTTATCCAAGAGGAAAAATATAGACAGGGTGTTTAAACTCCATTGTTAAATCCCTATGCATAAATTAGCAAGCTATTTATCTTCACATTTGCTGTTTGAATGAAACAACAGTGAGAGCAGATTGTGAGCCCACACAGCAGACCTCAGCTCCTGAACCTTCTGCTGTTCAGAAATGGCTCAACGTCTCTGAGTTCATCACTGAATATTAATAGAGAAAAACGCAACATGTTTCAGACAGCCTTCTCGACCGATTCCTGCAACTAAACTGCACCTCTGATTCACACCAACTGAGTCATGGCAGCTCTGAATCACTGCTTTCTAGAGACATGACACACTTCTTTAGCAAGCACACCAACATGCAATATGTCCAGCTACTTCTGGAGGGTTCAGGGAGACTTGGGCAGATCAAATAGGCAGCATTCTATAAATGCTACCGAGCACAATTGAGCATCTTGGCCCGTGGAGGAAGATCCTTCTGGATAAAAAACATCTTTTGAGTTTAAATATCTTTTTTCTATGGCTCTGCATTTATAAACACTGTGTGAACTGAGTGCACTCTGCCCTTTCAGAGTTTCTCCAATTTTTCTTTTTGCTTACATAATGATGAAGTCTATCCCAACCTAAAATGATCTCCGATGAGCTAAACAGCATTGTTCTATCACTAGCGAGCATACTTTGCTGGCGAGTTTTGCTGGAGTCCAGCTGCTAGAAAAACTACATGAATTATTCCAGTATTTCATCTTATCTAGTGTGAGACATCAGATTCCCAATCTATTGGAGCAGATGGACATTTAACTGGTAGAAACAGACTTGACTGACTGCTAGCATATCCTGCTTCCACTTCCATGCTCCATTTCCAAGGCTGGTAGAAGACCTTATTATCCGTCTCCCTCAGTAGGATTGGAGTTCAGCACTGTAGCTGATTTTAAATTGTGAATCTCTGGCAACCATACAGCAAGCCGAGCATGCTGAAGACCAGCTGACGTCTGCAAGCACCACTGCTCAAGTGATAGTTAGTTGATCAGCACTGAAGAAAAACATGTATGCACCATTTTGTTCCTTCAAGGAGAGTTGTCAGGTTCAGCTGATGGGGGAAAAAAAATAGCGGGATGTCTGGCAGAGAGATTTTTTTTTTTTTGAAATGTTTAAAAAGCTGGTTTTTAGATCCCTCTCTCTCGTGCGCTCACTCTCCATCTCTCTCTCTGTGGGAATGTTTTTATATCTTGGCGGGGACCAAATGAATTTCGAGGTACTAAGACAGTTTCAATATACTATCATTAAAGGTTTTGTCTTCAAATGGTGGAAACAGGCTTCTGTAGTGACATTCAGGTTTTGTAATTCACTGTACGGGTAATAAATTAATCTATTTGCATAGATGCCGCCCTGTATTTTGTAGCATTAGGTGGAAACCCCCCCAAAACTGCATATTTATTAAGTCAAATATTCAAAACAATCCTCTGTAGATCCTGTTAGTTAATAAGATTTGTTTATTATTTGTAATAAGCAAGTAAGCATGTGTTTTAGTGTTTATTTGTGACTTCTATGAAAACTGTAAGTTCATTCAACTCCGTAAGTGTTAAATCAACAATGGGAATATTGCCTCGTACTGTATCTGTTAATAACTGTGGAGTCCAAGGTCTATATAAATACAAACACAGTCCTGTGGTGAACCATTTCTTAGTTATGTAATTGTTATGTATAAACTATGTATAAACCTGGCACCATGCTTTAATAGCACTTCCCTCTAATCGCTTTGAACATTTGGCTGAAATTCATTCCTTTATTCTTTATTAATATGAGTGGTGGGCTGGATATTGCTTTGCTTCCACATAGCCTCTCACTCTCAAAGATTTATGTTATTTACACTTTGCATGCATATTATTAACAGTGTGGCAGTATAACATGATTAAATCATTTTACTGATATACTAAGAAAGCGAGTAACCCCATCAGGAGTGCAGCTAAAATGCACAAAGGTTGTGATGTTATGAGTGATTTATTATCATAGGACAATGAAGTCCAACCAGCATTAACTGCAGCTCATTTAAACTTTTAGCAGATTGGACAAGACCCAGTCTCAACTGTGCAATCCCCCTTCTTCATGTATACAGGAGCAGGGCATGGTATATTAGATGATCTTATCATGAACCGTTAATGGCACCATCATGACCCCAGGCTGTTGGCGCCCTTTCTGGTAGTGCCTTTTTAATGCAGATAATTTTCATGCCATATATTACTGGGAGGATCAAGGGTACTAAATTAATATCCTAATTATACCGTTAGCTCATGGCAGCACATGGCCAACAAACATGGATTGAAGTACAATTTATGTATTGACCAAGCACTGTCAATGCATTAGCTATGATAAGCCAATATCTATCTTAAAGCGAAAAATACAGGGGGGTTCAAAATTGATAATAAGATGCTTGTAGAGCCAGCTAGCATGATTATGAGCTTTCAGGATCTGTTAGCCATTTTAGCGTTTGTAACTGAAGCATTAAGCCCTGTGAGAAGTTTTCCTAAGATTTCCTAAAAACATGGCTTTAAATTGGTTACTCTCTTGTATTATAAAGTAAAAAAAAAAAAAAATGCTGACCCCAGCTTCCTAACAAGCTGGGATATGCGAAGAAAAGAATTTCACTGTTCTGTAATGTATATGTGACAAATAAAGTCTTCTTCTTCTTCTTCTTCTTTATCTTCTTCTATAATTGTACCCCTAAGGAAGTTTGAGAAGCAGTAATATGAAACAACATAAGTTATCAGCATACAGTAGGGGTTGCTAATTCCAAAATTCTTTCAGGCTAAATGAGATAAAGTACCTTTGGGAATGAATCAACTATTTCTTGTCAGAAATATATTCAATTCCGAAACCAGTATGAATAACTTATTTGTCCGCAAATTGCTCCCTCTTTCTATATTTTTCCAGACTACTACACCCAAGGACATTTACCTTTTGGGTACATCCATAGCGGCAGGTCATGATTCTGTTATTGATAATAATCACATTTTTCCATGTACAGAAATGGATACTATACACAGGGCTCTTCCTTCATATCTGAATGTCCAAGCTCTCGGGCCAACAAAAGCAGCAGGTCAAGTATGAAAATATTCATCTCAAAACAATCCCCACATACAGTTTCTCCCTCTGCTATTCTGGGAACGGCATTCAGACATTCATAGATTCATCCAGATTTTATGAGCACTGCTATCATGAAAATGCAGCTTGTTCTCTCTCTCTCTCTCTCTCTCTCTGGGCTGGATGAGATTGAGAGTGATAGAGATGAGATTTTCGACTTGGTATTAGAGTAGAGTAGAGTAGAGTAGAGTAGAGTAGAGAAGAGTAGAGTAGAGTAGAGTAGAGTAGAGTAGAGAAGAGAAGAGAAGAGAAGAGAAGAGAAGAGAAGAGAAGAGAAGAGAGTGTGTTATTCCTGTGTTGTTATACATACACAATAGATCTGTCTTAAAGAGCTGTCTTAATATCAGAAAGGAGTAAGATAAAAGTGCACGAGAAAGAAAGGAAAGAAAGAACTAGATCAATTTTTATTAAGAGCACTTTGAAGCAATATTCATGAGTTCTTATCTTCATTGCTAATTCTGGCTAGATTTATGATTTATGTTTGAGGCGCCAAAATCCAGAAATAATTGCATGCAACTGAAACAGTGCTCACTTCAGGACTGAAAGTGACTCAACAGCAGATATGAGAAATCAAGCCTGCTGTTCCCCTGCTCTCAGAGCACGGTGATAAATTAATGCCAGATCTTCAGAGTGGAGGGAGTAAAATAAAATTAAAGAAAAAACAAATTAAATCAGACAAAAGCAACACTCTACTCAGAGACAAGTCAGGAAATGAGAGGAAATGAGGAAACAAAAAGAAAGTAGTTTTTATCTTCGAGATATAGGAAAAGGGAACACCAGAGATAAGACCTCTGAAATGGTGTGCTCTCCTTTGCCTTCTCCTCCTCTGAGGTTAATGTGATACATCCAGCACTGAAAATCCTATTACACACAGATACAAAGGCAAACACACGCTAACTGGCTTATAGCCTACAGGTGAAGCCAAAAGTTTACTTACACCTAGGCTAAAGACATTTCTTTTGGCACATCAGAGGTAATTTCAAAACAGTTGAATAGAAATAGCATTAATTCAGCTTTAATTCACTATATCAGAACTCCTGTGGGACAAAAGTTGACTGTCTCTTTAAACCGTCTGGAAGATTCCAGATTTAATGACTTCTATAAGCTCCTGACTGGCAAATTGTCATAATTAGGAGTTAATTGGGAGCACACATGTGGCTTTATTTAAGGGCCAGTGCCTTGATACCAAAGCAAATCCAAAGAAAAGAAAATCCAAAGAAAATCCAAGCAACCAGCCAAGAACTTAGAGCCCCGTATGAGCAATTTCTAAACAACTACCACAAAAAATCATGATAAGCATCTGTACAAACAATTGTATACAAATATAAAAATCTTCAGACCACACAGACACCGCATCATCCAGGAAGGAGGCACAAACGAACTCCTAGGGATGAACAAACTTTGGTCTGAAAAGTTAAACTGAACCCAAAGACATCAACAAATGAAACTATGAAAGAGTTGGAGGCATCAGGTACCAAAGCATGTACATCCACCATTAAGAGTCACCATGGCCTTACTCCAAGACCCGTATAGAGGTTTTTAATCCAAAGATCACCATCCCAACTCTGAAGCATGGGGGTGGCAGCATCATGTTGTAGAGGTGTTATGCTGGAAATGGGACTGGTGCACTTCAGAAAATTGATAGCATCATGAGGAAGGAGAATTATCTAGAAATACTGAAACTCCTCAAGACATTAGCCAGAAAGTTAAAACTTGGTGACAACTGGGTCCTACAGCAGGACAGTGATATCTCTAAAGTTGTAAAAAATAAATAAATAAATAAATGTCTTAAAGATGACAAAGTGAGAGTATTGGAGTTGCCCTCACAAAGCCCTGACCTGAACCCCACAGAAAATTGTGGGAAAATCCCATGGCTGAAAATGTTACATAGCTCTGACACTGCAGACTCCTTCCACGCCCCCCCAAAAAAAAGAAATACATAAGCTTCTCTGTACAAATAGCTTCACCTTATCAACAATTACAGATTTTTCATTGTTAACTAACATCACTTTTTTCAAATCTATTTATTAGTCTTAGAGATTATGTGGAAAGCTGCTGTTATTTTAAATTAAATTAATCAACACCTTCAGTTCAACGGTGCTGTGCTACAATAGGTATTAGTTAGACGTGGCATTATTGTGGTATTATTTTTCGTGCATTCACATATTATTCACATGATGTTACATGCGTTTACCTGTATTTCAGGACATTTTTCACCTTAATTTACCTTTACTCACATTATGTGAAGAACACGCTGTAAGTTCTTGTGTGAAATGTATGTGATTTTTCCATAAGGGAGGAAAAGACAGTATCTTGGTGTGCTGTACTTAGAAAGCAAGTGAGCATTTTCCATCTTCGATTGTAACATGGAGATTTTTTGCCCTCATACACAATTAGCTTAAGGTCACAACTTTTGCTTCATTGTAATTTAAAGAGATCAATACCCAGCAGGCAACAGCATGTGGACCAGAGCTGTTATTTTTGGCATGAAAGTAAGTTAATTGTCCTGTTCTTTCTTCATGTCTTTCTGTCTGCCTCTCAGTGCCTCCTCCGTAGAGGACAGGGAAATGACCAGGCCTAGTATATGGACTGCTCTGGTGTGTCTGAATACTGTACACAAATGAGTCACAGCTCCAATGTAATGCACCGTGAACAAGTTTCCGCATGACTGCCTGCAGAGGAGTAATTGACATTTTAACCTCACACGGAATAGAGGAATAAATAATCAATTAGTCCCATGTAAAATCGGGTGTCTTACTGGGAGTGCAGAGGTGACTAATGGTGAGTAGATGGGTGACTAATGATTATCAAGTTCCCTGGAAAGCTTTCTTATGGGTATGGATGGTTTTTACAATGTTCTTGAGAGAATGCTTTTTTTTTTTTTAAAGTGTAAAGTAGAAAAAAACTTCAGGCCTGTCCTGGAGGCATACAATGAAGAAATAATTTCACTGACAGTAATGAAGAAGAAAGTGAATTATATATTCATCCCCTGAGCGTAAATAATATTTCTCTCATCAGCAGGATTAAGAAGCGTAAAATGAAAAAGATGAGAGCAAGAGGTGTAGAAAGACTTAAGCAGAAGTCTCCTGTCATGGTGTTCCTCATTAATTAGTCAGGTTGAGGAGGAAAGCCCACAATGAATGCCACCAAGAAAGATGTATAAATAGAGAAGCACTGATTACTAATGAACTCTCTCCTTTATTCTCACTGCAGACAAGAAAAAGCTGCTTAATCAGTCTCCATGTGCTCGCTCGCTCTCTCTCTCTCTCTCTTGAATTTTTCTTCATCTTTATCTGTCTCATTGGATACAAAAGGTACTGCCATGGACTCTTAACAGATTAGGCACATCTATTTTGAAGAGAATAATCACGTACTTCTCTGTCCATTCTGTTTTTGTTGTCGATTTATTTTTTTTTTAAACCGTGCTGTCAGTTAATCAGACCAGACAGAGTAAATAAAATGAAAAATCTATGAAAGCCTGTGAAACCTCTTCTCTTTCAGACCCCATGCCTGGCCTAATGAGCTACCTGCATCTAATTAATTTACATAAGTGCATGTGATTGGACAAAGACGACAGTCGGTCTGCTACAAAAAAAAAATGTTGAAAACTACAGTTGCTGAAAAATGGTCTAATTTTTCAGAACTTTTTTTTATATCAGCTTTGCTACAAGTTTTCAAGTTCGTGGTTCATTACACTGGAATACGTTGCTGGCTCCACATCTGGACCACGGTCCACCAGTTGATGATTCTAGAGGAACCCTTAATGATTCTACGTTTATGGAACCCAACAAAGGAGGGCTTCTGTTTCAGAAACGGTTCCAAGTAGAACCACTTTAGAAGAACCCTTGAGGAACCCTTTTTTTTCCGTTAGAGAGTATTATTACAATGACAAAGTGACTAAGGAACTTATGGGGCATTGAATGGACACCATTTGTTGCTGCACTACACACACTACAGTAAGCTTTCACCTCATAAACATTCAACACTCATTCTTTCATGGTATGTCCCATGGCTGAAATCCAATCACATCCTTGCATTAAAAGCAGGTTATGCATACACACCCTCATACACACACAGTCTGAAACTGTGGCAGCTTTATAGACACTATTTCCCGCATGGAGAAAGAGCCTGAGAGGGATAAATGATGGAGGTAAAAATTCCACAGAGGGGGCGATTTGGAAGGGTGAACAAGGTCATGATGGCCAAAGCTGCTAATGGCTGCCTCTGGGAAACACAAGAAATTAAATTCCTGGCAATACAAGATTGAGTGGAGAAAACCAGTTTGAAGAAAGAAATATACTTTTTTAAGCGGTGGCGTTAGATATCTCCATGTGCTTGGAGGCTACCTCGATGTAATTGGCATGAAATACAGGGCTGCTAAAGGTGTAGGTTTGAATGTAGGTAAGGACACTATGGTATACCTCTGACAGCTGCCCATCCTTTTTTCAACAGCACAATGTGTGTTTTTAATGGTTCTTGATGAGGAAACAGAAAGGGGTTCTTGTGGTAGAATGCATGTTATAATTTCACCAGCAATGCTAGGATAAACATCCACTTCAGTAATTGTTAGATCTCCGAGGCTGAGCATGAGGATTAAGGGACCCAGAGCCAGGCTCAAAACTTTTAGTACATTCATGCCAAATACCAAATCCCTCAAAATTTAGCATCTCAGAACACGTGCTGCTTCAAGCCGGACAGCTGCATCTGAGCTGATCCGGATAGCTGATCTTCCCTGTCACTGTCTCAGTGGATCAGGATTATCTTTATTTGGTTTGTACAGCTAGACTGCTTTGCAAATTTAATTTCTCTCATTGGTGTTTGCTCTCGTGTGGATGATTTCTTGAGGTAGCAAAGGAAATGGGGGTTCTTAGTTAACAAAAGCATGGCTGAGTCGATATTTACAGTAATAAGCTGCTCTACAGCCCTTAACTGGCTGCGGAAATAAATGCAGGTAGCCCACTGACTGGCTATGTAGACGACAAGTGAATTTGAATTCCCTTAAACGTTAAACCTGACAAGACTGTGTCGTTATCTTAACCTTGACAGTGTTATGCATGAGGGTACTGGTGACTCTGATTGATCTTTTGTCAATATCTTGTTTCAATGTCAGTATTTTTTGGATGTGTTTCCTTCTAAAAAAAATTACTTTGGAAGAATAGCTAGAGCAATATTAATATAATTAGAAACAGCTCAGTAGAAACAGTTACACACTACGCACATCGGAACAGTTGGAAGAACCACAAAGTTTACAGGAACTTTTTTTTCTTTAAAGTACATAAACCTGGGCCTGTTGCATCTGCTGGAAGTTTTGCTGATGTGGTGCTATTTGTCAGTCTGATGGATTGTAAATCCAGGCCTGAGACCCATTACAATGGGGAAAAAAAGCCTCTCTTATGTTTTATAATTTGTTAGCAAGTGTCAGGAGCAGCAGCTGTGTACAGTGGGACAGTACCTCTAGCGATGGTGCTCAGCTCACGTTGTCTTTGGTCACTGTCCTCCAGAATCTCTAAAAGCCCATTTTGTCTTTAGGAATATTAATCACCATGGTGGTCTTACTCTGTTTCTCTAAACATGAGGTCTGCTCTCTGAAGCGTTCTGTCGACGCAAGTTTTAAAATTCATATGCATGCACACACACACACACACACCCCTTAGATGTATCAATACACTCATTATGAATCCTTACTATGAGAATTTTCCTTAGTGACATAATGGTTTAGATGTTTATAAAATCTGCTGTGGTTATTAAAAAATAAGTGTGATAAAGGAACCCCATAAGGGCTGTGAGAAATTTTAATACCATTTAAATATTGAGAACAGAAAGAGAAACAGGGCTGTTTTTCCCGTCCCCTCACCTCTGGTTCAACCACATATATTTGTTCATTTTGAAAATTATTTGTAGTGACAGCGAGTTTTGTGAACTGGCAGTGTAAAGGGGGAGCCTCTTCTTCACTAGTGAGCTGCTGATTCGCCTGAGTTCTCCACTGTGCAGGAAATATTGAGAACAGTGCCAGACCACAAATGTCATATTATTTATTTCATGAGAATGCGGGGTTTCTGGAAAGCTTCATAAGTAAAGGAGGCCTTTAAATAAAGCTGAAAATGATAAGAATAGCAGCTGTATGCATAAAGCTCAGAAGAAGCTCAGAAATTTGTAAAAGGGTCATTCTGTGTCCCTTACAATAATTAATTGTTTTATATTTTCAGTTGCTGATATGAATCAGAATCAGCAACAATTTATTGCCAGGTGCGGTAAAGGACACTCTGCAGTACTAGGAATTTGTCTTGATGTCAGGTGCAAACACAGAATCAAAGATATAAGGTCAAGGGGGGATACAGAAATGAAGAATACAGAAATGCGACACAATAGCAAGGTTGAAACAATACTGAAGTGCAAGAGACCATGGTGCAAGATGGACATGCTTTATATAAATATGAAATATGTAAACAGCAGACAAGATAGAATATATTAAATTAAAAATCTAAATAGTTATGTACAGAAAAAGTGAGTGTACATGGGAGACGGAAGAAATATTGCAGCTTCAGAGGGGAGAGTGACTGACAGTAGGTTGGGGGGGTCACCTGGGGGGAATTGGGGCACTGCTCAGCAGGCTGACTGCAGCGGGGAAGAAGCTGTTCTTGTGGCATGAGGTCCTGGTCCTGCACATTGTATGTAAGAAATAAACCACTTGGAGGTGTGCTATTTTAGGAAAATAATCAAAAATGGAGTGGTGCGATGTAGCATGACATGACGAGGAGTTACTTTTATCCTGAAGCTGATTAATTTCCGATAACATCACACCTCAAAGTGTTTTATTCCTCTCTTCTCTGGTCCCTCGTCCGCCTTAATCTTTTTCTCTTTCCTGAAGTTAATAAGACAAAAAAGAAATGCAGCTTGTCGTGTTATTGAGAAGCCGAAAAGTGCTTTTGTTTGAAGACTTTCCTCTGTTTGAATATTTAAATTTACAGCCTTACCCCTGACAGTTGCAGTACAAAGCACTGACACTGGAGACTCCTTCCAAAAAAAATGCCAAGTAATTGTCTCGTCACTTCCCCATATCAAAGATTACAAACTAACTGTGCTGTTATCGAGCATTCCACAGCGCTGTAGTATAACCACACTGATGTCTCTGTACTTGGTGAATAATTGACCATAATGAAGATCAGTTTCAGAGCAAGAGTGCTGATGTAGCGTCAACTCTCATTCAACTGAATTCAATAGGAAGGAAAAGCGAAACCTTACCCCAGACCAGCCTTCGTTCTCTCAGAATGCCTCTACGCATATTTTCTCTGAATTTCCTAAAACAGAATGCAAAATCTGCCTGTTGAATAAGTTTATTCTCTCCAGAAAAAGAGTGGAATATACACTTACCGGCAGCTTCAATAGGAACTTCAACTGTAGCCCTGTTCATTCATTATCCAATCAGCCAAATATGTGGCAGCAGTGCAGTGTATAAAATCATGTAGATACAGGTCAAGAGCTTCAGTTAATGTTCACATCAAATATCAGAACGGAATATCATCAGAACGGGGGAAAAATGTGATATCAGTGACGTTGACCGTGGCAGTGGTTGTTGAGAGAGGTCAGAGGAGAAGGGCCAGACTGGTTTGAGCTTACATGAAGCCTACTGTAACTCAAATAACCACACTTTACAACCATGGTGTGCAGAAAAGCATCTCAGAATGCGCAGCTCACTGAACCTTGAGATGGCTGAGCTACTAGCAAAAGACCACACTGGGTTCCACTCTGGTCAGCCAAGAAAAGGAATCTGAGGCCAAACCTACGTGAAGATTAGAATAACATCACCTTGTCTTTGCAGTTGGCAGCAGTTTCAGAGTTTAGCTTTTTTTTAAAATCAAATTCAGTATAACCTAATGCTGTGCCTCGAAAGATCAAATAAATGTGGAGCAAGAACCAAATGCAGAGTAGAAACTGCAAAAGCCAGAACTTAATACATTTCAGTCATAATTGCATGCTATAATTACTGAGGATTTTAGCTTCATGGCTTTATGAGTGCGATTTACACCAACACAAATCAAAGCATATTTTTTTGTCTGTGAAATTTGATCCCAGTCTAATATACGCCTGTTAAGCTTCTCATTTTCTGCATGACTGTAACTTTGAATCCAAAGCCGCTTCCCTTGTCGTCTGTTCAGATGTGTTTAGAGCATTAATTATCCCATAGTCTGTCTATACACCAGTGGATATCAGCAGGGTGGCTTTTCCTGTTTCACAGCCTGTCACAGTCAGCGGCCCCGTAAACAAGACCGATATCAAGAGAGAAAAGTAGCTGGAGAAAAAAACAGGATTTCTGAAGGATGATTAAATATGGAATCCTTTTTCTTTTTCCTTTGGGTAAACACTCCTGATCTCTTCTATACACACACACACACACGATAAATTAAAACTCCAAATATTCATATCTGTATATGTATAAAAAACCCAGAGATAGAAATAACAACAATGTGTTGCAGCAATGTTGTGTTCCTCTTAACCTCAGATATACGTACCTCTCCAGTTTATAAATGGTCTCAGCTAGAGATGTGCACAGGACTGTTTTTAATCCTGTTCACTGAGCTAGCATTTTTATTTGTACCTGTGCATGATATCCTTTAATGAATGCACAACTCAGTCTGACACACAAGTAGATTTTTGGCAAGCTTTCTAAAAAAAAAAAAAAAAAGAAAGAAAAGAAACGAATAGCGTACCTCCTATTTGTATCGGTATTTTGTAAATGTTTAGAACACATTATCTGTTCATTTGTACTAATGTGTGCATATTTGGTTACATTCCTAGTGCATTATAATCATGATTTTGATTTATTTTTGTTTCAAAACTTTACAGCTACTCAGTGTGTCTACGACTAAGCATGGACTAAGCAAACTGGGACTACGTTTTTTAGGCATTGGCAATATCATATAAACACTACCTTTAATGCATTCTGTTAACAGCTTATAATATAACATATTAGAAAATGCGTTATAAATAATCCTATTAACTGTAATGCATTTTCATAACTAATTAGAACAAAGTATATAATGCCTTAGGAATGAATTATATCATGTTATGTATGTATTCATAGTTCGTTATACATGTGGCCTTCATAGAAAGATCTGTGGATCATGACACTGAGCTGAATCTCTAATCACTCGATCACATTTCCTCAATCTGATCATTTGTTTCAGGGCCACCTGTGAACACGTTCCAAAACACTTGCATTGCTTGAAGTGTGTCTCTTGTGGATGTGCAGTCATCAGATTAGCAAAGCAAGCTAACAATACTAGATATGTACACTCACCCAGAGGCACTGATGATCTCTGCTACTGTGGTGGACATAAAAATAAAAATAAAAAGACAGAAAAGCGTAAAGAGAGAGTAAACAAAACAGTAAAATGGTAAAAGGAATTTTTTTAAATACTTTTGCATATTGCAGGTGATAAAAGTACCACTGTGCAAACAGGTATGATGTAATCTGTTTTGAGTGGGTGTTATGGATCATTGTTGGATCACTCCTGTTCAGTGTGATCCATAGGAGGAATCGACTGGTTTTCCCCGGGGAGTGTTCGTCTGTAGGTGGCAATGAAGAGACTGCCAATGCAGCAGCTCCTCTGTATTCCGTGTTTTATTTAATTTTAATATCTCCCCTCATCAGGCAGTCAGGATGCTACACAACTTCCTTCCAAGCGCTATTTTTCTTTGTGTTGTCTCTATACACATTTAATGAGAGGTCATATATTAGTATAAGATAGATCCACAGTTACGTTTTTCTTCCTTTTTTGCTTGTCAAACAGTACATGGGACTGAATTGCAGTAAAGAACTAAGGTTGTAATTGGGGGACTAAAGAAACATTAGAGCAAGCACACTGTAGGACTGGTGCCAGGAATCATTTGAGCCAGTGTTTTGGATTTGCTGCTTTACCATGTCATATCTAATTTGCATAGAATTGAGGAAATCTCAATTGAAACCTTGCTTTCTGCTCTCACTGAAATCACAGCTCCATGTCACGCATGTGCATAGAAAATGAATGGTTGCCTGTCACTTTGTCCTTTGCTAGTGTGAATAGTAACACAGCATTAACAGCCAGATATAGTCGAGGCATTGGGAATCAATGGGCGACAACCTTTAAACCACAAACCCACTTCCTCCTGTGCGAGAACGAAGAACATGAGTGCTGAGGCTCCTCGGCCTTGCTGCTAATTTAACCAAAGGTTAGACGCCTTTTACCGAAATCAGTGCTATGAATATTTGAAAAGACTTTTAGGGCAATGTAAAAGCGAACACCTGCATATTTTTGCATGTGGTATTTGTGTCCATGCCACACAAAGCACCATTCTAACTCTTTTTTTTTTTGGAGATTGGAGGCTGTTCAATAGCTCAAATGTCACACACAGAATGGCGTGAACATGCCAACATTAGCCAGGGAGCCTCGAGGGAAATACATCCTTCTTTTTTTTTTAACAATCAAAAACCACCTCGTGAGTTTCACAGTGGGAAGTGGAGAGGGCAAGGTGGAGCTCATAAAGCGAAATGGAAATCTTAGAGGTGGGAGAAGTGGACGTATAGTGCTACTGTATATTGAGCCATCCTAATGACTAAAAAAACAGGTCATACAGAAGACTGACCCAATATATTTATGAGGAATGGGAGGCCATTAAGCGTGTTTTTCTTTCACATTTACAAACACTGGTCAAGTTTACGCGTTACTCTGAACAGAAGGCCAAAGTCTGAAGATAAACAGCTCACCGGAACACAGTGAAATTCCCAGCAGCTTCAGTGACATTAGGCGATTCCACTCCAAACCTCTCAGGCTGTGTAAGTGCACGTCTAAAATCAAAATTACCGTCGTTTGGTGTGCACGGTCTACACACATCCCCTGCAGCAGAGACAATAAAACACTGACCGACAGCGTTCATATGTTCTTTCCATCAGAGCTAAATACGCAGGGGGGTCTAAGCATAGTGTTTTGGTGCCCAGTCCCTGGTCTGCCAGCAGAATAATTACACATCCTGCTACATTATAACAACACAACTGCACTGAGTTGTCACAGTGTGTGTGAGCAATGGCCTGTGACCTCCCTCCATAAGCGCCTGAGTTTTCGCTAAAGAGCTTTAATGTTTGTGTGCCTGATTGCAATGTGGTTATGTTGTTGAATTAAATTAATTAGCCAGAGTGTTTCACATTTACCAAAGTGCAGCAATCAAAATTATGTGTGACTAACTGCTCAGCCCGTGTGTGTGTTTCCCTCTCTCTTGGCTCTTCATAAATGATGGACACTGAGCTTCTGAGTCAAATAATTACTACTCACTTACACTCCTCGCCTTATTTCACACTCTGTGTGTGTGTGTGTGTGTGTGTGTGTGTGATAGCATGTCAGTGCTGTCATTGTAATCATACTACAGCCCAAGTTACCGCTTAGAGAAAGTACTTATTATGTAGTTAGTGTTTCGCACTATAGCTCTCTAAGAGAACAACTGCAGAAACACAAGCCGCTGTTCAAGAAAACACTGCTAAATCTCCTCTGGAGAGGAAACCCCTCTTATTTCTTGCAGTTCCAGTCATTTTAACAAGCATGGCTGTAATAGTGATGGTCATGCTGTAAATGAATATCATTTGGACATTTGGACTGAATAATGAGTGTAATTGTGTCTTGTCTCACCCGTCTTGCCGGGCCTGCCTTAAAACAAGTTAGAAGTGAACTAAGCAAAACCTCCAGGCCTCTGAGATACTAACATGCTGGTTATTTTTTAATAAGATGTGGCCACAAATTAATATTCTGAGGCCTCAGACTAAACTAACTACAAATTATCATGCTGTGTTGACAAGATACCAAATTTGTGGCAACAAATTGTGTACCTTGAGCCCACAACAATTATTTGGCTGGAACAGGTGAAAAAGTCTATTCACATTGAGAATTGGATTACAGTTACACAGGCAAATGATATATTCATGTCGCATCTCCAGGAACTCTCGTATGTGTAACGTGTTAAATGATCATTTCCATGCTTGGGTTCCTGTGACTACAATGGTCTAATTCAATGGGTTAATTTCTTTGTGTCTTAATCATTTTAAAATACAGTAATTGCCACAAGTATTTCATGGCCACAAACTAGATCTTGTGAACCTTACCTAATGGCTTTAATATATTAATTCATGGCCACACCTCAGTTATTTATTCAGTACATATGATTTTTTTTATAGATGTGAAACTATATCTCATTATAATTTGGTGCCTATGCACTTTAAGCAACTGATTTTTGTATTGAAAATTGTATTGACTGTTGTATTGACTGAAACAAATGAGTGCAGTGTATAAACTGGAGTTATTTTATTGTTAAAAGACAATTACACAGCGTAAAATTGTCAACACAATTTATTATTATTATCCCTCTAAAGTTATCCAGTCCCAGGCCACCTGAATGACTGCCCATCTGCAGCACTCAGCAGTTTCTGCACAAAGAGAAAAATGTTGAAAAATGTAATAAAGAATTATTTTCTCTTCTTTGATCAAGGCCAATCTATTAGGAACATATGATGCAAAGTGCATAAAGAAAGACCATTGCTCCAACTATGCAACTGATCTACTCACAGCACTGGTAGAGTCTGTTGATTCTGAGGATGTCGTTTTGGCTCATCTCAGTGGCCTTTCCGAAGACCACATTAGGGTCAGGGATGGGGATCATGGTGGGCAGGCCATTCTTAGAGAAAGCAGTTCTGAAATACCAAATAACAAAGTCAATATCTTCAGTTCTGCAGTCATTTCAACTCAGTTTAATAAGCTGGTGTTAAATTAAAACAGTAAGTCAATGGTGAAAAGGATAATAAATATGCAAATGCATTGGGTAGTTGTTTGGTGATTGACTGACTTGTGGTATTGCATGACAGAGTTGTAGTCATAAGTTGTGCCCTGGTTCAGAGTGGCCTTCTTGTTGAAGTTGTGCTCCTTGCCTGATGAGGAAATAATCCCCCCCCCCCAACCACCAAAAAAACAGTAAACGGTAAAATCATTTATGATGGAAAAGGTTTGGTAGAACGAGATTTTTTTCCCAAAAAAAAAAAATAGTTGACTGAAAAAGTTGCATTCCTTTATAAATATTAAATATCACTACACTCTAAGTGCATAAACCTCAGTCTGTACCCTCAATAATGTTCTCCCAGGCAACACGGATGTAGCTGTCTCGGTCGCTGCGGGTCTGTTCATGATTAAAGCCCAGAGCATGAAGAAGCTCATGCTGGACGGTATCATGGTAGACGCAGCCGCTACGAGCCAGGGACAAGGTCTGTGCATTACCGGCGCGTCCAATTTTAGAGTAGCATCTGTAAAAATAGTAAGATTTATCAGTAATATGACAAGTTGGTTTTTATTTTACATTTGATCAAGATGTTTATATCAGCTCCTGGCTTGTTAATGTGCTTTCTTTCGATATAACAGTCCTAATTCCACAACAGAAAACTGACCTACGTCAAGTATAAATGATCTTAACAAATGTTAAGAATCTAAACCTATTCACAACTTGAGCAATGTAACCATAGTAATGCTACATTTAATCAGAGACTGGCTGAAAATGTTGATAACTTTCCTAAGAACTTCACTACAAAATAGGCTTTGATATTTGAAGTGATGTACAATGCTAACTGCAGTATAGAGTATAGGGTGTGCATGGCTGAACGGGTTGCATTGCATTTTAAGGAAAATCATATGTGTGCATACCCACTGAGAGACTCAATGCTGATATAATCCCTCTCATTGGAGCGTGGAGTAAAACGGATGCAGGTGATGGAGGAGAAAGAGGCCAGGCCTTGCTGGATAATCTGCAGCTCACGATCGGCTGAGGGTGTACAGAGGGTGCACTATTTGGTTAGTCACTTTGCCCCTTGTGCTACTTCAACTTGAAAATACACTAAACGTGTGATGTTAAGTAATATTATTATAGTATTATATTAAACATGATTATTCCACAAAATAGACTTCATGTAAAAACTATATTGAATTTCCTGTTTACACAATTGCACTTTTTGACCATGAAGTACACAGTTATAGAAGGGATTTATTTATAATTGCACTATTCATTGTCACACAGATGAAGATGAATTTCTTTTTCCATCTTCTTCCCAAGGTTTCTTCCTCATATCATCTCAGGGAGTTTTTCTTTGCCAGTGTCACCTCTGGCTTGCTCATTAGGGACAAATTTATTAATTAAAAAGTTAAAAATTTCTGTAAACCTTCTTCGTGACAATGGCAATTGTTAAAACCCTATACAAATAAAACTGAATTGAATTGAATATATATATATATATATATATATATATAATATAAATGTGTGATGGTAAGTATTATTTTAGCACTAGATTATATGATAACACCAATTGTTCATTGATAAGACTCCAAATGAGTCAAATTCATTCAACAGTAGGAAAATTATCATTTTAATAATAATAATGTTACAATTACATCTTATGAAAATTATCATTTTAAGAATAATAATGTTATAATTACATCTTATGATGATAATATGACAAAATTGTTATTATGATCATATAATGTGATATAATATATTATAAAGAATATTATAATGATCCACATCGTTAACATACTGTAGTGATTGGCGATTACATAGGGCACGTAGACTTTGCCATCACTCGACTTTGGCCACATGCAACCACGGGAGGTGCAGGGATCAGCGTTTCTCCCATTATCATCATAAACAGCAATGTCTCCTTCAATCAGCTCAGGTTCATCTACACCACGAACTAACACATGAAACAAAGAGTTTTCATAATGTTTAGAATACTCATGATTGTCACTATATGTATTACTAAATTAATAGTCAAGGGGTGCATTATTTAATATAAACTACTAGTGTTAATAAATATGTAAAGTTGTTGCTGTTGTAAATAATGACTCATTTTGTAATATACTGCATGATGACCCTGGTAGACTCTTTATCCTCTAAGAGTGAGTGTTTTTGTGCCTGTGTGTGTACATACTGGTTTTACTGTTCACTCTCTCGAGCCGCTCTCCCACAGACAGATCAGCAAGCGGGTCCTCAACAGCTATCGGACAACACATCAGCATGTTGAATAATGGCTCATTAAGCAGATTTGTTTTGTTTGTTTATTCTGTATTAAAAGCCTGTCCCCATTTCGAAGGCATCTGCCCTCTGATTTTCATTATTTAGGCTAAATTTAAAGGCACCATTGCATGTGTAGCCCATAATTCCGTTCACTAAACCAAAATTCTGTGATAGTTTCAAAAGACATCGCAGGCCAAACTGTTGCTATGATTAAGGAAGTTGTCGGCTACCAGCTAACAGCAGTGTAGTTGTGTTTAGCAGCAGATAAAGCTGCTGATAATGTAGCGTCTAGGAGGACTACGATGTGGACTATGATGTCTGGCAAGGTTCCTTTTCATTCAAAATGCTGTTCAGTGAAAGGAGTACTTTCACGGGATGCAGCTACTCTGGCAGATGCCTTCAGAATGGAATTTCATTGATAAATAATCATTGTAACCTTAAAACACATGACTTACCGTGGTATACAGAAAACAGACAGCACATAAAAAAAAGACAAAAAAAAAACAATTATAAGTGCAATGAATGCAAATTAAAATTTGTTTAGGTGCTGCTCCTTCTATTCTGCTACAACCATCTCACACTTGGTATGGCTCACCTTGCTGAAAAATCCAGCTTAGTCTGACCAGTTACCAACGGCCAACACAAGCTGGTAGACCACCCTTGCCAGCTGGTAAGTGCTGGTAGAAAGGACTGTTTCTGCTACATTGTAGATGAGGAATAATAAGGAAGCTGGAAAATAATTCAGCAGGTGTCAAAGGTGGTCTACCAGTTTCACAAGCTTGACCTGCGATTTGGTAGCTGTTGGCTGGTCAGACCAAGCTGAATTCTTCTGTAGGGCAGGTAGTGAATAGTCTTCAAACAGGTACTTAGAAGTTTAGATTGTGTACTGCTTTACTTTTAAGGTGTTTTGTATAAAGATGTCCATCAAATTAATAAATGTATTATATGCATGCATGTCTCTCACCTCCTCTGCAAAACAGACCAGCAGCAGGGCCAACAGACCCACAGTCACCTTACACACACACATGACAGCAAACGTCCTGTAGAGGGAAGCAGAAACATTAGTACACAGTGGGAGTTCTCAACTATGGTCCTCTGGTTTTAGGAGTGCCAGCTCTCTGATCCATGTGACTCTTGAAGGGCCTGGTAGGGTGCTTAACTAATACTTTCAATCAAGTACATTTTGCGTAGGACTACAAACTATGCAGGAGTTGAGACCTCCAGATTTATAGCAGGAACCTGAATGTTATTGCTTGATTGAGACCGTTCATTTTAATTCTTAATCTCACCTGAAGACTGGAGACTCATACCTACGAACTGCTGCTGCTGTCCATCCCAGAATTCTTATTCACAAAATGCATCCCTTCATCCTAAACATCCTTTCAACACACTGGAGCAGTCTTGGTTAGAGAGTCTAGAGAGGACTTGTAACCCGAAGGTGAACCTGAAGGTCGTGGGTTCGAGTCTCAGGTCCAGCAGGGACCGGTAGGTGGGGGGAGTGAATGACCAGCGCTTCCACCCTCAATACCACGACTGAGGTGAGACCCTTGAGCAAGGCACCGAACCCCCAACTGCTCCCTGGGTGCTGCAGCAAAAAAGGCTGCCCACTGCTCTGGGTGTATGTTCACTACTGTGTGTGTGCACTTGGATGGGTTAAATGCAGAACTCAAATTCCGAGGATGGGTCACCATACTGTTTGCCTTTACCCTTCTACTGATTTATAATCTTACTATCTAGTAGTGTTGGGTTCATGTGCTACCAAGAGTCAAAACCAAGACCATAGCCAACAGAGTCCTAGGCAAGACTGAGAATGATGGCAAGACCAAGACTAGACCAACACCACACATGGTCAAGTCCACGTCAAGACCAAACACTCAGATGTGTTAATTGTAATTAAGATGTGTTCCTGGTTGTAGTATCTTCCTTACCTGACATGAAATTTCTTTTGAATGAACTAAAATAACATACTTTGGTATTATTAGTTTGTAAAAGTAAGTACACAGGACATACTGTACATAGGACATGTTAAGCATAGCCCATTCTTCTAGCAAGTGTTGCAGTGTAATACTATTTTATTTCATTGCATTGGGTTAGGGAACACTTGGTCTTGAGTACCACACTATCTAATGTCACACAGAAGAAGATGGCTTCACTTTTGAGGCTGGTTCCTCTCAAGATTCACCTGTCATCTCTCAGGGAGTTCACAAAGCTCCTTTATGATTATTTCTGTTGTTAAACGCACTATACAAATGAAACTGAATTGAATTGAGACCAGGCATAATGGAGGGGAACATGTGTGTTTGGCAAATCTAAGAAATAAGTATGGCTATTTTAGATGTAACACAAATAAATTAATTAGATGTGTTAGTAGAGTACGTGTCCTTACCTCAAATCTCCAAGAAGAAATTGTATGATAATACAGTAGCAGAGGGACAGCAGTGTTTTATACCCTTTCGTGTTTATTCAGTGTGATATCTATATCACTTAAATATAGAACGGCAGCTGTTCATTCCTGAGAAAGGTTTATCTAAGAGATAGTGTTCTACAAAGATTTTACTAGAAAAGGTTAATAACTGTAGAAGGTTACAGCCTATAAATAAATAAAGTCATGCTGTTAAGAAAACAGGTGCAGTTTTTCCATGATCAGTACAGTGGATGAAACTAGTTTCATCACCTAGAAATAGACATCTTTCAGGTTATTTCTTTTTTATTATTATTATTTCTTTTAAGCTAATTTTAATAATCATTCTTGTCAGTAACCTTGCGTCAGCTGAATGCATGTTTTGGCATTTTTATCATGCTAATCCACATATTGAAAAAGAGGCAAAAGTTCAACATTGCTGATATCAAGCTGTAGCAGGTTGGAATCTGGTTTAGGGTAGGGGTGCAGTAAGAGGAAGGCTTTTGGAGAGACCAGGAGGGATAAGAGATAATCGGGCACACATGAACCTTGTTATATAACTTGGATTTCTGTGTTCTGTTTTCCCTTTGTCTAATGAGCAGTGAGCCGAACATGCAGACAGCACTGAACTATCGACAATGACGTTCTAAAATAAAAGTTCAAGTTCAAACCTTAGCCTGGGGTTGCTGTGTTGTCAGTGAACAGAGTGAACATGTTTCTGAAGCATTTTTAGTGGTATGACTTCAGCACATATCACAAAACAGATAGCCAGTCCTGCAATACCAACCACTCTACTTTAGCTGATCTACAACAACCAGTATAGTAGCCAGAAGGCAGTGAACCAATTACAGAGTTAATTAGAAGATGAAAGATCACCAGAGTAAAGAGTGAAGCACAAGCTTACTCAGATTTAACTTGTGGAATGGAAGACTTGGGATGAGGTTCCTGGTGGCCAAGCAGACCATATGCCATGGCATAGTTGAAAATGTGACCTTCATCTCTTGTCTGCTTGAGAATTTTGCCTTCTGATTGCCAGCTGAAAATGGACATGCTATCTTGTAACCTGCTAATTGTGTATTGATGGAATTCACAGTTTTGTTACTATGGTGCTATAGTGGCTATTTGCCAAGAAACAGTAACATACCATCCAGACATGATGAAAAGATGAGGGTTCATCTTTGGCTGAGAAGATGCTATCAATGTAAACTATAACAAAACAATTCAGGAAATCTCTCAATACTTGATTCCCTTAAACCTGAATTACAAAGGGGGCATTAGCCAGTCCATATAACATGACTAAATATTTTATAGCGACCTGAAGAAGCGATGTGATGCGGTCTTCCCCTTTTCTGATTCTAGCCTGGTAAAGTGGAGCAATACTTTACAGTGACAGTGTTCCTTATCCTATCTTCTCAGCCAAAGGATGCCTGTACCCCCAAGGCCAGGGCCTCCTGCGGTATAATCTTCCATAACACTGGTTTCAGTGACGGACAGAGGATAGACAGAGAGGTGTTGTTCTGGGCAGGAGGTCTATGGCACAATCCCATATTTTCTCTCCATAGGTACACTTCTGTTCTGTTCCAGACATTAACATGAACAAAGACTTTGTGTTATTCCTTTACAAACTCCGGATGAAAAATCTGATGCATGATGCAGGGACCAGGTTGGTTAATAACTCACTTTCTTGCTCTCTGTCTTCCAGGGGTCAGTTTCAATGGCTTGACATGGCAGATGAGAGAGGTGAGAGAATAAATATATATTATATTGTTGGCGCCAAAACTTTACATACAGCTGCACTAAAGCTTTCACAACTACATTTTTCACAACTCCACATATTCCATGTTGCATGCATTTCCTGTGTTCAGGGTATTTACCCTGGCTGTAGGTCTATCTAGAGGTAATTTCACAATAGAAGTTAAGAGGCAGTTTTATTTTGGCTTTTATTTATGACATCAGATTTTAGGTGGGTCAGAAATTTACATACACTTTGTTAGTATTTAAGCATTTGTTAAGTAGTTAAGCATTACCTTTTAATTGCTTAACTCAGTCAGGTTTGTGGACCTCCTTGCTCAGACATGTTTTTTAGTTCAGCCAAACAAATTTTATATGGGATTCAGTTCAGGGCTTTATGATGGCCACCTCACTTTATGAAGTATGCTTAGGATCATTGTCTGGGTGATGTCTTGATTAGTTGCTTCAGTATTTCTAGATAATTCTCCTTCCTCGTGATGCCATCTATTTTCTGAAGTGCAGCAGTTTCTTTTCCAGCAAAACACCCCTACAACATGATGCTGCCACCCCCATGCTTCACAGCTGGGATGGTGTTCTTCAGATTAAAAGCATCGTCCTTTTTGTGTTGAGGCACATACTTGCGCCAAACACTTATATTTCTGTTTCAGCTGACCAGGGAACACTCCTCCAAAAGGCTAGGTCTTTGCCCTAGTGATCACCTGTCCTGGTAGGACTCTGAATGGTGGATTTACATATTTTGGTGCCTCCTACTCCATCACCAGTTTCTTTGTTGTTGTCTTAGGGTTCAACTGAACCTTAATTAATTTCATCTCTTTCCTGAATGATAGATTGTCTATGTGGTCCTAAGATTTTTATATATAATTGTTTGTACAGATTCTCGTGAAGGTTCTCATGGTACCTTCACAATTGCTGCTAAGGAGGAATCAGAATTGTGTAAGTCCACAATTTTTTTTTCTGATGTCTTGTCTAAGTTGTTTGGATTTTTTTCCCATGGTATCAAGCCAATTAACTACTAACTGTTGGCCAATCAGATGCTTCTAAAAGTCATTACATCAATTTTTGGAATTTTCCAGAGTGTTTAAAGAGACAGTCAACGTGGTGTGTGCTTTTGACCCACTGGAATTCCTGTATAGTGAATTAAAGCTGGCATAGATCTGTCTCTAAATGACTTTAAAAGTGACCTCTGATGTGAACAATGTAGATTTCCTAATTGACTTTCCAAACGAAATGTATGGTAACGTGAAATGTGTGGAGTTGTGAAAAACTGGGATTGAATGTTTTTAGCCTGTTGTTTATCTGATGATTATTACTTTATTGGTTTCTATCAAGTCTGTTTAAAAGTATGCTTCCCTGGCTAAAATATAAAGGCCAGGAAAGGTCATTTAGATCTTCCTCGATAACTATTGTAGGTCAGGAATCTCTGCTGGAACCCCTCTTTAAGGTGAAAATCTTCACAAGACAGATTTGAAAGGTTCAAAGTTGTGTGGATCTATGGGCAGTGTAGTTTGTTTGAAAACCACAAGGTAAAGGAAGTCCAAATTACAAATCCCAAAGGCAGGGTACAATTCCAATGCCCAAAGATAAGTAACTAAGGGAAATCGGTGACTGAAATAATAAAAAAAATTCAAAGTCTAAAATACAAACCATATAAAAACTAACGGACTCACAGTTAATATGGCAATACTTTGCAAAAAATATATATCCGATGGAAAAATAATAACTGTAAGCATTGTTTACAGTAAACAAGGAAGATAAAATGAGGCAGGTGGAAATTATTAGTAACCTGGACAATAAATTCTGAATTCTGGTGGACAGGAGGGTATCACCATGTGCCGGTATGCCATTAATATTGGGTAGTACACAGCTGTAGACTGTGTAACCTTTAATTAATTACCAAGGTGGCTCAGAAGAGAAAAGGGTAGAAAGTTTTGCATGCTAGGTGAGGAAAGTGCACCATCATGTGGCTGATTAAAGAACAGCAGCTTATTGTTATTATTATTATTATTATTATTATTATTATTATTATTATTTCCACAATTCATTTAATTATGTTGTATTAATTGATTTAGAAAATTACTATGAATTTCTAACTATAACATATAACTATAACATAGTTATATGCTATAGGATAATAGTTATACTATAAACAAGAGCATTAAAAAAAACATTTCATTAGTTTCCTGTAATCAAACCTGTAAACAAATGTTTTATCAGCCAAAAAACAGTATCCTGAAAATGGTTCTATATAAAATATATATAAAAAATAATTTCAAACCTGTATTCTTCTGCTATTATCTTTTGCTCTCCTGTGCAGGAGCAGTGTGCCCAGCAGGACAGCAACATTACAGGCAGCATGGCTGCAGTTCCTTTGGGAAGACAACACAGACCTGATGAACCAAGTGCTGATAACTATATCTCTCCGATGCAGTTTCCGGCTTTCAATTCTAACAAACCAAATCAAGCTTCTCATCGTGTTACAAAACGCCACCGGAAACTTCTGAAGACCAGCGCAGCAATCCGGGCACTATCCAACTCCTCGTCATCATCAGAGCCTACACCCAAGAGCTGGCAGAAATATATGCAGAAAACTCGTCATCGCCTGATCAAGGAGGTCTGTGCCAAATACCGGAGCAACATCTCGCGAACAGTAACACCACACCATGTGTCTCGCATCTATGTAGAGGACAGACACAAGTTGCTTTACTGTGAAGTGCCCAAAGCAGGCTGCTCCAATTGGAAGCGAGTGCTGATGGTGCTTGCTGGTGTTGCATCCGCTACACACAAGATAAACCACGACACTGTCCACTACGCCAACCACCTAATGCGACTAGACAGCTTTGACCAGCATGCAGTTTCTGAGCGCCTCCGTTCCTACACCAAGGTGCTGTTCATTCGGGAGCCAATGGAGCGTCTGGTCTCAGCATACAGGGACAAATTTGAGAGCCCAAACTCATACTACCACCCTGTGTTTGGCAAGCCCATAATCTCCAAGTACAGGGTGAATGCATCCAAATCGGCACTCAGGACAGGAAGCGGTGTCACTTTTCAGGAGTTCATCCGCTACCTGCTGGATGTACACCGTCCTATTGGCATGGACATCCACTGGGAGCCAGTAAGTCAGCTCTGCAGTCCATGCCTGCTTGATTATGATTTCATTGGCAAATTTGAGACCATTGAGGAGGAGGCTAACTTCCTCTTGCATAGGGTGGGTGCTCCAAAAAACCTCACATTCCCCACTTTCAAGGACAGAAACCCAGAAGCTGCGAGGACTTCCACGCACATCATGCAGCGTTACTTCACACAGCTCAGTGCCTCAGACAGGCAGAGGGTATATGACTTCTACTATATGGACTATCTAATGTTCAACTATTCCAAACCTTTTCAAGATGTGTACTGATAAACTTATAGGCACCTTTGGTTGCTATTGTATAGGCTGTCAAAAACTAATAGATTATTACAGTGTGAAATCTACATAGTAGTAGTAGTTCAATCTAACTGCTTCAAGATAGCAGGCGTTTTGTTAATGGACGCCAATAATTGTGCAATTAACACATTCCAATTAGGATTGAAACCGAGCGGGACTGACTACGAATGATATGAAATTTATTGTTTCGTGCTTAGTTACGCACTCTAAACACACTGCAGAAGTATGCAAACAGGCTTTTAATCCCTTGTCATTTCATCCACTAAAAGTAACATCCCACTTTCAGGATAATATTACCTAAATATAATGCTTTAAGGTATTAAAATGTAACTATAATATTGTATTATTGTTTAAAAAAAAAAAAAAAAAAGGCCATTCAGATGACTATATATTTTTCTACGTATTTGTATAATGGATTTATCTGGAGTTGTAGGTGTGAATGCCAGCATAATTATAATGACCTTTTTCAAGAGATACACATGCAAAGCTCTTTCAAATTTGTCTCAGATTTCAAGTTTAGAAGACCGTCCCAACTTCCGTCTAACCAAACTGTTGAATGTTTCTCTTTATCATTGGAAGATCATGTTTGGACTGCAATGATGCCACAAAGTTTTCCACAAATTTGTCTCAAATAAGTAATCTTAGAAGACAGTAGCCCTGATTTCCAGGTGATCCACATGTCTAAAGCTTCTCCAATAGCAGACTTTTCTCCAGGATTCTCCAATTTTTAAGAACCTCCCTGTAATAATCCCAGCAGCACACTGCTCAGAGAACACAGCAGACCAAGGGTAAGAGCACATGTGAGCATTTTTATTAGTGGATAAATAGTATTATGATAAATAGTACAAATATTTTTCACACTGCAGCTTTTCTGCTTGCTCAGTTTTTTTGCTTTGCTGTACTCACACACTCGCTCTAATACCTGGTTTATTGGAAGGTAGACAGTACTCCTAAAATCCTGAACATATAAAATTGGTGTAATCAGAATGGGGTTAAGAAAGTCATTTTCTCCTTTGACAATTTTTTCCTTTTTTTTTTAGGAATGGCACAAAAGTCCTCAGTCAGTCCTGGACGTAGCTGATCCTGGAGCTTGTTAATACAAGGCATTAAGTAGGCATACATTTTTAAAACAGGATTCGCCTTAAGAAAGTCTACGCAGACCCCCAAATCATGTCATTTGTACCCTGGACTCAGGCTTACAGGGTGCACTGAGTGCGTAGTGAGGATTAACATTTGCTTTTAAATGACCAAATGCTTTTCAATTCTTGAATGTCGCAATCTTGACTACTGAACACCGTGACACAATGAGCTTTTCAGGGCAAGATATAGTCGCTGGATTGAAACAAAGTTACTCCTGGGTTTTTTTTGTTTGAAGAAGTTAGTTTTGTGCAAACATGATGCTTACAGTACTAAAATTCCACTAAAACCACTGCCAGAGACCATAGCCAGGTACTTTCCTAAGCACAAAATTTTCTGCTTAAATAGGAAACCAACAAAATAAACAGTAAGCGTTACAATTAAGAGAAGAATAGTCCTTGCTGTGACTGTGTGAATTTAAGTAGCAAGGCGCACTGACGTGTATGCCTACACAAACTGCCATTTTGTGAGTAGGTAATTCAGAAATGAATGCCATCCACTCAGGGTTTTTTCTTTTTCTCTTTTTTTTGCATGTGGGCTGCTAGAGTTTGGAGGTAGATTCACAAGGAATTAACTATGTAAAACAGCCAAATACCATATTTCACATATTACTCTTATGAGCAGATTTAATGAGTGCTGCAGAGGTGCACAGATCTTGGTGGTGCTGAAGGGGAGGCAGGCTTCCATTCTAGCAAATGAGTTTCTCCTTAGTTTTTGGGTGATCATAGGTTTGAATCCTAGTCATACCACAGGGTGCTAGGAGTACAAGGCCTAGGCCATACTAACAGGGGTAAACACAGTTATTCTTATGCATTTTGCCTTTTCATTCACACTAAAACAGAAAACCCAAATCTTTTGAATCTGCTCTCCAAAATGACAAAACTGACATTGTTTCTACATTTTCATATGAATAAGGGGAAATCAAAAACCTTTCAAAAACACTGACATATAATTTTCGTGAGTTTTCCACAACTCCAAGATGGTGAAGCTCATTGACTTGCAAGAAGGTACATTTTATAATATTGTAAGTAAAGGAAATGGGCAGAAATTATGTACAATTCTTGAATCATACAGTGTACATGTCAACATGTAATTTTCAATTTTTTCCTTTTTTTTTTTTTTTTTTGTGGATCAAAATTCACCCATGTTAGTGTGGACTAGACCCAAGACCCATGGGTATATCTTCGTATAAACAACTCTTGACCAAGCTAGATCTGCTGACCTACAGTATGATGTTGTTGCATGTGCGCCAGTTTGCAAAGGTGCTTTGGCTGGTTTCACATGTCTAGTCCTCACTCTCTTACGACGGTGGTTGTTGTAGAGGAAGATCTAGATCCTGATTGTGGAGGAAGCTGAATAAAAAGAGAGTGAATAAAGTGCTCCATTTGTTGCATTCCAGAGGGTCTTTATCTTGGGGGGGATGACGATATTTTGAATTGTCCAAGATAACAATATCATGAGTCTTGAATTTCATAGTATTGATTATGAGTGCATACCTGTAGCTAACACACATCATAATGCATCTGTGTATAAATAAATTACTGTATGTTTGTACTTCTTCTGTTAATAAATAAATAAATAAATAAATACATACATACATACATACATACATACATATAAGGAAAAGATATATAAAGAGATATACCCCTATGGTATATGGGCGTATTGTATGTTCCAACTGATACATTTATACATATATAATGTTGGCCATATATGCTTTATGAGTGATGTTGTGACAAAGATCCCAAATTATTATTATTATTATTATTAAAAGTATTTAAGCTATGTGTGAACCTTAGTAAAACAATGGAAGTCCAATGTCCACTGAAGACGCACATCTATATAGAAAGTTCTGTATGCTAAACAAATGTAAATCTTTCTCAGTGTACCAGTATACAAATGCCCTTTTGCCTTATTTTTGCGTTGCCATTTAAATGACATGAATCAGAAAGATATTATTCAAGAGGTGAAATGATCTCTCTCTTTCTCACTCAGCTGAATAGCTCTGAATAAATGTTTATGTATTTTCTTTTCAGTTGTGTGGCCCTTTTTGTCTGGATCACCAACTCAGCTCTCGATTCTATTATGCAGGAAACACCAGGCACTCTGCTGATATTGGCTGGCTTTGCTTTCAAATCAGTTTGTCAGCTTTACTATGTAGCGGTGGAAGAAAGGCACAGAGGGCCAGATGTACTAAGCTGTTTGTACTTACATACACTACTCACATATATATGTTGAAAATACAAGTTGCCTGTAAATTGCCAAACGTGTTCATGGCACGGCTCATTTTCATTTAGTGAGAGTCACAAAACTCCATAAAAGACAACGCTCACAGAGAGCAGAGAACAACAATATATTGACTAAACTGTGAAAGAGTGCCAAAACAGTGCATGTGTTAAACATTCCAGTAATGCAGCTTTGCTATTGCAACACACACTAACGCTTCTTTCTTTTATAGGGCCTTTTTTTTCTTTTGTCTCTATTTAATGGCTAGTCCTATTTGTCTTAATTTATGGATTTTTTTTATTGCTTTATTTCAAGCCATTAATATGATATTACAGTTTTTGATATTACAAAACCTCTTTAATGAAGACTTTGGATCCTTTTCAAAATGATGAATCCATATAATAAGACTTAATGCATCAGTGGTTGGAAACAATGAAAGTTATTGAAAGTTAGCCTGTATGCGAATTATAGGCTATAATGTAAGCACACAATTGTATATGATGTCTGTGTGTGCTGAAGCATTACAATTTCGTTTCACTGGAGCTAAGGGGCTGTGGCAGCTGGGACGGAGAGGAGGCGGGCTGAACAAGCAGGTACCTTGTGATGATTCTCACCTGTGTGTGATTATGTCCAGTCTACCCCCCCAACCACACACACACACACACACACACACATGTGCTGAACTGTACCTGGGAGTGATGTGCATGCTAACATTTATGTATGATGATGTAATATTAATAATGTGTGAGACAGACTTTCATTACATGTTGCCTACATTAGCCGTGTAGCTTCAGTGCAAAACTGAGCAAAAGAAGCAAACATCAGATACCAAATGTGATTTGCATGATATTTGTGTAACTGAAACACTCAAACAATGACAAGAATTATAAGGTGTGCATCCTATTTTAATACACGCCATACTTTCGAAATCAGGTGAACTTATGAGAGGAGAAAACTAGGAAAGGAAAACATGATTTCTTTGACTTTTTTTGCTGTTTGTATAATACTTAGTTTTTTAATGTTTTTATTTATTAGGGTTTTTTTGCATTTCGAACATCAACCATTATGTTATGGTCCTCCACTAACATGTTACTCTTAAAAGAATGGTTTGGTGAAACATACATATGAGAGGCATGAAGAGAGTTTGACTAAAGTATGTGATGACACCTTAGCGACTAAGGCAAAACTATCATGTTGGTAAGGAAATTTCAGCTATTGTGAAAGTATTTATCCCTACCCAGTGGCTCAGCCACTATGAATATTTTGTAATGTTATATGGACAGGTCAGTGCCCCCTCTGTGTTCCCAGCATTCATAAACCACATCCTCAAGGACGTTCTAGGAAAATTTGTGTTATTGCATATACATTAACAACTTGATTTATTCCCCCTCTCTTGAAAATCTTGTCCACCATGTTAAAGTCCTGCATAGACCTCTGGAGAGCCGTCTCTTCTTCAAAGGAGAAAAATGCTAATTTCATGTGTCTATGGTGAATTTAGGACCTTCAGAGATTCCTATGAAATTTTTATATGACGCTTATTAGTAGATTCAGCTCAACATTAAAAAAGGATCAATGTCTTTTGATGACATTCTTATTCGTAGATCAAGACAAATGACCGCAATTTGGGAAATGAAGTTATTCTTGTTTATTGTCTTGTTTATTGTATTCTTGTTTAAATGTTGATAAATAGAAGAGTGGTGCTAAAATGAGCGACTTCGTAAAAAGTACTCACAGCACTGGTAGAGTAACTTGAGTCTGTCGATGTCGTTTTAGCTGACCTTCACAGCCATATGCAGGCCTTACTTTAACTGTTGCCACAAAGTTTGAAACACATAATTGTTTAGAAAGTCTTTGTTTGATGTATCATTAAGATTTTGTAACTAAGGGGCCCAAACCAGTTCCAGCATGACAAGGACTGAAGTATGTGACGACAGCTGGGCGACCTAGGCCAAAACTATCATCTGCTTTAATTAATCGCTTCAATGCTGGTAAGGACATTTCAGCTATCATGTTAAGGTCCTGCACAGACCTCTGGAGAGCCAGCTCTTCTTCAAAGGAGAAAAATGCTAATTTCATGTGTCTGTGGTGAATTAAGGACCTTCGGAGATTCCTGCAAAGTGCACATTTCTATATGTGGCTTATTAGTAGATTCAGCTCCATTACTGCTCCTCTCACATCCCCACTGAAAGGGATCAAACTTTTTGTCATTACAGTGTAATATTTTGTGATTACTTTGTAATTAAACAGCAAAATAGTTAATTCAATATTTCTCAGTGACTTACTGATTTACAAGTCTTTCACGTCAATATCATAGATATTTGCATATTATGCAAATGATCATCAAGTGACCTGAAGGGGCTAAATGGTCTAAAAAACAAATAATTATAGTTTAAATGAAACAAATATGATTCACTGTACACCTTATTGTACAAGAGATGTGCTTGTTTTTAAAAAATTGAAAATTTGAGTTAAAATCTGAGTAGGGTTATAACTAATTTCATCTCAATTGGACTTAGAAACAGATAGCTAAACGTACACTATAAGGCCAAAAGTATGAGGAATTCAGGTGTATTTAGCCAAACCAATTGCTAACAGATGCAAAAGACCAAGCACATAGCCATGCAATCTCCATAGACAAACAGTGGAAGTATAATGGGTCGTACTGAGGAGCTCAGTGACTTTAAATGTGGTACTATTTTAGGATGCCATCTTTTCCACAAGTCAGTTTGTGAAATTTCTGCCAGAAAGAGCACAACAGATGCAATTTTTGCTCTGAGAATTTTGATGGAGAAGTATAGGGATGGTCAGAGGGAGTTGCACTGTGTCTTTATAGACAGGGTGCCAAGAGAAGAGCTATGGTACTGTATGAGGAAGTCAGGAGTAGCAGAGAAGTATGTCAGAGTGGCGCAGGACATGTATGAGAGGAGCAGGACAATGGTGCGGTGCGCTGTAGGTCAGACGGAGGAGTTCAAAGTGGAGGTGGGACTGCATCAGGGATCGGCTCTGAGCCCCTTCCTGTTTGCTATGGTGATGGACCAGTTGTCGGAGGAGGTCAGACAGGAGTCTCCTTGCACAATGATGTTTGCGGATGACATTGTGATCTGTAGTGAGAGCAGGGAGCAGGTGAAGGAAAACCTGGAGAGGTGGAGGTTTGCGCTGGAGAGAAGAGGAATGAAAGCCAGTCGTGGTAAGACTGAGTACATGTGTGTGAATGAAAGGGAGGGAAGTGGAACAGTAAGATTACAGGGTGAAGAAGGTACAGGAGTTTAAGTACTTGGGGTCAACAGTCCAGAGTAATGGAGAGTGTGGGAAAGAGGTAAAGAAGCGAGTGCAGGCAGGTTGGAATGGGTGGAGAAAGGCGTCGGGAGTTCTGTGTGATAGAAAAATATCAGAATCAAGGGGAAGGTGTACGAGACAGTGGTGAGAGCGGCCATGCTGTATGGTTTAGAGACAGTGGCACTAAGGAAGAGACAGGAGGCAGAGCTAGAGGTAGCAGAGCTGAAGATGTTGAGGTTCTCTTTGGGAGTGACGAGGTTGGACAGGATTAGGAACGAGTACATCAGAGGAACAGCTCATGTTGGACATTTGGGGGACAAAGTTAGGGAGGCCAGATTAAGATGGTTTGGACATGTTCAGAGGAGGGAGAGGGAGTATATTGGTAGGAGAATGTTGGACATGGAGCTGCCAGGAAGGAGGCAAAGAGGAAGGCCAAAGAGGAGGTATATGGAGGTAATAAATGAGGATATGAAGCGAGTGGGTTCAAGTGTTGAGGACACAGAAGATAGGGATAGGTGGAGAGTGATGATTCGCTGTGGCGACCCCTGAAGGGAAAAGCCGAAAGAAGAAGAAGAGGAAGTTTGCGAAATTTCTGCCCTTCTCGATCTGCCCCAACTGTAGGACAAACTTGAAGGATTCATGAGAGTGAAACGAAGTGGAAACATGTTCTCAGGACTGATCAATCACACTTCACTAACTGGCAGGCTGCTGGACGCATCTGGGTTTGGTGGATGCCAGGAGAACGCTCTCTACCGGAATGCGCAGTGCCAACAGTAAAGTTTGGTGGTGGAGGAATAATGGTCTGGGGCTGTTTTTCAGGGTTTGGTCTAGATCTCTTAATTCCAGTGATGGGTAAAGTTAATGCCACAGCACACAAAGATATTTTACCCAGGCGTATGCTTTGTGGCAGCAGCTGCACTATAGCACCACCATCAGGCTGAGGCATGTCTCTTTATTTCTATGAGTAGCAGGGGGAATTCTGCACCATGGGATAAAAGCCGGTGTTTATGTGTCTTATATTCTGTGCTGCCCACTGTGTTTTAGTGCAGAAGAAAAAGAAGAAGGAGAATAATAAGAAGAAGAAGTAACAATTCCAACAGGATTATAATCAGTTTGTGCATGGACCCCTAATAAAAGGTAGAAAATATATCTTACAGTATAGGACCAGTGAAGGACTGTTAGCTGCCTGCTCCATCTGTTCCATGAGGGAGAAGAGGAATTTCTTAAAATGTCTAAGCCCTCAAAACTGCTTGAAATAACAGAATTTTTTTTAAAATATTTATTTATTTATTTTTTATGAATAAAAAGATTTAAAATGTATGTGACTGTTGCTGCAACCATCACCCTCAAATGCTATATATAGTCCTACATTTTGGGAGAAAGGGAGGAAAAAAACATATTAGTGACCTCCCCATCATTGTTATAAGACTGAAGTGCACACGTGGTATTTTAAGCATTTTCGTCTGAAAGTTGGTTGCAGACATTTTTTGGTGGACTTTGGTGTTTGCCTTTTGGCTACTTTGGTTACAGACTTTAATTTGCTCTGTGTTTGCTGCACTTTGGTCTCCTGGGTTGTGTCTTCATTACATTCATCTGTGTTATGTTTGTTTCCATAACACTACTCAAAATGTTGTTAGTTGTTAGAATGTCTTTTGAGGACTTTCATGGAGAAAGACACATAACTGCAATTTGAGAAATGAAGTTATTCATGTTTATTGTCTCCAAAAACAATTAAACAGATTAAAACTGCCATTACAACCAACAGAGGTCATCAGGACGACTGGTCATCTGCAGCACACAGCAGTTTCTACACAAAGAGAAAGAGAATGATTTCTCTTCTGTGTTCCAGGGCACATAATTCTGCGATATAAATGGACATTGAAATACTGCTGAATAGAAGAGTGATGCTAAAATGGGCGACTTCATAAAAAGTACTCACAGCACTTGTAGAGTAACTTGAGTCTGTCGATGTCGTTTTGGCTCATCTGAGTGGCTTTGCCGAAGACCACATTGGGGTCAGGGATGGGGATCATGGTGGGCTGGCCATTCTTAGAGAAAGCAGTTCTGAAATACCAAATAACAAAGTCAATATTTTCTGTTTCACATAATATATTCTGTATAAATATCTTGTTGTTTAGTCGTTTAGTCATTGTCTGACTTGGGGTACTGCATGACGGAGTTGTAATCGTAGGGAGTTCCCAGATTCAGAGTTTGCTTTATGTTGAAGTTGTGTTTATTATCTATGGAAATAAACACAATAAGTAGTCAGTTTAGTCAAGTCCTCCAAAAATGTATCCAACCCCAACCCCACCCCTAACAAACAGTAGGATTAAATGCTCTAACAAAATAGTTCCCTGTAAATTTAGTTTTCTATCATAATAAATACATGGCTTCAGTGTTAGTGCATGTTGAGCCTGTACCGTCTGCAACGTTATCCCAGACAACTTGGATGTGGTTGTCTCGGTCACTGCGGCATTGTTCATGATTAAATCCCAGAGCATGAAGAAGCTCATGTTGGATGATCTGGTGGAAGACACAACCATTTTGGGCCAGAGACACCGTCTGCATATTGCCGGTGCGTCCAACTAAGGACCAACATCTATAAAGAAAAGAATTGATTAAAAAATGAATCATATGTGTGTAACATTCATGTAAAATTTCTAAAACTGGATTCCATCCTAACTGAGTATAATTTTAATGCATACCCATCACGAGATGTAATGTTAATATAGGCGTTCTCATTGGTGCGTGGTATGAATTGGATGCAGGAGATTGTGGAGAAGGAGTCCAGACCCTTCTTGATAACCTGCGTCTGAGTAGCAGCTGAAGAGGAGGGAGGAGGGGGAACAGGGTAGATAAACTGTAATCAATAAACCTCATCTATTAAGTTAGCCACTTTGCATTGATAAAATAAACAACTATATACATGCATAATGTAATTTCTGGTACTAATATTATAACACTAGTTGTGCACTTGAGGTCGGTTTGGCAGTATCAGACTACAGATGAGTGAAAATCAGCTCAGGGTTCAGTAGGAAAAAATTAATGTGAAATATATTAATGATTGAATAAAGAAAATTGAAATATGATACGAAATGTTGTATCACTGACGTACTGTATGGGTAGGAGATCACGTAGGGGACGTAGACCTTTCCGTCAGCCGACTTTGGCCACTTGCAGTTAAAGGCGGTGCAGGCGTCAGCGTTTTTCTCATTGCCAATAGGAACAGCAATGTCTCCTTCAATCAGCACAGTTTCACCAATGGCACGATCTAAAACACGGAGTTTTCAGTGTCATAACATTCATAAATTTCAATATATGAATTATCACATTAGGAAGTGTAAAGTGAAAATGATCTGTAGGACCAGTGTTCTTAGACTTTGTCAGTGAAACATTTAAAAGAATGGTTAGGTTAAAAAAATGAGTTCATCTGCTAACACATGTTTGGAGTCCATGTTTGTTCATGTAGTGTTGCACTGGATGTAGGAGGCTGATGTAGCTAGCAACGATTTAAGGTTTTCTCCACCAATAGTGATTCTGTAAATATCTGCCCCAAATCACATCTAGTTTATAAGTAATTTCACGCAAACGTGGGACTGTGTCTTAGGACGCAGTCTCATTTATGAAAAAGAACAAAATTTCACACTGTAGCTAAAGGCTGTAATGTTATTTGGGTTATCATCTGAAACCCCTGAAATCACTTTCTTCCTCAAAGACATTCAGTTTCAATCTGTACAAGACGTAGACCTTTCAGACCTCCAGACAGCGGAACTGTACCTGGGAGTGATGTGCATGATGACTTTCATGGACGATTATGTAAGAGTTTGTGTGAGAGAGACTTTCATTACATGTTGCCTACATTAGCCTTGTAGCTTCAGTGCAAAACTAAGCAAAAGAAGCAAACATCAGATATCAAACATGACGTGTTACTGACTACATTTTGTGTAACTGGATTATTGTGTAAATTTGATTTCTTCTCTGAGCATACAGTTAAAAGAAGAAAAAAATCATATTTGTAAATATGTACGGTTAGCAATGTTATTGTACTGATGTGTGTATAATGTATATACTGACTCAGGGTGTCATATACTATAGAGTGACAGTGCTGTTTTCTTCTTTATGGGCGAGTGTTTACTTACTGATTTTACTGTTCGCTCTCTCGATCAATTCTCCCACAGGCAGAAGAGAAAGAGAGTCCTCCATAGCTACGGAGGTGAATAAGTAGTTCAGTAAGAAAATCATGTATACTGCCAACATGCATTCTCATATATTAAAATAACAAATAATAATTTAAACATCCTTCAATGATATTTTAAAGAACTTTTATAATGGTTGTATTAGAGCATATAACTTACCAAAGTGCACAGAAAATCAGCCAGGACATAAAAAACAGAAAAAACACTAATCAGTAACTGAATAAATATTCAAACACCTTCCACATCTCTGTTACTAATACTACTCTAGTACTACTCTAGTGTTTAGTACACATTCTTACGTGTCCTGACTATATCTGTATTTTAACTGATTATTTTTTAACCAGTGTCTATAAAACTGCTGTGTACTAGCACTGAATCCATCATGTGTTTAGTCGCTGTTCTCTCTGTTCTTCCTTCGATTAACTCACACTTGCTTCTGCTCAGTTGGTGGATAGTCAGTTCTGCCTGACTTGTAAGTCGCTTTGAATAATAACGTCTGCCAAATGATGATTATAAAGAGAAAAATAAGTAAGCTACGAGCTGAAAATATCATTAGTGTGGTACAGGATGCTCAGTCTTGTGTCTAGAACACTAGTAAGATCTTTGAGTATACACACATCTGCATGCATGTCTCTCACCTCCTCTGCAGAACAGACCAGCAGCAGGGCCAACAGACCCACAGTCACCTTACACACAAACATGACAGCAAACGTCCTGTAGAGGGAAGCAGAAACATTAGTACACAGAAGAGATGCTCTAGTCTGGTCCCAGGGACCTCCTGCACTACTCAGCTTGAAGTTCTGCCCACTCCCAGCACACCTGATCTGACTCTGACCGGCTATTTAACTAATGTGTTGCTTGTAGAGAAAAACTGTAAAGCGTGCAGTGCCGAAGCTGCAGGAGTGGAAATGCCCACATACGGTGTTTAGGAACTAAACAAGTGTTCCCATGTGGAAACAGAGTTTCTGAACACCTGATAATCTGTGAGCGCTCAGCACATTTAAGACTTCAGTATGACTATTTTAGACATCGCACAAATAACTCAATGATGTGTGTGAGTAGAGTGAGTGCTCTTACCTCAGAACTCCGAGAAGAAATGAGATGGTACAGTGGCAGAGGGACGGTGGGGTTTTATACCCTTCTCTGTGTACCCAGGGTGATAAGCGTATGATGTACATATCGAACAGCAAATGCTGATTCTTGAAATGATTATCTTTACACGTGACTGTACATGTAACCTTGTTATCAAGAAAGCAGATGCAGCTTTTCCTATGAGCAGCACACAATCACCATGAAAGTTTCACATACACGGGGGCACTGGGGTTACTTCACTCTGAGATGGACACATTTTTAATGACTTTATATTTAAGCTTTTTCATCTTAATCACTTTTTTTGTGATTCCTAATGACTTTTTCTGTCTCTCACCTTTACAGTACTTAATTAATTCATATAAAATTCTGTTAATGAACTGTTCACATTCAAAAAATGAAAACTTGCTTCTTCTTCTTCTTTATTATTATTATTATTATTATTATTATTATTATGGAAGTTAGAAGTGGTTGGACACACTTTCTCCATTGCAAAACCCAATGTCATAATGTCATAACCCCATGCATACCAGGTTGTTTAATAAGCTCTGTGGCCTGACATGGCAGAAGAGAAGTCTGAGAGAATAAGTTTGCTTTTGCAGGTGCATGTGTGTGTTGTGTAGACACATGAGATATGCTTCTGGTGCATGTTTTCCCTGACATGGTGGATGAGGGATGTGAGAGAACAAGTCTGTTTTTGCATGTGTGTGTATTTACAGAGTAGTTTTTTCAGTACAAACTCACTGTGTGAGGTTTCTTCTCCTCAGTGATCTCAGTACAAAGTGCTTAATTCTTCTTGTTTGTTATTGATGTTGAATTGTATAATGTAGCTTCATATTCCTTTCTGACGATTTAGTGTTCCCATAGAGTTTAAATGAAGTGAAGTGAGGCCAAGTATGGTGGCCTATACACGGAATTCATGTCCTGCATTTAACTTATCCAAGTGTACACACACACACACACACACACACACACACACACACACACACACACACACACACACACACACACACACACACACACACACACACACACACACACACACCGTGAACAGCCTTTTTTGCTGCGGTGCCCAGGGAGCAGTTGGGGGATCGGTGGTATTGAGGGTGGAAGAGAGCACTGGTCATTCACTCCCCCCACCTACAATCCCTGCCAGACCTGAGACTCGAACCCACAACCTTCAGGTTCACCTTCGAGTTGCAAGTCTGACTCTCTATCCATTAGGCCACGACCACCCCCTTAATGAGTATCAGATGCAAGTTAAATGTCTACCAGGTAAACTGAAGGTGCTGATGTGGCCTGTTGTAGTGTGTGTTGGTGCTGTTCTTCTACTACTTTCGGCTGCTCCCGTTATATGTCACCACAGTGGATCATTGGTCCACATATATTTTGATTTGGCACAGTTTTACATTGGATGCCCTTCCTGAAGCAACCCTCCCCAATATTATCTGGGCTTAGGACCGGCACTGGGAATGCACTGCCTGGTGTAGTGTGTGTTGAAAAAGACAGAGAGATTGTACATGTGTCTACAGGAAAGAGAGACAGAACATTTCTGTAAGTGTGTATTTTTAGGGTTGGGAAAGATACAGGGAAGAAAAGGGAAAGACAGTAAGACGTTCCCCTTCCCTGTCCTGGTTCGAAAACATACACTATACAGCCAAAAGTATGTGGACACCTTCACAGCCATATGCAAGCCTTCCCCTAACATTTGCTACAAAGTTTGAAGCACACAGTGGCTAACAATGACTTTGATTGATGTATCATTAAGATTTCCTTTCACTGGAACTAAGAGGCCCCAACCTGTTCCAGCATGATGATGCGCCTGTTCACAAAATGAGCTCCATAAAGACATGGTGTTTGTGTTAAAGTTGGAGTGGAAGAACTCAAGTGTCCTGCACAGAGCCCTGACCTCAACCCCACTGAACACCTTTGGGTTAAATTAGAACACTGACTGTGCACTACTACTGCTCTTGTGGCTGAATGATCACAAATCCCCACAGCCACGCTCCAAAATCTAGTGGAAAGCAAATCTAACCACCCACTTCACACCACGTGTTCACGTCACGCACCGAGTCACATGATCATGAACACCTGAATCACGTGTGTATGCACAATGAGCACTAGTATTTGTCACGATTGTATAGCACTCTTTGTCTAGGGTCTGTTGTGAATAGCATTGTTGTATGTTGTCATATCCATACTATGTTCATATATATTTCGTGCTTGTCTAGTTTGTTTGTGTTTGTTAAATACTCCTAGTTTTTGCTGTGTGTGCAGAAAAAATTCTCCGCACTTGTATCCATCTCCAACCAGCCCGTGACACACATACACAGCTGCAGGAATATCTAACAAGTACTGATTACTCTCTGCATGTGACAGCAACCTCTCCTATTCTTCACATGTCTGGGCTATGAGGTAAGGCCCTTTCTCACAAAAAAACATCCAATTAAATCACCCCAAACCATGGGGCAAAATGTGTTATGGTCTGATGAGACCAATTCCAAAAGGTATAATAAATCCTTAATTCCAAAAGATATGTTTGGTGCAACAACAAAAAAAAAAAAGCACATCACCAAAAGGCCACCATACCCAAGCTGAAGCATGGTGGTGGCAGCATCGTGCCTATGGGCTGCTTTTCTTCAGCCAGAACTGGGGATTTTATAAAGGTGGAGGGAATCATGAAAAGCTACTAATACCAGTCGATTTTAGTGCATACAGGTGTCTTCTAGTAAGCTGAAGATAAAAGGAATTTCACTTTCAGCACAACAATGACC
Source organism: Pangasius djambal (assembly GCA_022985145.1). Classification (NCBI taxonomy): domain Eukaryota; kingdom Metazoa; phylum Chordata; class Actinopteri; order Siluriformes; family Pangasiidae; genus Pangasius; species Pangasius djambal. Next base: position 4,991,808 of record CM040980.1, on the reverse strand, counting down.
TAAAGCATACATCCAAATCAACAAAGGAATGGCTTAACCAAAAGAAGATCACCGTTTTTGAATGGCCGAGCCAGAGCCCAGACCTGAATCCAGCTCTGTGGGGTGACATGAAGCGGGCTGTGCACAGCAGATGCCCTCAAAATTTGATAGATCTAGAATTGTTTTTGGAAGAAAGAGTGAGAAAATATTGCCAAGTCAAGACGTGCCATGCTGATAGACTCTTACCCAAAAGTCTGAGTGGTGTAATATAATCAAAAGTTGCTTCAACAAAGTATTAGTTTAGGGGTGTGCATACTTTTGCAACTAGGTTATTAGAAGTTTTTTATTTCCTTTTTCCTCTAAAACGTTTCTGATTGTTCTTTACTTTGTTTGTATATCTTGTTATTTCTCATTAAGTGTGAGAAAAGATCTGACTTGATTAATCTAGTTTTATTCTTCACGTCACAAAAATCTTTCATACTTCACAAAAGACTTTTTTATATCCTCTGAGTGTGTGTGTGTGTGTGTGTGTGTGTGTGTGTGTGTGTAGTAACCCCAGTGCCCCCGTGTATGTGAAACTTTCATGGTGATTGTGTGCTGCTCATAGGAAAAGCTGCATCTGCTTTCTTGATAACAAGGTTACATGTACAGTCACGTGTAAAGATAATCATTTCAAGAATCAGCATTTGCTGTTCGATATGTACATATCATACGCTTATCACCCTGGGTACACAGAGAAGGGTATAAAACCCCACCGTCCCTCTGCCACTGTACCATCTCATTTCTTCTCGGAGTTCTGAGGTAAGAGCACTCACTCTACTCACACACATCATTGAGTTATTTGTGCGATGTCTAAAATAGTCATACTGAAGTCTTAAATGTGCTGAGCGCTCACAGATTATCAGGTGTTCAGAAACTCTGTTTCCACATGGGAACACTTGTTTAGTTCCTAAACACCGTATGTGGGCATTTCCACTCCTGCAGCTTCGGCACTGCACGCTTTACAGTTTTTCTCTACAAGCAACACATTAGTTAAATAGCCGGTCAGAGTCAGATCAGGTGTGCTGGGAGTGGGCAGAACTTCAAGCTGAGTAGTGCAGGAGGTCCCTGGGACCAGAGTAGAGCATCTCTTCTGTGTACTAATGTTTCTGCTTCCCTCTACAGGACGTTTGCTGTCATGTTTGTGTGTAAGGTGACTGTGGGTCTGTTGGCCCTGCTGCTGGTCTGTTCTGCAGAGGAGGTGAGAGACCTGCATGCAGATGTGTGTATACTCAAAGATCTTACTAGTGTTCTAGACACAAGACTGAGAATCCTCTACCACACTAATGATATTTTCAGCTCGTAGCTTACTTATTTTTCTCTTTATAATCATCATTTGGCAGACGTTATTATTCAAAGCGACTTACAAGTCAGGCAGAACTGACTATCCACCAACTGAGCAGAAGCAAGTGTGAGTTAATCGAAGGAAGAACAGAGAGAACAGCGACTAAACACATGATGGATTCAGTGCTAGTACACAGCAGTTTTATAGACACTGGTTAAAAAATAATCAGTTAAAATACAGATATAGTCAGGACACGTAAGAATGTGTACTAAACACTAGAGTAGTACTAGAGTAGTATTAGTAACAGAGATGTGGAAGGTGTTTGAATATTTATTCAGTTACTGATTAGTGTTTTTTCTGTTTTTTATGTCCTGGCTGATTTTCTGTGCACTTTGGTAAGTTATATGCTCTAATACAACCATTATAAAAGTTCTTTAAAATATCATTGAAGGATGTTTAAATTATTATTTGTTATTTTAATATATGAGAATGCATGTTGGCAGTATACATGATTTTCTTACTGAACTACTTATTCACCTCCGTAGCTATGGAGGACTCTCTTTCTCTTCTGCCTGTGGGAGAATTGATCGAGAGAGCAAACAGTAAAATCAGTAAGTAAACACTCGCCCATAAAGAAGAAAACAGCACTGTCACTCTATAGTATATGACACCCTGAGTCAGTATATACATTATACACACATCAGTACAATAACATTGCTAACCGTACATATTTACAAATATGATTTTTTTCTTCTTTTAACTGTATGCTCAGAGAAGAAATCAAATTTACACAATAATGCAGTTACACAAAATGTAGTCAGTAACGCATGTCATGTTTGATATCTGATGTTTGCTTCTTTTGCTTAGTTTTGCACTGAAGCTACAAGGCTAATGTAGGCAACATGTAATGAAAGTCTCTCTCACATAAACTCTTACATAATTGTCCATGAAAGTCATCATGCACATCACTCCCAGGTACAGTTCTGCTGTCTGGAGGTCTGAAAGGTCTACGTCTTGTACAGATTGAAACTGAATGTCTTTGAGGAAGAAAGTGATTTCAGGGGTTTCAGATGATAACCCAAATAACATTACAGCCTTTAGCTACAGTGTGAAATTTTGTTCTTTTTCATAAATGAGACTGCGTCCTAAGACACAGTCCCACGTTTGCGTGAAATTACTTATAAACTAGATGTGGTTTGGGGCAGATATTTACAGAATCACTATTGGCGGAGAAAACCTTAAATCGTTGCTAGCTACATCAGCCTCCTACATCCAGTGCAACACTACATGAACAAACATGGACTCCAAACATGTGTTAGCAGATGAACTCATTTTTTTAACCTAACCATTCTTTTAAATGTTTCACTGACAAAGTCTAAGAACACTGGTCCTACAGATCATTTTCACTTTACACTTCCTAATGAGATAATTCATATATTGAAATTTATGAAAGTTATGACACTGAAAACTCCGTGTTTTAGATCGTGCCATTGGTGAAACTGTGCTGATTGAAGGAGACATTGCTGTTCCTATTGGCAATGAGAAAAACGCTGACGCCTGCACCGCCTTTAACTGCAAGTGGCCAAAGTCGGCTGACGGAAAGGTCTACGTCCCCTACGTGATCTCCTACCCATACAGTACGTCAGTGATACGACATTTCGTATCATTTTTCAATTTTCTTTATTCAATCATTAATATATTTCACATTAATTTTTTCCTACTGAACCCTGAGCTGATTTTCACTCATTTGTAGTCTGATACTGCCAAACTGACCTCAAGTGCACAACTAGTGTTATAATATTAGTACCAGAAATTACATTATGCATGTATATAGTTGTTTATTTTATCAATGCAAAGTGGCTAACTTAATAGATGAGGTTTATTGATTACAGTTTATCTACCCTGTTCCCCCTCCTCCCTCCTCTTCAGCTGCTACTCAGACGCAGGTTATCACGAAGGGCCTGGACTCCTTCTCCACAATCTCCTGCATCCAATTCATACCACGCACCAATGAGAACGCCTATATTAACATTACATCTCGTGATGGGTATGCATTAAAATTATACTCAGTTAGGATGGAATCCAGTTTTAGAAATTTTACATGAATGTTACACACATATGATTCATTTTTTAATCAATTCTTTTCTTTATAGATGTTGGTCCTTAGTTGGACGCACCGGCAATATGCAGACGGTGTCTCTGGCCCAAAATGGTTGTGTCTTCCACCAGATCATCCAACATGAGCTTCTTCATGCTCTGGGATTTAATCATGAACAATGCCGCAGTGACCGAGACAACCACATCCAAGTTGTCTGGGATAACGTTGCAGACGGTACAGGCTCAACATGCACTAACACTGAAGCCATGTATTTATTATGATAGAAAACTAAATTTACAGGGAACTATTTTGTTAGAGCATTTAATCCTACTGTTTGTTAGGGGAGGGGTTGGGGTTGGATACATTTTTGGAGGACTTGACTAAACTGACTACTTATTGTGTTTATTTCCATAGATAATAAACACAACTTCAACATAAAGCAAACTCTGAATCTGGGAACTCCCTACGATTACAACTCCGTCATGCAGTACCCCAAGTCAGACAATGACTAAACGACTAAACAACAAGATATTTATACAGAGTATATTATGTGAAACAGAAAATATTGACTTTGTTATTTGGTATTTCAGAACTGCTTTCTCTAAGAACGGCCAGCCCACCATGATCCCCATCCCTGACCCCAATGTGGTCTTCGGCAAAGCCACTCAGATGAGCCAAAACGACATCGACAGACTCAAGTTACTCTACAAGTGCTGTGAGTACTTTTTATGAAGTCGCTCATTTTAGCATCACTCTTCTATTCAGCAGTATTTCAATGTCCATTTATAACGCAGAATTATGTGCCCTGGAACACAGAAGAGAAATCATTCTCTTTCTCTTTGTGTAGAAACTGCTGTGTGCTGCAGATGACCAGTCGTCCTGATGACCTCTGTTGGTTGTAATGGCAGTTTTAATCTGTTTAATTGTTTTTGGAGACAATAAACATGAATAACTACATTTCTCAAATTGCAGTTATGTGTCTTTCTCCATGAAAGTCCTCAAAAGACATTCTAACAACTAACAACATTTTGAGTAGTGTTATGGAAACAAACATAACACAGATGAATGTAATGAAGACACAACCCAGGAGACCAAAGTGCAGCAAACACAGCAAATTAAAGTCTGTTACCAAAGTAGCCAAAAGGCAAACACCAAAGTCCACCAAAAAATGTCTGCAACCAACTTTCAGAGGAAAATGCTTAAAATACCACGTGTGCACTTCAGTCTTATAACAATGATGGGGAGGTCACTAATATGTTTTTTTTCTCCCTTTCTCCCAAAATGTAGGACTATATATAGCATTTGAGGGTGATGGTTGCAGCAACAGTCACATACATTTTAAATCTTTTTATTCATAAAAATAAACAAATATTTTTTTGAAAAATTCTCTTATTTCAAGCAGTTTTGAGGGCTTGGACATTTTAAGAAATTCCTCTTCTCCCTCATGGAACAGATGGAGCAGGCAGCTAACAGTCCTTCACTGGTCCTATACTGTAAGATATATTTTCTACCTTTTATTAGGGGTCCATGCACAAACTGATTATAATCCTATTGGAATTGTTACTTCTTCTTCTTATTATTCTCCTTCTTCTTTTTCTTCTGCACTAAAACACAGTGGGCAGCACAGAATATAAGACACATAAACACCGGCTTTTATCCCATGGTGCAGAATTCCCCCTGCTACTCATAGAAATAAAGAGACATGCCTCAGCCTGATGGTGGTGCTATAGTGCAGCTGCTGCCACAAAGCATACGCCTTGGTAAAATATCTTTGTGTGCTGTGGCATTAACTTTACCCATCACTGGAATTAAGAGATCTAGACCAAACCCTGAAAAACAGCCCCAGACCATTATTCCTCCACCACCAAACTTTACTGTTGGCACTGCGCATTCCGGTAGAGAGCGTTCTCCTGGCATCCAACAAACCCAGATGCGTCCAGCAGCCTGCCAGTTAGTGAAGTGTGATTGATCAGTCCTGAGAACATGTTTCCACTTCGTTTCACTCTCCTGAATCCTTCAGTTTCATAGTAATAGCACTTACAGTTGACCGGGGCAGATCGAGAAGGGCAGAAACTTCGCAAACTGACTTGTGGAAAAGATGGCATCCTAAAATAGTACCACATTTAAAGTCACTGAGCTCCTCAGTTCGACCCATTATACTTCCACTGTTTGTCTATGGAGATTGCATGGGTATGTGCTTGGTCTTTTGCACCTGCTAGCAATTGGTTTGGCTAAAAACGCCTGAACTCCTCATAGTGGAATTTTGGCCTTATTGTGTACGTTTAGCTATCTGTTTCTAAGTCCAACTGAGCTGAAATTAGTTATAACCCAGCTCAAATTTTAACTCAAATTTTTAAAAACAAGCACATCTCTTGTACAATATCACGTACAGTGAATCATGTATAGTGTATATTTTCTAATCAGGACAGAGAAGGGGAGAGTCTTGCTGTCTTTCCTTTTTGTTCCCTGTATCTTTCCCAACCCATCTGTCTTTCCTGCAGACACATGTGCAATCTTTTTAACCTTTGCACACACTACCCCAGGCCACATTAGCTCCTTCTGTTTACCTGGTAGACATTTACTCTGCATCTGATACTCATTAAACTCTACAGGAACCCTAAGTCATCTGAAAGGAATATGAAACTATACAGTTCCACATCAATAACAAATGCTATGAAACCTGAATTAAGCAGAATTAGTGACTCTTTACTGAGGTCAGTGAGGGGGGAAAAGCCTCACACAGTGAGTGTGTACACCACATGATGGCAGCAAAAATGAATCTAGCTCCTTTAATAACAGACACAGACAGTGGCCCAAAACGTATTAGGACACTTAAGCCACACTTACAAACATATGAATATATATATATATATATATGCCTTTATAATCCACCACAATGGATTTGAAATAAAAACAACCAAGATGTGATCAAAGTGTAGACTTTCAGCTTTATTTTAAGAGTTTCCACAAAAATATGGCATTTACCATTTAGGAATTACAGCCATTTTAAACAAAGTACCTCCATTTTCAGGGGCTCGAAGGTATTTGGACAAAGTGACATAATTATAAAAATAACCATAATTTTAACATTTGGATGAAAATCCTTTGCAGTCAATGACTGCCTGAAGTCTGGAGCCCATGTTCTCAAAACTCAAACTCTGAGTTTCCTCCCTGGAGATGCTTTGCCAGGCCTTCCCTGCAGCCATCTTCAATTGCTGCTTGTTTGTGGGTCTTTCTGCTTTCAAAAAGTCTTGAGTTGCTTTCGCAGTATGTTTAGGGTCATTATCCACCTGCACTGTGAAGCTGCGTCCTATCAGTTTTGTAGCATTTGGCTGAATGTGAGCAGAGAGTATAGCCCTATACACCTCAGAATTCATCTTGCTACTTCTGTCAGCAGTCACATCATCTATAAACACCAGTGAGCCCATTCCATTGGCAGCCATACATGCCCATGCCATAACACTGCCTCCACCATCTTTGACACATGATGTGGTATACTTGAGCTGTTCCTTTCTTTCACCATACTTTTCTCTTCCCATCATTCTGGTACAAGTTAATCTTGGTTTCATCAGTCCAAAGAATCTTATTCCAGAACATGGGAAGCTTTTTTAGATGTTTTCTGGCAAAGTCTAATCTGGCTTTCCTGTTCTTGAATGTTATCAGTGGTTTGCACTTTGTTGTAAACCCTCTGTATTTACATTCATGAAGGTGTCTCTTGATTGTAGATTTTGACAATGATACGCCTACCTCCTCCAGAGTATTCTTGACTTCTGTTGATGTTTTGAAGGGGTTTTTCTTCACCAAGGAAAGGATTCTGCAATCATTCTCTTTAGTTGTCTTCCGTGGTCTTCCAGGCCTTTCGATGTTGTTGAGCTCACCAGTGCTTTCTTTCTTTTTAAGAATGAACCCAACTGTTGATTTGGCCACACCTAAGGTTTTTGCTATCTTTCTTATAGATTCTCTTGCATTGAGATCTCCTTGGACTTCATATTGGTAGCTCTAGTTGAACTGCTGCCAAATGCCAACTCAATACCTGATATCAACTCCAGACCTTTTATCTGCTTCATTTGTCTTGAAGTAATGAGGAAATGGACCGTGCCTGGTCAATTAACTTCTTGTCAGTCAATTGTCCAAATACCTTTGAGCCCCTGAAAATGGAGGTACTTTGCTGAAAATGGCTTTAATTCCTAAATGGTAAATGTCATATTTTTGTGGAACCTATTAAAAAAAAAGCTGAAAGTCTACACTTCAGTCACATCTTGATTGTTTTATTTCAAATCCATTGTGGTGGTGTATAAAGGCAAAATCCCAAAAACTCTGTCATTGTCCAAATACGTAATTAGACACTTATTATTATTATGGATGTCACAGTTAATCCATAGTTAATATTATGAACAATATCATCTGGTTAATCTGCAAGGGGCACCTGTATGAAATTGAAGGTGAATGACTACATACTTCCATTACCTTGGGACCAGCTTGTTAAAAATGGCACAAAGAAGCAAGAAGCTGGGCTTCCCGTGTAGTCTTAAAGCAATCGGATGTGGGTGACTTGCACCCATCGAATTAATCTATGCATTAGACTAGCACAAACACTGCTAGGAAGTAATCATCTTCATTAATTTACAAAAGCACCTTTCTAGCAGAGAAAATGAAATCTTCCAATCTTCCAGATCTTACATCTAGCCGCTTAGTAATTAACTCAAAATAAATACAAAGTTGTAACATTTAGCAGGACACTCAGGGTGCTTCAGGTTAAAATGCTGTTACTGGAGTACACAAAGGTGTGCTTTTTGTCAAGATCATTTGGAAACCAATAATTCCAATCAATAGTTCAAGAGGCTTTGAACCAGGAACAACATTTCATTTGGGCAAAAAAGTAAAATAAAATAAAATAAAATAATAAATAAATAAAACAGTCATAGAATTTGCAATGGTTATAATGGGAACTGTCATGGTCCCTGTGGGTCTCTACTGGTACTTTGTTGCCTTCTATAAATGGCATGTTATGTCTAATGGATACCATTAAGGACCAATAATGGTAATGGGAATGGTTTTAATGGTTAGCTGATGGGTTGTAATGGTATTTGTAGTGGAAACCGTTAGAGTTTCTGTCATGCTTTCTCTTTTTTTCAGCAGGGATTTTCCTGATCATGTACACTAGTGGGCGCCAAACACCAATAAATATTTGTCGTGCATGTCTTGACATTACATCAATGATTTATAATTATTTATAGGCACTATAAACAAACATTCAAATGAATAAATTATCTGCTACTCTACCTAAAAGAGCTAGAGTAGGCAATCCTAGCTGGATGAAGAGAAATGGCCCAGTTTAGACCCGCACACCCAGACCCATTTCATCACATGTCATTTATTGTTATTACCAGTTCTTCAGTAGTTTAATTGGTTTAATCTGGTATTATTTGTATATTTTAGCGGTAAACACGTAGGATGGAGGGTTTGTGAGGAAACATTAATATCCAAACATATTTCTGCCGCAACATTTCATTCATAAAGTTGCACAGATACTGGAAAAATTTCAAATTCAATTCTTTATAAATCTGATTATGAGGAATTAAGCCTTATTGATAGAGTAATAGAGAGAAGAAAACCCCTTTTGAAGTGGTATAGTTATGTTGTTATAGTAATGGATATACCATGGACTGTAACGGAGTTTAACGGATTTGAAAAAGAAAAAAAAAAATCAAATATAATAAAATGGAACCAAATGGACGCACGCGAGATTCTTTTTAAACTTCTTTTTAACGATCTTTTTTTTTTTTTTTTTTTTTTTTTTTTGAGAAAAAAA
>CM040980.1:4930423-4982495 GCA_022985145.1 Pangasius djambal | reverse complement strand
CCTACAGGAAATTTTGGCGTTACAGTTTCGACACATGAGTGAGAGAAAGAAAGAAAGAGAGAGAGAGAGAGAGAGAAGACGGAGGGAAATCGCCGCATGAACCCTATTCAAGGATATAGCTTCATATCCATACAAACAAAACCCTCTTTTCCTTTATAAACACTTTATCAACAAGTTCGAGAGAGAGAGAGAGAGAGAGAGAGAGAGAGCGAGCGAGCAGTGTCGTGATTATTTTACTCATTTTGGGGGGTTTGCCTTCCTGCAACACCGCCTGAGGGGAATCTCACGTCAGACGAAACGGCAATGATTTTACATCTACTGCTGCTGCTGTTGTTATTGTTGTTGTTGTTGTTTTTCTTCAACTCTTAAAGTCCCCTGAACGACGTGCCGCACGGTTTGCACTCTCCTAAAGCAGAACTTGAGCTGAATTCCTGCTCTGACGGGAAAATGAGCCCTAAACGCTAATGGTTGTCAATAGCCAGAAGAGGGAGAACATCACGGTTTCGCCTTTAAAAGAAAAAAAGAAAAGCTTTTTAGCTTGGCTTGAGCTAATTGGAGCCATAATCCTCATCCCCAAAGGCGAGAGCAGCCTGGAGCCAGACATTTCTTCTTCTCCTTTTTCCTTTTTTTTTCCCCCTTTTTTTTTTCCCTGAGCTCTGCTGTTTATTTGTTATTTAGCCTAGCAGACGTCTTCCTGGCTTTCCTCCTCTCCTCAGAAGCGACCTGGACATTTATATTTATTTTTTTCTCTATCTGAAAATACCAACCGCAGGACGACGGAACGATAAAGTTACCAGGACACTTTTACCAGAAGATAGAAAAGAAAAAAAAACGGAGCTAAAAGAGCTAGATATTTCTCTTTCAAGGTAAGAGAGAGGTTAGCGACGCTTCCTGTTCGCTGTAAAGTGCAGCTTTGATGTGAATAAATCGACGTCTAAACGTCCAAAACCGCGCACTGCAGCCTGCTATAGAGAATAGTGCGAATGCGGTGGCGTAGGACTAATTCTCACATACTATTTAGTGCAGTAGTGCGCGTTTTCAACGTCCTCTGTTGACATACTGTTTAGTAAGCTAGTATGCGGGTTTGGACGTAACCAAGGCAACGCCGGCGTATAGATCTTTAAAGCCACAGCAGGCGTCTCTGATCGATCTATCGGGCGCTGATACACCGGTTTTTAATGCGGTTTAGCTGCTTGTTTTTTCAGGTTTGGACACGAGGTACGCTTTATTAAGGCTTACTCGATCAAACTGAATCGCACTACGTACAATATATTAAAATAAAAATTAAAAAATAAATAAAATAAAAAAATAACTTATCGATTAAGGAAAAGCAATCGAGCAGGATTCTGTGTGGACTACGATGTTCGAGACGGTAGGATTCATTTAAACCTTGAATTCAGTCAGATTTAATGCATGAGATGTGCTGTTTAATCCCTGATATGCAGCTAATCATTGACAGATTGGATGTCCAGTCCATCAGCGTGACATGCTGATTATCAATAATGTGTAAATTTACAGTATTTTTTGGATTATTAAGCCAAGAAAGGCTTTGTAGCCCAGTTTATTGTGTTATTAACTTATTAATAATCAAGCAGCCTTTAATCCTGATCTGGATCTTGCTTCAGATGTACCTGAGCCTTAAACCATGTTTGTGTAGTTTTAACATTATGTATACTCGCCTTGTCCTAAGGGTCAGAAATGACCCGCCTTCACTAAAACCCTGAAAGAAAGCAGCGTAAGTGAATTTTAAACCCCAAATCTGTCTGTCATTCATCACAAACTTGGTGAATGTCTGGGTTTTCACTCTTCCCATTGCAGAAAGACTGCGTTTTATTAATCAGATGAACACGACTCGTTTTCTCTGATATGATTCATTGCAGGTCACTTTTGACCCTTAAGTCAACACAAGGGATAGAATATATATATTCAGGTATATTTGAAGGAGGTAATAGTGTTGCTGATTTGAATAAGCGCTCAGGTATGAATCGTTATTACAAGCTGCTGTTGAATAAGAGAGGTTAGTGAAGCTGTGTGAACTATAGAGTCACTCAGAGATAACTAGTTGTAGTTTATTCTTCAGGTGCCTCGGTCCGGTCTAGCAGAGAACGCCAAAATAGTGTTATGGTCGTGGGTTACTGGTCTGCTGATGTTGAATGAACACCTGCTTTTATTTATTTAAATTCATCCAGACACATGCAAAGGGTTTTGTTATTATTCTTAGCTGGATTTATTTTTAATAAGGACATGTGTTTTTATGATTTCTATTTGTGTGATCCAGCTTTTATAGTGCATCACACATACGCCACTCCTCCCGTTTGTGTAGGAGAGAGCGAGAAAGAGCGAGCGAGAGAGAGCGAGCGAGGGAGCACAGTCGTCCAGCATTAACATCAGGGTTTTTGGTTACAATCCCCCCGCAGCTATACAGGGAGGTAGGATAGCTGCATATGCCAAGAATGTCTTAAGTCCTTTTTTTTTTTTTTTTTCTTTTTCTATCACAGAGATCTGAATGTCTCATCTAGGCTGTGTATTAAATGAGCCTCATTGCTGAAGGCTGCGTGCCCAGAGCACACGGGCAACACCCTGGAAAACTGGCATTTCTGTAGCAAAAACACATGGAAGAACTCGCTGCTTATAATTCACAATGGTGCACTTTACCTCATCGCTTAAATTCCACGAGCGTCAAAGGCTTGACTTTGTATGAACGTCAGTATGCAAGTTACAAGTGACGCAGATTATATATGAAGTCTATAACTTTAATTAAAGATATTGTACTGTAATTCCACTGATCAGTATTGACCAACGGAGTACACGACCTAAACCTATTTGTCTCCAAGGTCTTTTTATACTCATTATCTTAGGAAAGTTCTACTTCACAGATGGGGTCAAAGCCCTACATCTTGTTAAAGTGTTGTTAAACATGTATTTAAAATAAAATAAGGTAAATATTGGTCTGAACGCACAAGAGTGAGTCAAATGAAAACCTTTTTTTTTTAATTTTGTTATTTTGCATTGTTTATTGCAAACAGGTATGACAAACGTGTGTATGTTTTCGAAATAATCTCTGTTATGTTCAAGGCAAGTGTTCCAGCTCTTAACGAAAAATTTTCCGGTTGCTAATTCATGTCGCACTTTTAAGCTTTTCATTTGCCTCACCCTTGTACATTGATTGAACCCATCATCAACACTCCAAACTGCTGTGCTGTGACCGTATAGGCCCACAATCGGGCTTCTCTGGATTAAAATGACCTCCATCTAGAAGTGCCTAGAGGCTGAGCGCAGCATCGAATGGGACAACTGTACACACCCCACAACCGCAGTGCTCCATTATAGTTTAGTGATATGACAGCAGACACGTCCCATGTCTTTGCCCTGGGGGTTGAAGGATACACAGAACTCATGATCCGGTTTGTATCCCAGATTTGTGATCATGGTTTCGGTTCAGCCAATTCCTTATTAAAACTCTGTCTGGTACAAAATGATACGGGAGTTGAAGAAAGTATTAAATTTCCATTAAAAAGTAAAGACAATTAACCGCAAAGTGAAAGAAATGTAATGCTGCTGCATGGGGTGTAAAAAAAAAAAAAAAAAAAAAAGAGTTCGTGTCTGTGGGAAGCACACGGAGAGTCGGTCTGTAGGGAATTAAATGCTGCACACTGATTGAGAAGCACCTGTCCAGTGCATCACTTCACTTTCACTTGCCAGCCTCAGTGGTGGATCTGAGATCAAGCAAATGTAGTCAAGAGTCAAGAAATTAGCATCAGATCAACACCTTGCGATTGCCTATGACATTGCCTATGAATATTTTTAGCAGGCGTTCTGAACGCTATCAGAGAGTCAAGGCGTTTGAACTTGCACCGTGATCCACAGATCCAAGACGCTTCATTTCACCTCGACTTACTTCTACTTACCGATTAGCAGAAAATGTATGTCAGAAGGTGGTTGTGAACATGGGTTTGTATGCATGCGCAACACTGCTCCCCCCCACCTTCCTCCTCAAAATTCTCAGATTGGTTGCACAGAGCGTCTGAGCCTATCACGTCTAACACCTAGCATGCGACCTTTAATTAGGAACTCGTAAGCTTTTCTCTTTGCCTCTCTGTCTCTTCCCCCAGAGGCAAACACCTTGGCGTCCGTGTCTCCGCATCGCTAATAAACATGTTTCCATTCTGCCCTCGGGCTGCGCCGGTGAAAAGACGACACAAACACACTTAATTAGAGCCTTGGCAATAATTTGTAAGCTAAATACGCGGCGGGGCAGATGAGGAAGCGAGCTGATAAAGGGCGAGGAAGACGGAAAAGCTACGAGATCCTAACGTGCCACAGCAGCGACACTGAGCTTGCTCTCTATGGCTTTCCCGTTTGTCTGTTTTCAGGAAGGCAGAAGCATGTCGCGCTTGTCTCTGACCCGCTCGCCGGTCTCTCCCCTGGCAGCGCAGGGCATCCCGCTGCCCGCCCAGCTCACCAAAGCCAACGCTCCCGTGCACATTGACGTGGGGGGGCACATGTACACGAGCAGCTTGGCCACGCTCACCAAGTACCCGGACTCCAGGTAAGACGTTCAATCTGCTCAGCTTCGCATTATTATATCGTCTAGATCATCCTGCTGCTCTGTGTAGATATTATGTACTGTGTATTCACACACACACTGTCCTGCGGTAGATAGACAGATTAATAACTGATGCTTTATTACAGTGTTGTATACAGTAAATACGTAAACGAAAAAAAACACTGTTCGGTGTACAGTAAATAACCATATTTTATTTATCGTGCTACATTTCCTGTTCTACTGGACCGCTACATAGATTTGCACACGGACACACACACAGTCCTCTTACTCTCTTAGATGTGATCCTTGAGGCACGGTTTTTCATCCTATTGTATATGCATGGGATGACAAAAAAATCGATTTGACTCGATCCTCTTCCATCCTTCTTATTACGCATGCCAAGTGGTGTACGGTAATTACTGCCAACAAACACTCACACTGGAGCTGCAGCGCTCTCCTGTGCACCTCATTATGCGTGGCACAAGGCCATGCCAATTACACTCCTGTACGTAGATATAGCAGATATGCAACTGTAAGGTCTTCTGAACTGAAATTATTGACTATAATGAGATGCAGCTTACAGGCTGAGACTTCCGCTGTCAGCGTGTCTTTGCTTAAAAGTATTTTACATCTCAGGAAGAACATTTTAAACTCATTAGAGACATTTCTGCCTCTTCAGGCTTATTATTCTCTTGTTTTTTTTTTTTTGGTTTTTTTTTTTGCAATGTATTAACAACCCATATATCAAGTCTTACATTGTCTACAGTGGTCCCTCATTACGTCTAGCAGCTGGTGCGAGATACTGGGCTGAGTAACGTGTCCAAAATGTCCGTCCATGATGGTTTGCAGATTTACTGACCGTTTTTTTTTTTCCTCCATAGCTTTGGAATTAATTGTCTAATTTCATAATCATTATTTATTTGTCATGTTCGGATTTCACCAGACTATTTTTTATTTGCATTGCGTTATACATTATGTGGAAATCTTTTAAGATCACAGATAGGATAGTGATGTTACCACAGACAAAAAAAAAAAACGATCTTTGAAAAAAGTAAACGTTTGGAAGAACTCAAATATTATCGAAGTGTGGAAATTTTCTGTCGAATGCAACGTCGATGAAACGGCGATGAGGCGATGAAATCTACACGTCTTCCACAACCTGTTTACCAGAGACTATAGCAAAGTACACATATAAGCCACCGTTCATGATAGGAACAATCCTGGTTAAATATCATATCCAAATGCAGCATAAATATGTAAACAAGGTGAAAAAGAGTGAGCGGAACAGCTGTTACCGGCTCTCCACATCTGTAAGCAGGTAGATTAATTCCAGCTGCTGAAATGTTGAGGTATGAAATAGCAAGAAAAGTTTGTAGCCAGAGTCTGATAGAAAGCTTATGAGGTAGGAGTCCACGTTGGACCGGTATTTTCTTTGCTGCTGTCAAGCTGTTTTAGGAAATCAAATGATGCTTCATTTATACTCCTGAGGAATAACGCTGAAGGCTTGTTTTATCTAGCCAGTTTCATTTTTATTTATTACCTTTCCCTTGTCGGATTGCTGTGTTCCCAGTCATAGACTAAATCACAGAGCTTTTAGAATGAAAAAAAAAAAAACCCACTTTCATTGAATCTGAGTCTGTTAATGTGTTGATGTATATCTGCTCATTATTAATTGTGACATTTCTGTTACTTCGACTTTGACTGAAATGTTGTAACTAACCAGATGTGCCACTTCGAATTAACGAAACATACTAGCCAAGAATGTGCACCGCTCTATGCCAAACAATAGAATTTATATCTAAAATACCATCATAATGAATTTACAGTAATTAGGTAGTTAGATTTTTCTGTAGTTCTCTATTTCTTGTGTTATTTACAGCAATCAGGAAGCCGGCATGCTGAAATCGGTGTACTGGCATGGCAGCCTCATTGTTAGGCATTATTTCTGTTTATCATGTAGTTTCACTTTCACACTCACATGCCACCACCTCTAAACGATCCCGCTCTCTCTCGCTCTCACTGCATTCTCACTCTGGCACACAGACGGTTAAAGAAAGCGCCAAGGGGGTGGGCGACAGCTAAGAACAAGGTTAAAGGACTTTTAAGCTGATGATGTCTTTTAATAGATTGATCTGTTAATAATGCAGTGAGGGAAGAGAAAGTTAGTGCAGTAAGTAATGGGGCGGCATCCGTCTTGTTCTCTCGCGGCCGCGCGAAGAGACAGAGGCCATGAAACATTGATGGAGAGTGCCGGAAGGGTCGGGCCTCGCGCTTCTGACATGCATCAGTTACACACAACAGACAGGAGCTTAAAGAGAATCAGAGCTAATGAACATGAGGAGCCGCTCAGTGCAGCACAGCCATGTGGGTATTCAGACAATCAGTCTCTCCGGGGAGAAAAGTTTGATCTAAGATCTGAGGTTAATAGTGAATTGGCATTGCTAGCCGAAGAAGATTGGAGTTGAAACAGCTGTCTAAAAGCAGGTGGATTATGCACTAATAATCAGCCATATTGCATACAGTATTTTGTTAACTTCGTTACCGTGGTCGCTTTAAAATATTGTAACTATTGCGTGTTTCATTCAGGAGTAAAAAGATGACCATGCTGAATGTCTGAAACAGCAGTCCTTATTTTTGTACAGGTCTATAATTCAGACAAGAAGAGTTAAAATGATGGAGTTAAAATGCAGTTAAAATGATGGCCAATAAGAAGAAGCACACTTCTGGTCATTTTTCTAAATACAGTCCCGAATAGCAAGGAAATATCTAGCCAGTGTCAACAGCCCGCGCAATTTCCATCTCAATAATGGAAGTCACGATGTTGTTTTGCTCTCAATATCCCATGTTTTCTGAATATTTATTCAGTAGCTGACTGTAGAACTCATGTATCACCTGCCTGAATGATGCCCCACAAAACAAGGCTATATCCATTAAGCTCAGGAGAAAAGCTATGGCTCATGCAGGGAACCCGAGGTGAATCTGGTGATCACGTGGTGGAAGTGTGGAGATTTCATAAATCACCTGAAAATCACCAGAAGGTAGCGAGTGCATCAGTGTAGGTTGCGGTGATGTTTTCCCAGTTAGTAAACGAGTTACAAGTTGAGATGCGCACATTGTTCCAACGTTGGCTAAATGTCTGTAACAGGTTAGGTAGCAGTTAATCTCATGTATTCTGTGTTTTTTTTTTTTTTTCTTCTCCCAAGTGTGATCTCTTTCACAGGATCAGTATTTTAACCCACACACATCAGTTTGTAATCTAATTTTTTCTTTTAAAGTCATTTGCACATTTAGTTGTCATTTTTATTCATTTGTAACATATTTATACATAAGCATGATCTGGTGATCTGACTCCCCAAAACACATAGGCAAATCTACTTTTTTTTTTTTTTTAGTTATTGTTAAAAAGTATGAGAAATTATATTTGATGTGCCTAATTTTTTTTTCTAATAAATCATACTATTCAAAAACGTGAAACCAAAAGAAACATACAAATCTCAGTCTAACTCAGGAGTAGAAAGTGTTTATTACAATGGAGTGTGTTTACGTACACACCATCATGGTACTTATCTGATCTGGGCATTTGGATTTTAGCCCAATAATCGTGATCTTTCTGCGTGTGTGTGTGTTGGGCTGGAGGGAAAGGAAACCTACTCAGGTAGGAAAGAGCTGCCCCAGATGTAGCAAACACTACAAACATCATGACAAACTTCTGTCGTTGAGTGGAAACAATATTGACTGACCGAGAATTTTATAATGATCAGATTACTCACGTAGATTTAAACCCATTTGATGAACATTTGACAAAATGTATTTATTTATTTATTTATTTATTTACAGTCAGCTTGCAGTCAGCTTGGGTTTAAAAGAATTTCTGATACAGATTTTTTGATGTTGTGTAACACTGAGAGCCTCTGGAAGTCTGACTATAGTAAGGAAAGTGTGTGTGTGTGTGTGTGTGTGTGTGTGTGTGTGTGTGTGTGTGTGTGTGTGTGTGTGCGCGCTGAGGCAGCAGCCCACACTGCTGTCATTCCCAAACAGCACCACAGAGTCAATCGCGGAGCTTCATACACACACATCAATACAGACAAACAGACAAACTGTATGTTCACTCATATCTCTTCGTCTCTCACACCAGGTCACTGCCATCTCAGAGTTGTTCATCTCTCTCTCTCCCTCTCTCTCTCTCTCTCTCTCTCTCAGAGGCAGCTCAGTCTATCACTAACGACAGAAAAAAAGCCGAAAGAGAATCCCATGCTCTCAGATACTCAGGGCAGAAGGTGCTGATTTAGTAAAAGGAAGTGAAGGAGAGAGATACACAGAAAGTAAGATGAATAGACATGTACACAGACAGACAGCAAACAAGTGAAAGGAGAGAGAGAGAGAGAGAGAGAGAGAGAGAAAGGGCAAAACGTGGAGACAGAGAGAGGGAGGGAAAGGAAAGGAAAGAAAAACAGGCAGCATTTTAATTGCTTTTTAAAAAAAAAAAAAAAGTGGAGATGAAAAACAGAGTTGGCCCGGAGGCGCATGGTGAAATTCTAGCTGGAAGAATTGCAAGAGCATATGAGAAAGGAAGACCCGAGGCACAACAGGGAGATGAGTATTGGTTTTTTATAAAGCATTTTGCATCGATTTCCAGAGGAGGGCAAAAAAGAAGGGACAGGGAGAGAGCAAGAGAGACAGCGGCATTGAAGGAAGGAAAGAGGGAGCGAGAGGGCGAGGTGTACACATACAAAGAAACAGAGGGAACAAGCAGAGAGCTTTTTCTAGTCAGACGCAGAGATATTGCAAGTCATTTCTCAGCCTCCATTAAGATTATAGCATTAAAAGACTGCGATGTATAAGCTAACAGCAACCTCCGTTAGCATGTATGTCACATCTATGTGTGTACAGATATTCAGTTTTTTAATAGGGGGTGTGTAATAAGCCTAACAGCATTCAAAACTATGGCACTAGTGTCACATTTACGTTTGTATGATATTTTGAATTAACCTTCGTTCATTCATCTTCAGTGGCCGCTTTATCCTGGTCAGGGTCACAGTGGATGCCAAGCACTGGGTGCGAGACAGTAATACACCCTAGATGGATGCCAGTTCGTGGCTGGGCAACATACACACACGCATTTGTACCCAGGGGCAATCCAGTATAGCCAACTGACATGCTTATGAGAGGTGGGAGGAAACCGGAGAACCCAGAGGAAGTCCACACAGACACGAGAAGAGACAGAGACAGAGACACAGAGACAGTAACCTGAACTCAGGATTAAACCATGGACCCTGGAGCTGGGAGGATATGTATTTTTGAATTAACATCTATAAAATCTAATTATTCACAAAGGAGGAAAAATGCAACACCCAGTACAATAGATAATGAGTAGCAGTAAAATTTGGTCCTGAAAGGCATACTAGGACATAGCTTATTGCAATATTAATATTATATCATCACATCGTTCAGGTCTAAGTAACAAAAAGTAACAGTGAAGTACTTATTGAAGGGGATGCTCACAATACTCTCAGTGACCACATCCTTACACGTCGCTTATTGCAATATTGAGTACTTAAAATAACACCCAGCCTTAATGGTGGACATTTTTAAGGAGTATGCACCAGGGCTACATCTAAATATGTACATACAGTAGTGCACACTCTATCACCTAGCTCCCGAGCTAATACACTGACTGGCAGCCTGACTGGCAGCCTGAGTGGGGTCCTGTGTGTGTGTGTGTGTGTGTGTGTGTGTGTGTGTGTGTGATGTGCACAATAAGCTTGCTGTATCTGTTATTGGCTTTAAAATCTTGCCTTGTCAGCTGTGGAGAGAGAGAGAGAGAGAGAGAAACACGGGGGGTGGGGGGGGGGGGGGTCTTTAAAATAAGGTCACTACCCATCTTGTGTTGTTAAAGCTGCTGAATTGGACAGATACTCCTTGTAGTGCAATTCCTCCCACACCCGCTGAGCGTTAAAGCAAGAGAGACAGACTGTAATAGAAATTCAATTCCATTCATCTCTGAGCTTTAGGCTTCAGCGCAAACACACCTGTGTGCATTGAATCTCCCGCTGATGTCTTTGTTCCCTCTTTTGTCTCTCGCTCTCTGTTTAGCTTCATAACGAGCTATGACAAGCACTGGCATGGGAAGAGCTCTAACTCTCCTGTGATACTCTTTGAAATCAGCTGACCAGGCCGAGATTACATCAGCGCAGAGATAACACCAGCTCCTCTGACAGGAGAGGTTTCAGACAGGAAGTCAAGCAGGAAGCTGCGTTCATCTCAAATTTAGTACTCGGCATTAAGATTCCATTAAACGCAATCAGGGCTGTAATAAAACGTTTTCAAATGTCTGGAATGATTAAATATTTCCCCCGAAGAGCATGCACAGTAAGGAGGATGATGAGGGAGGCAAAGAAGAGCCCAGTGATAACAGATTTGTTATTGCTGATTAGTCTTGAGTTTTGACAGAAAGCTGTGTGGAAATGTTGGATGAAGAATTCCCTTTTAGAGAGAAAGCCACGACATGGAGACTTATAACCGGAATTGTTGGTTACGGTTAGATGAAACCAAAATCAAACTTACTCGGCTATGAACGGAATGAATCGGTAAGTTTGGCAAAAACACAGTGATGGATCGTTGATGCTTGGCACTGTTTTGAGGCTCGTGGTCCAGATACTCTTCCGAAGATCATCATGCATTGCACAACTTTGAAACCATGGATACACTACTAGATTTTATATTTTAAAAATGTGAGAATGAATTATTATGTATTTTCTTTATTTAAAAATATGTTTAGGTTAATGTCTTGCAGTAGTTGTCCATGTAGATATATATATATTTTTTTTTTGGCAAAGGGTGCCAATAATTATGCAATTGACTATATAAATGGATTAATTTGTGTGTGTGTGTGTGTGCACATTTATGCACATTGTACTTGTATTAAATCAACACCCCTGAGTGTATGAGTGTAAGTAGATGGTGCACCGGGAGTAATTAATAGTGATCGTGATAGTTTAGTGGTCATGGAGCTCGTGTCGCCTCCATGAAAAAGCTGTACCAAAAGTGCCATTTGTCTCTGTGTGGTAGCGTGTAGCATATTTTTGCATGACTCGTTTCATTGACAGCGCAGTAGTGAAACGGTAAACCTGCCCTCCTGCCAGACCCTCTTTTCCTCTGCCAGAGAATGCAGCATTGTCTTATTCTCTCCACACCAAAAAAAAAAAAACAAAATGGAGAAATACTTCAAACTAGTCTCTGTGCTCCAGAATTGTGCCTTGAGCTGCTCCTTTCAACCCGGAGTGCTAACACGCTTCTGGCTCACTGCTAATAAAATGGAAAAATAAATGGTAATTGTTTCATGCATTTCAAGGAGGCCAGCCTTACTCCATTAACCGTGTTTGCCTGTGTGTGTTTGTGTGTGTGTGTGTGTGTGTGTGTGTGCGCGCATGTGTACGTTTTAATTTTCAGGATCAGTCGTCTCTTTAACGGCACCGAGCCCATCGTGCTGGACAGTCTGAAGCAGCACTATTTCATCGACAGGGACGGAGAGATTTTCCGCTACATCCTCAGCTTCCTCAGGACCTGCAAGCTGCTGCTGCCTGAAGACTTTAAGGTAAAAACTGAACTCTGTGTTTATGCAGAAATCATTTAGATCACTGACATAAGAACTGACAATATATACAGTGCTAATTTAAAACATAAGCAGACCTGTCAGTGAGGAAGAGGAATAGTGAGTAGTCCTAGGATCGGGGTAAAAGTAAAAAAAAAACTTTCAAAAAATATTTAAAAATTGTCAGATCGCTTGTGTAATTTAGAAACCTGAAATGGTTTCACACAGCCAGTATTTTCACTGTTGGCTTGCTGCTCTGCGCTTTTACTCACTTTCATCATTTTCATCATTTCATAATTTATCACTGAAATTATTTATAATTTTAGATCTGACACTATCGTAGTCTTTTTTTTTTTCCTTTTACTTTTTCTGTGCCGTTTTGACCATTTTCCAGAAGTATAAGGTGTATTAGGTGTCAGTTAATATCAGACAGCTCAAAACACCTACGCACCCATCAGTCACTCCAGATTCACCTGTCGATCGGCTCATCTGCACTGTTTATTGGAGGAAGAAGGAAGGCTTCTGTTTCGGGGTATTTTTTCAGCGGTATCTCATGACAACATACTCCGATGTTCGATAAGCTTCTAAATGCTGCAAAATGTGTAAATGTTGGCAGGTCTGTATAATTTGAGATTTGACTCGATCCCGGCATCCCTGCATCGATAAAATCTGATTTCACATGCACTGCTTTTAATTACTAGTGTACTATTATTTAGAATTATTTATTTAAAAAGTCAGTGTAAAGGAGGCGTGGCCTATCTGCCTGTCAGTTCCAGTGAGGGAGGGTTTGTCATTCTGAAAACCTCTCAACTCATCCTTTCTCTCTTATTCTAATCTTGTTCTGTCTCACGTATTCCTTTTATTTTTTTCCTGTCTGTCCTTGTCAGCAAAATGGCCCTTCTACTACAGAGATCCACAGCATGATTAAACATACACAAGTGGCTCAGTGGCTCAGTGGATGAAGTATGTAGACTGTGGACCTTGTGTCTCTGTCCCTTGTTCTACCGTTCCCTTACATATACACACACACACCCACACACACACACACACACACACACACACACACCATGTTAGCACAGATTAGCTCAGGAAGGCTGCACAAACCTGGCTCCTATATTGCTCTACGCATGAGGAAGCTGCTCCACCTGGCCAAGCTTCACACACAGACACACGGCTGCCTTCACACTGCACAACAATCAGTGTATGAACCGTCCAGTACAAGCACACTGACAAAGCAGAGGTTTCATGTGGATTTTAGTGGAGAAAGCTCTTGGGAGAGAAAATAGAATCTACAGGCTTCAGAAATAAAGATGATATGAACTGGATGTCAAAGCCGAGGTTTCTAACAGTGTATCACAAGACGAGCGGTCCAGTGTAGAATAACCTCACCTCAGTTTATTTCTTGCACACTGTAGTCGATCAGACACATGTTTGCTGTTTGATGTTTCTCACTGTACGTGTAGCAAACACGTAATGGAAGTCTATTAAATATAAAATCATTTTCCATAGAAGCATATTAATGTCCGTATCTCCTTATATTTGCATCAGACATCTTCAGAGGTTCGAGCATTACACTGAAAAGAAAATCCTAGCAGGCAGAGAGAGCAAAGGTTTTACCACCAAAAAACGTAGTGCATGTTCGTGGCTAGTTTTTTCCAGATTTGCACCCAGGAACAGTAAGAAAACAACAAGGCAAAAGTCCAGCGTGACCATTACTTAATAATAAGCAGAAAGGTTGTTTTTTTTTTGTTTTCTTTTACCAATCAAAGACACTGCGGTCCCGCCCACTTGGTTTCGATTGGCAAACAAGAATGAGGCTTGTGAATACACAGGTCAAAGTTCACCCAGAAAATAAGCGCTACCAGAAGCCAGTGCGTGTCGTTCACATCCCACTTACTTTCCCCTTCAGTGAATTGTTTTATTTTTCTGCTGGGTGAATTTTATTCGTGTCTGGGCCGAACCCCTGCTTTAGCGAGGAAGCAAGAAAGCATAGTTTTCAGGTGTCTCAATGCAAAGTAAACGCTACAGCTAAGCCTCTGCATCATGTCTAACCTATCATCATTTTTGAAGAACGGATGTTGTTAAATAGCAGGAATCGGAATCATCCATATCAGCTGCCTTTTCTGGTACAAATCCACCTTTAAACCGTATATTGATACAATATGGACAACAAGTAATCAGTAAATGCAACGTACCAGCATGTGAACAAACAACAGAAATACCGAGCTGAATGAAATCCAGGACATGTCATACAGCGCTGCTGTTGCAGTCTAGAAAGCTGGATGGATGGTAACATGTCATTTGAAATCATTGCCCTCATACCTTTTGATTTGCGTGACCTCTGAAAGAGGAAATACGGCGACTGGTGGGATTATTGCGTGTCCTTATCAGCATGACATCACTGCTCCGCTTGGCCTCAGGGATCAGTACCACACCCCGGCACAGGCAGCTGGAGTGTTCCTTTAAGTCAGTGAACAGATTTCATTTGCAGCAGTGCAAAATATAGTTTTTGTTGAGAGACAGAGCGTGATTAAGAGGATTACGTGCTGCTAGGATACATCAGTAAACATCAGTAAAATAAGAAATTGATGCTGTATACAGTGTGTGTGCATGTTGACAGCTGCAGTTGCAGTCTTGTGTGTGCAGCAGTGAAGAATACACAGCTGTTTAATCCGAAGTAGAAAGTTCATAGGATCAGTATAACCTGTTGTCATTCTAAGAGTGTAATTTATGTGAGAATTAAGCGCAGCTGGAATTTTTTCGTTGGAGCGAAATAGAGTCAGAGAGCTTGTGATTGGTCCTGCTCCAGTTGCATGTCACTGAGAGAGACCGGTATGAAAATTGCTGGCTGATACCAATATCATTTTGTAAGATAGATAGAAGGGAGGGAGAGGGAGTCCAAGATAATGCCACTGAATAAACGAATGAATGAACAATGAAATAAATAATTACTGATACGTATGGCTCGATTTGAAGGGGGAGTTTAAGACAAAGAAACAGTGTTGGTTGTATCAGGAGTTTTCATGTCAAAAGGCAAGTTACATGACACACACACACACACACACACACACACACACACACGTACTGTATCTACTGAGAAGGTGGTTATATAGGTAACATGTAGGTTGGGTTACACTGCACTTATTCATGGTTACCCATTCATGGTTTCCTCTTTCTCCAGTTGAATGTGCATTTCTGAAATATTGAAATATGAAATATGCATCTCTGATGCATGCAAAGTGAAACTGTTTTGCATGACAGGCAAATGAAAACCGACTTTTGGATTACAAATAAATAGTGTAATCCAAAATAGATAATGTAATCCTAAATAAATAAATAAACAAACAAACAAATAAATAAATACCAATTCAAAGCTTCAGTTTTCTTTCCCTTTTAAATTGCAAATAACCGTTTGTGCTTTAAATTGAAGTCAGCAAGGGAAAGTGATAGATTTTAAACTTATCCATTTTTGAAAACTAATCAGCTTCACTTTATTTCCACTTGAACTAACAGTACATGTTCTAAATTACAAACGGAGACAGAAATAGAAAGCACCTGTTCAACAAATTGAGAAAACCCCTGCATAATAAATATCTAAACTGATTACTGTTTTGTTAAACTGGAAATTGTATTCTGAAATCTTAATCTGATTGCTGTATTGTGTATACAGTAATTTCTCATCACTGATCGGGCCTCTCAGCGAGTGTATAGGATAAAATTTCACCGTTAGAAGCATCTCTGCCATTATGTGAGACACAGAACTAAAAAAAGTGATCAAGGATTGTTTTCTTGAACAAAACTTGCTGAATACATGAAACACCTAACAATCAGATTTGCCTAAATGGAGCAGTCAGGTAAGTAAGGAACACCTCACTGTGTGCTGTGCGTATCGTCTCCGTCGCCCCAGCTCCATTTTTGTCCATCTTTGTCACAGGCATTTCTTCACTATGTTGTTTTGTAATCCCGTCAGAGAACTTGTCTTTATACTTCAGGTCAAACATGTTTGCGATGCTCTCAGAGCATGTCATGCATCCAGTAGGGCATTTTTATTGTTTGAAATCTTGTCAGCCAATAAGTACCTGTTTCACTGACTCCAAACATGGTATGTAGTCTGCTGTGCTTATCTCTTGTTCAAATGGAAAGTCTGATTATATTCTCCGTAAGTGCTGCACCTGCTTGTAATCTGCAGCGTAAGCAGCAATCGCTTGCTTTTACTCCATTTTAACATGTTGAAGGTGCTGGTCCATCTTGTTGTAATGCTGCATTTAACTACAAAGTTAGCTGAAGAGCAGTCACTTTACTCATTTAGACAAAGCATAAATATACATAAATATACATTAGTCTTATTTTTTAAAGCATGTTTAAATAGCCCTGGTGCAGGCAAGATAACACACATCAAAGTGGCTCTCATTCCACATTTAGTTTCCCTTTACTGTTATAATAAGCTCCACTCTTCAGGGAAGGCTTTCCAGTAGATTTTGGAGCGTGGCTGTGGGGATTCGTGATCATTCAGCTACAAGAGCATTAGTGAGGTCAGGCACCGATGTGGGGCGAGGAGGCCTGGGGTGCAGTCAGCATTTGAATTCATCCCAAAGGTGTTCAGTGGGGTTGAGGTCAGGGCTCTGTGCAGGACACTCGAGTTCTTCCACTCCAACCTTCACACACACACACACACCATGTCTTCACGGAGCTCGCTGTGTGCACAGGGGCATCGTCATGCTGGAACAGGTTTGAGCCTCTTAGTTCCAGTGAAGGGAAATCTTAATGCTAAATCATACAAAGACATTCCATACAATTCGCTTCAGACTCAGAAGAACCACATATGAGTGTGAAGGTCAGGTGTTCCCATTCTTTTGGTCATATAGTATACTTCTGCCTCCATTTACAGGCTTTCCTGAAGGGTTTTTGCTGTCAGGGTTGAGTTTTCTGGTGGTATTGAATTCTTGGTGGAGTACCATTCACCTCAGTCCATTACTGGCAGGAGCAAGTAAGAAACGCGTCATCTTCTGTCATGCCCTGATCTGTTTGTTATTATTAGCAGGGCCTGCTCATGAATGTTTAGTAGAACATAGCTTGTAGGTAACACTTCTGTTGTTGTGTACATGCTGAAATAGTTCCATGCAGTAGACAGTTTGCTCAGTATATAGCCTATGCCTGAAGACTCATGGGTGGCATATTTTTTTCCCATCAGACAAATGTGAAGATTTTGTATAGTTTGTGTCCATTGTGTCGTTAGTTCGGCCACAGAACTACTTCTTACTTCTCATTGTCGCTCTCCTTTGTCTTTCTGCTTCTCTCTCTCTCTCTCTCTCTCTCTCTCACACTCACACTCACACTCACACTCACACACACACACACACACAATCTGGTTGTTTCTTTTCTTTCTTTCTGTCCCATTTACCTCACCTCTTCCCTTTTTCTCTCCATCAATCAGCCGTTGATTAGTTTAACTCTTAAAGTAATGAACAAATATTATTAGGATGGTTTTAGTCTCATTTTTAGCATTGGTTCCTCGTCAAAGTGTAAAAGCAGAGGAATCTGAATTTGGATTTTTGAATGCAGGGAAATCTGTTGTGTGGATAGACACCTCAGCAGAACGGGACGTGTTGAATAACAGCTAAGTGCGTTGCTTCCCACCAGTCTGAAGTAAGAGCCAGTGATTTGTGTGATGCTCAGAGGGTTGGAGTGGTTAAGGGTTGGCCCCAGCTTTATTACTAAAATGGGAGCAATATTTTGCAAAGGCTGAAGTGTAACTTATGTGCATGAATAGTGCAAGAGTTCTCATCTTTTTAGGTACTATTGCTGTGGTGTTACCTCATTTACAAAAGTAAAAGACAGATTTGCACTTGAAATCTCCTCTAGCCAGAGGGCTTACTGCAGTGTCGTCATGCTGCCAGAAGATCTCTTGGAAATAACGGCTCTCAGTCTCCCTTTGGTTTTCTCTTGTTCTCCATCTCGTCTTCTGGTGCCTCCTCTGCCTCTCTCTTTCTCACCCTCTCTTGCTGCATCATTATTTTGGAGCTCAAACAGTCTGCCTGAATGGAATTATGTTTGTGAGTCATTCTCATGTCTCTCTTGACATTCAGAGTTCAAATGTGTTACAAGGTTTGTGTTGGAGAGAGGTGATTTACTCGGGCGTTTGTTACATCCAGCTTTGATGTAGTTCTTGCTAAGAATACCGGAGATGTAGATTGAGGCGAAACAGAGAGAGGAAGAGAGGACAAGGAAAATAAAAATTTGACTCCGGCACTTTGATGATGCTGGCCTAGTGAAACATACCGAAGCCCTTAATGGCATTTTCCAAAAACTTCAGCGTCGTTGTGCGACCAGAGAGCAAGCGGCCTCCACAGCCTCTCTTTCTCTACTAACCTTCATTCACTGTTTACTACTTAGAAATGTTCTGACACTCTTATAGCTATACAATTATAACATTTATTTTAGAAATCATGAATAAAAGCAATATAGGTAGAAAAGAATCCTCAGTCGCTGTTATGATGGTCAGGAATAGCACGGATGTGAACGAGATTGAGAGTGTAAATAAGAAACGGAGGGACAGGAACATGAACACCATCATCTTCATTTTTCAAACAGGCATTTTTACACACATTTATGCCACTGTGTTACATGTGGAGAAACCATGACCTGAAGATTGTCTAATATGTCTGTTTTGCCAAAGCAGGACGTGCACAGTATTGAGCATAAGTTACTAGTGTTACTAGTGTTAACCTGTTACAGAGTCTCGATCAACAAGTCACCATTCAACATGTGCAGCTGTAATAAAGATACTTACCATTAAATTATGCGAGCAATATTAATAATGCTTAGTAAAAATATTAATAAAACAACTATAGTTTTATAGAGATAAAGAAATGCAACCAATCCAAGCAGTCTCGTATAAAAAAAAAAAAGGAAAAAAAGGAATAAGTGAAATATGGGTTTTGGACTCAAACTACTTTGGTTTTTCTACAAGCTTCTCGATATCTTTCTTTATCTCTCTCCTACTCGCTCGCTGGATCGTGTCTCTCTTCCAGACCGCAGCATCGCTCATAGACACTGCACGGGAATGCTGCCATCTGGACTCATGGGAAATTAAAGACAGGAGCAGGAGGGGCAAATCACTCCTGGCTAAATGCCCTGAGGACAGGGAGAGGGAGGGGGAGGCAGAGGGGGGCCTGCTTGCAGTGGGCCACGTATCTGAGATGAAGGAATGCACAGAGCAGTGTTAGACCAGCTTCACACGGACATTTTGGCATCCATCAAAAATGCATTAAGATGTTTTTTTTTTTTTTCTGAAGGCATGTTTTGGGTAAAGATCAGTGTTTTTATTTTTTTTCTGTCTGTTCCTTTCTTTTCCCCTTGTCTCTGCAGGACTTTAATCTGCTGTATGAGGAGGCACGGTATTATCAGCTCACCCCCATGCTGAAGGAGCTGGAGCGCTGGAAGCAGGAGCGCGATCAGCGGCGCTCGGCTCAGCCCTGTGAGTGTCTGGTGGTGCGCGTGACCCCCGACCTCGGCGAGAGAATTGCGCTCAGCGGGGAGAAGATCCTCATCGAGGAGATCTTCCCCGAGACAGGAGACGTCATGTGCAACTCAGTGAACGCTGGCTGGAACCAGGACCCCACCCACGTCATCCGCTTCCCTCTCAACGGCTACTGCAGACTCAACTCCGTACAGGTAATACGGCGACACCACCACTGCCACGCTAACTACTCACAGACAGCCAGACGCCTGCCACTGATACGACATACTACATGCGTGATCTCGTTGTCGTGGACCCTTATGCATCATATATTCCATATGGGAGCAGGCTAGCGAGGCAGGTGGCATATCTGAGCAGCTCCTGGGATAAAGTCTGTTCGGTTTGAAAAGTAGACACCCTTTTCTAAGGTCTAAGGTATTATTTTTCATAATTGTGTTCACTAGATGAGAGGTCTATGAAAGTTGCAAAAGCATGATGGACAGAACTGTGGCTACAACTTATGAAATACATTTACAAATGCAAATGTATTGAAACATATATTCCAAAATAGCTTGTTTATTCATCTTTAAACCGGTAACCCTTATTTTTTTATATATATAAATTAAGTAAATAACACCGTCTATCAGAACCATTGATAGAAATTAGTCTGTGAGGTAGAGGCATAGAATGTGAAATGGAGCTTCGTGTGCACTATCTCGCTAGGACCAAAGAGTTTTATTTTCCGTCCTGCTCACACCTGAGTGATATTAACATTTCTAGTTAACTTTCTAAAACCCCCAAATGCATGCATGCATATCACTTGCATGCACCACCATTATGTTAGTCATGTTTACATCTCTGTTCTTGTCCATTTTAAGTAAAGCATTTTGCAGTTGTTCCTATAAATAATTCCTTCCTTTTATTATTTAAACTTTCATTTAGCAGTACAACTTATTTAATTTAGTCCTAGTTGATATTGTTGTCATGGTTACAGGCTAACTTTGCACTGACTTAGCACTGCAATTACAGAAAGTGACTGACAGCTGCTAGTCACTCGGATGCTAGTTTTTCTGTGTTACAGTAAACACGGTGAGAGGAAATCCTGTGACATTTATTAATCATTGCTTTTGGTTCCTTGCTGGATTGGTAGGTGGATTATGTGCAGGTTAGGGTGTTTGTGCGTTTGTGTTTGTGTGTGTATGTAGGATTGACCACAAGCCGAAGACACACAGCAACATATGATGTGTTGGCAAACTGCATTCCTACAGCATTCATGTACTGGAGACTACACACACACACACACACACACACACACACGC
Organism: Pangasius djambal; assembly: GCA_022985145.1. Classification (NCBI taxonomy): domain Eukaryota; kingdom Metazoa; phylum Chordata; class Actinopteri; order Siluriformes; family Pangasiidae; genus Pangasius; species Pangasius djambal. The sequence continues at coordinate 4,961,580 of CM040980.1, read as the reverse complement.
ACACACACACACACACACACACACACACACACACACCCCTTTCAGCCATCCGTCCTTGCCACGTTCAGCTCTTGACTGTTTTCAGTGCGAGAGTGAGAGATGGACACCTCCAGGGAACGTCGTCGGATTAGCGACAAACACACATACACACGCACACACACACCCATGTAAGGCCAGGGAAACGTACAGGGCACAAAACGCCTGTTTTCCTTCACAGACATGTTTTGTCTCTTCTTCTAAAAACAGAGGGAATGAAAGAACAGAACCCGAGAAAAAAAAATGGTATGCATAATTTACACACCCCTCCTTTTAAAGACCTCACTGCTCTCGGTTTCAGAAAGACTCCAGCACCACACCGCCCCGAGCTACTCAAACACACGTATTGCATTTTTTAATACCATACTTACAATTTCTCAAACAGCCTAAACCACTTCTCACTCCTTTTATAGGTTTTTAAATGGTGTGCAATATAATTAATTGGCCGCATCAGCTAACAAACATTTCATGCTTTGTCTCTGAGTTTGCTTAAATGGATGAGGAGGAGGTTTTAAACTGCTCGCATTAATGACAGAACACACACACACACACACACACACACAGGCAGTTGTGCCATAGAGGATGAACGTTCAGAGAATCATTTCTTACATACTTTTAATTTGCAGAACGATAACCCTTTTGGATCAACGATAACCCTTTCTGGATCTAAAAAGGTCTAAAACATTTACGATCTTTGTCGAAAGATCATTTAACGTTTTTCTGTGAAAGAAACTTTTCTTGTGAGATAGGCAAGATATTATAAAGGAGTCTTAAAATAAGCTGAAAGGTAGATGGATAGCTACTGAACATGGAAATACATAGCGTCTAAACATTTGCTGTTCATTAAGACCTAATTATTTAAAAATGGTGCACAGTGCAAATGATCTGCCCCGATATAAACTAGTTATTTTAGTCCAAAATACCCAATATCTGATCTGTTATATGTAGATTATGGGGTCATTTATGGAACGCAGTGTTAATAAATAAAGGGAAATATTTGCCTCTGATATACGTTTTATACGGTATACCATGTTATCACGGACACGTCTTTGGCAAATATGGTAAATATTGCACTATTGGCAAATATTTCCACCTATGTTCCAGGCTGTGTAATTAGGGCCATTATTTTGGACAAATTAATAAAAACCCATTGCATGTGTCCATGCAGTAAAAAATCCCATAATTCTCTCTGAGAATCTTTGTGATAATCCTGTAAACCGAGAAAAAGACAACTATCATGACATTTTAAATTCAGCATATTCCTACGATGGCAACATCTGCATGCAGTCGTGTGTGTGTGTGTGTGTGTGTGTGTGTGTGTGTGTGTGTGTGTGTGAAAGATCAGGTTTGAGCATGACATGACAGAGCTTTGACCCAGCCCAGACTTCAGAGAGCTGTTTTGAAGCCAAACTAATATTTAATATGATTGGATATTTTATTGTCTTTGGAAGTGAGAATCTCCCCAATGTTTATATTACCATGAGAAGCAGAGAGACAGATAGATGGATAGAGAGAGAGAGACAGAGAGAGAGAAAAACAGACACAGAGCAAAAGAGAAACAGAGAGAATGAGAGACACACATACCGAGAGGAGTGAGAGACTGACAGGAACATAAAGAAAGATGAACGAGAGCAAGGTAGACATAGATACAGAGACAGACACATAAAGATAAAGAGAGACGCAGAGAGAGACAAATAGAGGGAAAGAGAGAGACACACATAAGGAGATAGGGTGACAGGCATAAAGAGAGAGAGACAGAGAGAGATAGAAGCTCACAGAGAGAAAGAGATTGAGAGAGACAGAAGAATATTGAGCTTAAGTGAGAATATCTGCAGAAAGAACAGAAAGGAGGACCAAGAGAGAATGAGTGTGAGAAAAGAAGGAAAAAGAAAATGTGCGAATGGACCGTGTTGAGACACACAGAGACAGTGTCCCAAAGCTGGAGCTGTGTGAGCAGCTCCATACATCACTGTGATTGAGCACAGGGATCAGTGAGGATGCGATCTTTCCTCCATCACCTTGACAGGAACACAACCTTAGAGAGAGAGAGAGCATGTCCCTCCTGACGGGTCTGGCACACACACACACACACACACACACACACACACACACACACACACACACACACACACACACACACACACACCTTTCCCTAGCTCTTTAATACTTCAGCTGAAGCCTCTGTAGACAGTGTTGCACTGCTGATTAAAGAGGCTCCAAGGCCACGTTTCAGTCCACAAATCCAAAAAGAAGCCAAAGGGAGTGTGTGAAGGGGACGTGTGTTTGATAGGCAAGGCATCGGTCAGTTGTGTATAGTGCATCTCTACTGTTCATGAAGTGTATGTGCATGAGAAAGATGACTGTTTGAGTGGAATAGTGACTGTTTGTATGTGTGTGAGTGGGTGAGGGAAGGAAGAGAGATTGTGTGGGCTGTGTCAAAGGACATTCTACTTCCCATTGATGTTATACATACACACACACACACACACACACACAACTTTATGAGAATCATAGGCTGTAGCTCTCAGCTGTGTGTCAAAAGACCTGTGTGTGAAAAGTAGTTTGAAAGACCTCTTCATTCTGAGTGTGTGTATTTAAAAATACAGTGATTGTATTCATCGCCTTAGTACTATAGGTACATTGCAGCTCTGAGGTTTGTGTGTGTGTGTGTGTGTGTGTGTGTGTGTGTGTGTGTGTGTGTGTGTGTGTGTGTGTGTGTTTTTAGAAAGGGTTAGTGATAAAGAAAGCATGTCATTGCCTGACTTGTGTAGACTCAGACTTTTCTTATTATCACAATTCTTAAGTACCTGCAAAGGCACTGCATTAATTATTTCCACAATCATATTTTTGCAGTGATTAAATTTTAGTTTTTTTTTTTTATTATACATGAAAACACACACTGTATTGTCATGTCAAAATGGAGAACAGTCTGTCTGAAGGGCATTAGCCCTGTGTCTGGCCTGAGCAGGTGATAAACTGCAGCTGACCTCCAGAACAAATCATTTGTGCTTCCTTCTGCATTAATAGATCAATCCTACAAATACAATATGAATTTTGCATGAATGGGAAAAATGTGCCATGTTCACACTAACGAGAAATGAAGTGTTTGTTGAGTCTCGCTGAATCTGAATCTGCGTGGCTAGTGGGAATCGTACACTGCCTGTGTGTAAAACTCAAACGAACTGGCCACAAACTATTGCACACAAGTCACATGAGGTCAGTAAAGAACAGTGTCATTTGGGCGGTCCTGTGCTTCCAGACGGAAGTTTCATGCGCCGTCCGTCTCGAGTCAAAGTCAAAGTGTGACTCTGAAGTCAATCGCCAGCTCGAGTCCTCGTCTGTGCTGGTCGGTCATGGCAATAATATGCACATACAACATGAGGTGTAAAAGAAAAAAAAACATTACTTCTACACTAAGCATGAACAGATTATTAATAATCAATCATCAATTATTAATATCCAACCAAGAACCATGGCTGAGAGTGACTTAAATCTATCACGGATTTGTGCCACATCACTCTTATCTTACGGTTACATCCAGAGTAGCATGAACAAAATATCGTATCCTATCATTGCCTTGGCTTGACTGTGACCTGCGTTGCTGGTGTCTTTTGCTCGCCTGTATCGTGTGCGCTGTAATTTGTCTTGAGGAAGCATGCCTCCAACTCTGCTTGGCTCCAATTGTTCCCAGCACCACAGACACACTAAAAACAATTAGGCAGATTTGTGCACCAGAGTAATCAACACTGTCTGTGTGTGTGTGTGTGTGTGCGCGAGAAATTTCTCTGAAATGGTTACTGCTCCTTGTGTTGTGTGTGTGTGTAGATTTGTGAGAGCGTGATGCTTGGGCAGGTTGGATCATTACTGCTCTGTTTAAACGCAGCATAAACCGTCTGCTGCTGTGCACACGCTAAGGAGAGAGAGTCTGTCTCTGTCAGCAAGATCGAGAGAGAGAGAGAGTAGAGCGAGGGAAGAATATTCACACGAAAGAAACAAGGAGAGCAGAACTTTAAATGAAATCTTCATATAGCCAAAGTGAAATTCTCCATCTGTCACTTAGTTGCCGTGTTTCTAAGAAGTGCTGCGTAAGTGCGCAGGGCTGAAATTGCCTTACTGGAAGGTATCGGTGCAGGCCAGCTTCCCCCATCTATTTATCTCATTCACTCTTTAACTTAACCTAATCCAGCAGGAATGCACAATTTCACTGCTCTACACACCTGAGTCAGCTCACCAGTAAACAACATGCCCTGTCCTCCATCACACACTTCATCACATGTGTGTAAGCAGGGAAAATAGACTGTGAGTATAGCTGTGAGCGATACATGCATCACTCACAACAAAGCAGAAATAATAATACAATAATAATAACTGTCATTTATATAACACTTCTAATACGTTTGAAATGCAGCATAAAATGCTCTGCAGAAAGAAAAAAAGAAGAGCTAAATAAACAGTTATAGGGGAAAACGACTTCTCTCGTCTTGGCTAAATCAGTAAGAATGCGTATGTAAAAAAAAAAAAAAAAAAACACTTATGATTTAGCAGTCAGATATAAATACTTCATAGTATATACAATCTGGAGCCACAGTTGCTTCCCATATCGCAAATGAAGATAAACTCTTCAGTGCTCCTGAAGTTTAGTCCTAATGGTAATGGACTTGAAATGGTTTTGCGATTGCCATCTTGGTTGCATTCCATATTTAAAGGTGATCATTCATCATTTATTGTGTCCTGACTAAAGTGGAAATGCAGTGCCGGAGTTGAAGACTTTTCTCTGTAGCCGTTATGAGTGAACCATTTAATGTCTCATTTTTATAGTGTAAAAGGACAAACGAAGACCTTCCACATCACTCCAGATCAAAAGCCACTTTTCAGGCAGACACTGTAGTTTCTTATAAAAGTCACAAAGCGTAAACCTAGATTGATAGGTAACATCTATCGGTGTGATACATACTATGGGTTTGGGCAGCGTCCAGACACCTTGAGTTTCTGCACATTTTATTGTGTTATAGATTTAATTTTAAATGGATAAGTTTACTTTTTTGCTATTGATCTGCACACAGTAGCCCATACTGACAAAGCGAAAACAAGGTTTTAGGAATTTTTTTCAAAATTTATAAATCAGAATTAGATTAGTAGTCAGACCCTTGGCTAAAGGCAGTCCTGTTTGGTTTGATTACCTTGACATGTCTCTAGAACCTGACTGTCCACCTGTGGCAAATGCAACTGATTAAATATGATTTAGAAAGGCACACACTACTCTGTGTGTGTGTGTGTGTGTGTGTGTGTGTGTGTGTGTGTGTGTGTGTGTGTGTGTGTGTAAGGTCCCACAGTTCACAGTGCATGTCAGACCAAAACTAAGCCATGAAATTCAAGGAAGTCTTCATAGCCCTCAGCAATCAAGACATCGATCTTGGCAAGGGTATTAAACTATTTCTAAAACTTTGAATGCTCCCAGAAACAGAGTTGGCACAATCATTGTGAAGTGGAAGAACTTTGGAACCATCAGGACTCTTCTTAGATCTGCCCATCCGGCCAAACTCAGTAACCAAGCTAGAAGGTCCTTGGTCAGGGAGCTGACCAAGATCACAAAGACCACTCCAACAGAGCTTCAAAAGTTCTTCACAGAAATGGGAGAACCTGCCAGAAAGACAACCATCTCAGAAATGCTCCATCAGTCAGGTCTTTATGCTGGAATGGCTAGACAGAACCCACTCCTGTTTGGCAGGCACTTAAAGGAATCTGAGAGCATGAGGGAAAAATTCTGTGTCGGTCTGATGAGACCAAAATTGAACTCTCTGGGCTAAACTCCAAGCACCATGTCTGGCGAAAACCAGGTGCTGGCTTATACAACCCTTATGGTAAAGCATGGTGGTGGCAGCATCATACTATGGCGGTGCTTCTCAGCGGCAGGGACAGGGAGACTGGTCACAATTGAGGGAAGGATTGGTATAGCCTAATACACAGAGGTCCTTGAAGAAAACCTGAAAGTTTCACCTTTCAGCATGACAACAACCTCAAGCTTGCAGCTAAAACAATGCTGGAGTGGCTTCAGGACACGTCTCTGAATGTCCTTGAGTGGCAGGCAGAGTCTAGACTTGAATCCCACAGAACATCTGTATATAGACCTGAAGCTGGCAGTTCTCAGACTCTCCCCATCTAATCTGATCAAGCCTGAGAGGATCTGCCGTGAAGAGTGGGAGAATCTGCACAAATCCAGGTGTGCGAAGCTTGTAGAGACTTACCCAAGAAGACGTGAAGCTGTAACCGCTGCAAAAGGTGCTTCTACAAAGTAGAATGAGTAGAAGGGTCTGAATCCTTATCTCAACGAGAAATTTCAGTTTCTGATTTTTAATAAACTTGCAAAAAAATACTAAAAACTTGTTTCCGTTATGGGCTATTGTCTGAAGGTTAATGGCAAAGTAAATTTAATACATTTTAAATTAAATATAGAACCCAATAAAGTTTGCAAAAACTGATGGGGTCTGAGTATTTTCCAAACGCACTGTATATTAAGAAGAACTACGTTCCCCATTTTAGGAGCACAAACACCTCTTCACTTTCCAGCTTTGTCTAATGGTGAGCATTGGGTGGTATTAACACAGCCTCTCAATCTTTCACTCTTCATCGTTCACAAACGTCACATTCCATTCTCATATGGTTCCATGCTGACTCCACTCTTCTCGTACACACTATAAATCAAATTAGCAAAAAGATTTGGCCACATAGTCAGGGGTGCCTTTTTGCTAGACAGACACATTTACATTTATTTTGCAACGCAAAACATTTACATTTATTTATTTTGCAACGCTTTTATCCAGAGTGACTTAAAGGGAGGCGGAATTTAATCCAAACGTAAAGCCAAAGGACATTTTTTTAGGCCAGAACTCTCATTCAAACATGAACGCTCTGCTCCAGAAAGTCTCAGATTAGCTGGTGCATTATGTTCGAGTATTTATATTTTTCATCAAACGTTCAGAAAGTGTTTTAAACAGATAACAGAGCAGGGTGTTAATACATTTCCATTTGTTTGGATTTAGGTTACTTTTCTGCTATGGTTTCTGTTGTAATGTTTCTCACTTCAGGGGCCAATCATGATAAATGGCCAAAGAGAGGCTTTTTTCCTCACTCTCGTGGCCCGAAGCCCTGTTGCATGGTTCTTATTGTAATCAATGGCTAAAAAAAAGCCAACATGTCCCTGTCGTAAGTTATAGAAAAAGTAGAAGGGGGTCACAAGAGTCAGTCAAAATATGAATAAATTGTAGCTTGTGTATTTCTTCCAGTAGCTTCATACAGTATTATATTATTTCATATTGCCTGTACGTTTCTTAGATACCTTTTCAGAGGTTCTTCCCATTGGCTTTGTTTTACATTTTACAAGTTACAAGCTTCAGCTTCACTGCTTACATGAAGAATTTGTCAGAAAATCCCAGAAACACTGCAAGACTTTTACGTTTCACGTGCATCTTAGCTGTAATGATGTTTACCTGTGATTGTTTTTTTTCACCCTCGCCTCTCTCCATCCCTGTAGGTGCTAGAGCGTCTGTTCCAGAAGGGCTTCAGCGTGGCGGCGTCGTGCGGGGGCGGAGTCGACTCCTCCCAGTTCAGTGAATATGTGTTGTGTCGTGAGGACAGGCGGAGCCAAAACATGAACACGCCCCTCAGGATAAAACAGGAGCCGCTGGACTAGGGACACACGCTCATCTCACTGACACAGACTGACCTGCCCTCAGACCCTGAGACTCAACAACTCAGTTCCACACACTCAGACGCACATATACACACACACACACACACACACACACACACACACACACTCACACATACGTACGCCTGTTACCTAAAGCGGAATGTAACAGAAACAAAACACACAAAGTCAAAGTAAAACCCAAAGAACTAGGAACACAAAATGGGCAGAACAGAAGCATTTTACTCAGTTTCTCACTCGTGATGATTAATGGCACTCTGTCCGGCCAATAAGAAGCTGGTTTCTCCCGCAGGCTCCTCCTTCTGTCAGTGCAGCGTGAGTTGTTTTCACGCTGCATGTGAACGGGTTATATTCAGGGACGCCCGCTTTCTCCACCGCCTTCTCTAAACGCTGGCAAAGTGCCACGACGACACCACAGAGAACGATAAGGTGCAGTGAACAGACTCGGTTCTCAGAGGACTGGCCAAAACTATTGTTTCATGTTATTGTTGTTTATAAAATATAAAAAAAAAAACTTCTTATTCTTTGTCTGCCACCATGATGTACACAGTCCCTAATGCTATGGTTTTTATGTTCTTTGTTTACTTTATGTTTCTTTTGTTATATGAAGGATGAATGCGAGTTGTACTTACGTGGAGAGCAAGAGCGAGTCGCTGCTTCTCTGAAACACTCTCATAGCCCGAGGCAGCACAGTTAACACACCGCGCACTGTAATGCATCTAGAGCCCAGAGAAGGCCGCTTTGTTTAAACAGAGCTGCGAGCAAACACAAGTATTACTAAAGCTCTTCCTGCAGCAGGCCCAGGTAACAGAGAGCATGTGTGTAATACAATTCTCCTGACATATCGCTGAATATTCAGATCCAGCATAAGCTACGTGCTAGTATGTGTTAAAGAAAGCAATGGTGAAATCAACAGATATCACAGAGTGGAAATTGTACATTCATGTTGACCTTTTCATGATCATAGCCAAATCAGAACCATCGGAAAACAGTCAGGATTGTGTCAAACAGTCAACCGTACATGCTCGAGTACATACATCTGCACTTAGACAAACATGGGGCTCTGCTTTGAGCACAGAGCTCATGCCTGCTGGCAATCACGAGAACAAGAAGCCTTTCAGCACTAGCATAGCGTGCCATGGATCGTAGTTTAAGCAGCCCCAATGCAAGCAGCTCATTAATCGTGACTACATTACGTTATTGTTGTGGTTATTAAGGTGAATTAAATTTCTTTCTTTTAAGGTAGCGTGTGGTAGCTGAATTTCTCACATCAGTGTGTTATCAGATGCACAGCGACAGTGACGTACATACACTGCTCACAACCGGATCTGAATACACTCAGAGCACTAAAGGTGGGATCGATCATTTTTTTAATTCTGTAATATTTTGTAAGGGTTTCCTCAAATGAAAGAAATCTCTGTTCCCAGGAAAAACATGTGTGGCAGCACTGGATCTAAAAACAGGAGAGAAAAAAAAAAAAAACGTGGATCAGTAATATCCAGTCAATCAAAACAAGGCACAACTCGCCCGTCAATCATTTTACCTGTTAATTAAGAAAGCGCGTTTCTCTTGCGCTCGAATTCATGCTGTCTGGCACTGCAGTGATTGGAGGTGTGGCTCTGTAGGGGTAGTGTTTGTTTGCACTTCGAATTTCGAAACAGCCTAGCTGCAGCTAACTGCTGACTGAGGGAGACACATTTTTGACAGCATTTGCACTCTGAAAATAAAGCCTGTCCTGCTTGGAATGACGGAAGGACAGCTGATGTTTGAATTGAAGTTGAATCGTTCTCTGTGATGGTGTGGGGTATGTGGAGCTGTTGCTCTGGCAGTCTTTATGATTAAGTACCAGACTGAAAAAGTGCACAGAGTTAGCCTGATATCGTTAGTGTAGTTTACACTGTATGACCAGAAGTTTGTGGACACCTGACCTTCACACCCATATGTGCTTGTTGAACATCCCATATAATAACCTCCACTCTTCTGGGAAGGCTTTCCACTAGATTTTGTCCATTCAGCCAGAAGAGCATTAGAGTGGGGTTGAGGTCAGGGCTCTGTGCAGGACACTCGAGTTCTTCCACTCCAACCTTCACACACCATGTCTTCGTGGAGCTCGCTGTGTGCACAGGCGCATTGTCGTGCTGGAGCAGGTTCGGGCCTCTTAGTTCCAGTGAAGGGAAACTGTAATGCTACACCATACAGAGACAATCTATACAAGTATATGCTTCTGACTTTGTGGCAACAGTTTGAGGAAGAACCACATATGAGTGTCATGGTCAAGTGTCCAAACTTTTGGCCATATAGTGTAACTACCTAGCACCAAAATTTAAGGTATTAAAATATACCTGGCTGGCTAGCATTAGAGAGCAGTGTAATTGGAGTGCTAAATGTAAACAGCTGCTAGCCTAAAATGTATCCTAATATCACCCTATAAAATAAATTATTAAGTAGAAGAAATCATTAAATAAGCAGTCTGCAGTAGCTAAACACTATCTACAGAATCTAGCTAGCTAGCTCAAGACCTATAAACTTTGAGAGGGTTTATTTGTTAGAACGACGTCAGGTAGGATGAGTATTAGAGTCACGACAACCCATTAAAGTGTGAAAAGTTGTGTATCAGACTATTTAAAGAAGAGTGACAAGAACACTGACAGGTAAACAGGCTGTAAACAGTCATAAGACGTTAGCCGTTTACTCCGATATGAAGATTAAATTTCAGCACATGCCTAACACAAATACGACTGCTTTGCCCATCACTGCTGACATCAAAGACGGACAAAAATACGAAAGCACAAAACAAACAAGCGAGTTTAAGGTCAGCCACCCCAGAGTGTGATCCTGCCCGCAGCATCCCTACATCAAACACAGCCGCTTCGCCCTTTCTCTCAGTGTGTCTTACACACGCCGCTTCTTTCACCCTGAACGCTTTTTCATCAAAAATACACCCCTGTTTTGATCTGCCTGGCTGAATTTTTTTTTTTTAAAAAAGAGAGAAATTATCTCAGTTTTGTGTGTGTATGTGTGTGTGTCCTTGTTTCAGACTTCTTCAGACATCTGAAAATACTCATTAAGAAAGTTGATTAGTTTAATTAAGTCCAGATCTGTTGGCTTTGGTGTTGCCTTTGCTGATTAAATGCCAGTTGATATAGGGTGTGTGTGTGTGTGTGTGTGTGTGTGTGTGTGTGTGTGTGTGTGTGTGTGTGTGTGTGTGTTGGATCTAAAAGCCCGGAGCAGAGTGCTGACCCCCGTAGGGAAGCCTAATCAAGCCAGGCTTTGTTCTGATCCAGCGTTGACTCAGTCTTCTCATCCCATCCATCACACAGAATGGTCAACCACTCCTTTCATGTGTGTGCGTGTGTGTGCGTGTGTGTGCGTGTGTGTGCGTGTGTGTCAGAAGCTCTGAAAGCAGTAGTGCCTGTGGAGATGTTACACTCCCCACTGTGACACACCATCCTGACCCACCTACAGGACCCCCAGAGTTCGTTCACACGCACACACACACACACACGCACACACAAGCCAGAGAGCAAAGTATAAAACTACATTACAAATCTGTACTGTCTTTTGTCAAGTTTGGAAGAATGTATATTCAGAAGCTGTAACAAACATGAATCTAGTTTCCTGTTCCTGCTCTCCCAGAAGCATCCAGAACATTTCAGAAGCCGGACCTGCACCAAACTGCTGGTTTATTAGATACACCAGTCTCATAACTAATAGACTAACAATTGTAAGGAACTCTGAAATAATTAGATTAACATTGTTATTCTTCCTAAAATAATGACACCTGGATAGAAAGAAATAATATTTACACAGTGTGTTGCTTGAAACATGAAACAAATTTAACCCTATAAAGTCCCGGTTTATTATTTAGTCAACCACCTTAAAGAATATTAATCAGTAACAACTATAAATTATTGAGTAACTACACTGAAAGTACAAGGAAAGGAATGTAGTAATGATAGTGAGGAACGTAAGGCTAGACCCGCTGACGGCTCCTGACTATTTAATAGGTTAAAACAGACTGGCTTACTTTGTAATTAGTGGGGAATCACAGAAAATTGGGAACTACTCAAGGCTAAAAGCAATATTTTATCCATTTTCAAATAAGTGACTACTGAAGCCCTCTTTGAGGTTTTGACATTTTATTCTGTGATGCTTTTGGAGAATTAGGGAACAGCTCTTGGATAGTACACTCAGAAAAAAATGTATGAAAAAAAACCTTTAGTGTGTGTCTTTCACCTGGGAACATGACTTTGTTGTACCTTGGGAAAAAAAATGTAAAAATTACTGGAGCTTAAGGACTAAAACTGTACTGAAGGTACCATTTATTTTGATATTATAGTTGTGTTACTGCAGTGAAGAATGAAGTTGATCCACAGCTGCATAAAGAATCTCAGTGAGTAAGGCTGGCCATATGACGAAAATATCAAAAATTAACACTCGAAGATATTTCTGTACTTTGCCAGCAAACCAGAGGTGTAATATAATGTCTACATTAAAATAATTTGACACTGCGAAGGAGGGAAACATCTGCACAAAATTAGCGTTTTACATTTTCTTTAAGGTAAACATTCAGTATAAAATTTAAAAATAGAAAGAATAATGTAATCTAAGAGTATAATTTATCAAAATGTTGATATTTTATTGTAAAATCTGCCCAGCTCTAAAAGTCTTCTAAACGCACACGTATAAGAAAAGTGTGTTTTTAGAATTTGAAATAAACGTGTGTAAAGTGTCACGCAAGTGTGTGAAGTGTATAAAGCAAAGTTCTCTCTGCTGCTTTCGGTTCATGTGTGCCGGTTTGATGCTTTCTGAGGAGCCACTTTTCAAAGTGCTGATGTTGCAGAAATCACAAGCGATGATGTTTCATGATGATCATGCTGTTACCGTGCAAATACTTCCACCTGATATCACCCATGTTGGAGAAAGATACGCTCTGAACTCACCGGTGTACGGCTTAAAGTTCACGTGTTTGGAAAATCCCGAGACTTAATGAAAACAGCCAACATGTCATCCTACCTCGTCTTTTGTGCTTTAACACATCTCCGGATTTGATAGGTTTAATGCGACTGATCGACAAACCCAGCAGGTTTAGACCATGTTCAGTCTGGTGGCTTTGATTGTGTAGTTACTCGTATATGGAAACTCGTATCTGACGCTGTTTTCTCTCCTACACACGGCCTGTAAAGATAAAACAGAGATTCTGAGAGAGTTCTTATCAAAGGACGATAAAAAAATATATATATACATTTCCAAGCAATATGTTCTGTACATATGGATTTGAAAAGAGAAAAAGAAGCATTTCCAAATGTAAACCAAGGTGAAATTTTGTTATTATTTGATGTTTTAATAATTAGACTGTGGTATTGAAAGGGCATGTGTTTAACAGTGTCTCCACATTTTTAATTGATTTTAATTTACTTGCCTATTTGCTATAATAAAGTATAGATGTACTGTTTATCAGAGATGTGCTGTTTTTTTGTGGTTGTTGTTTTTTTTTAATATAAATAATCCATATAAACTCAGGTGTTGGCGGGATATGAATTTGGTGAAGCTCTTTAAGTGTGAATTAGTAATAAAGTGCAAAATAGGAACATAAATTCAAAATACCATTCAATCCAGAGACAGAGTAGACGTGTAATACAAATTAATGAATGACTATAAAACAGTGGTTCTATAACCTGTGAATCAAAGCCTGGCTGTCTGTGATTTTTTTTATATAGTTACAGTGGAGAAAATCACAACCCACCCTTATTAAAATGATTATTTTTGAGTTTATATTTGACTGGTCCTTTGATTTAAATGCTTTAAATAATTTCAATTTGAGCTTATATTGTGTTTTGGAAAATTCAGGGGGAAAAAATTTCTATAGCCCTAAAAAATAACCTGAATATTATTGTACAAATTGTAACATTGCTAATATTTAAATGTGGTTGATGGAGTTTATTTTACAATTAATGGGGTCTCTGGCTGCTAAAGGTTTGATGAGTGTGTTGAGGAGTGTAGTTAAAGCAAAGTGATGCAGTAAAAACTGCTCATATTTTCTGAAATAGCCTTCGCATAAATATTAATCTACACTGGTGTAGTTGTGACAGAAGCAGTATTTATGAACATCGCATAAAATATATTTTATAATTTCCCTAACAATGTCATTTAATACCGTGACTGTGTGTGAAAACCATGAAGTTATGTAACGCAAAACTCCAACTCTGGACTGGCCAAGTTTAACAAACTGGGCCTCAAAAGTGTGTGTGTGTGTGTGTGTGTGTGTGTTCGGAATTGTAGCGTATTTCCTCAACAATTTCCCAAAATGTGGGTGTGGATGAGTCCTGAGTCTAACAGCAACAGTCAATCTGTCACTCGGTGGCTGTAACTGCTGGGAAACAGAACGGAGAATGACTCAGGCTGGTTTGTAAGAAAAATCTGTACAAGCTTTAAACTGTCCTGCTCGATTAGTGTTTAAATTTGTGACATGACCTACTATGTTACTCCGCTTTGTGCCTTTCAGAAGAAACTGGACAAAACCTGCACTAGATTCAGAATAGACCACATCGTATATTATTGAGTCAATGTTTTTAAGGTTTTCAGAATCATTTACTATATGGCCAAAGGTTTGTGCACCTGACCATCACACACATGTGCTTGTTGAACATCCCATTCCAGATTTAGTCCCCCTTTGCTTTTATAATGAGCTCCACTCTTCTGGGAAGGCTTTCCACTAGATTTTGGAGTGTGGCTGTGGGAATTTTTTGCTCATTCAACCACAAGAGCATTAGTGAGGTCAGGTACTGATGTTGGGTGAGGAGGTCTGGGGTGCAGTCGGTGTTTCAGTTCACCCCAAAGGTGTTCAGTGGGGTTGAGGTCAGGGCTCTGTGCGGGACACTCGAGTTCTTCCACTCCAACCCTGGCAAAGTATATCTTCATGGATCTCACTTTGTACAGAGGGGCATTGTCATGCTGGAACATGGTTGGCTTAGGATCCACAGTTCCAGTGAAGGGAAAACTTAATGCTACCTCATACAAAGACATTCTAGACATTCTATTGTGTGTTTCCAACTTTCTGGCAACAGTTTGGGGAAGAACCACATAGGGAAGTGATGGTCAGGTGTCCACAAACTTTTGGCCAAATCTGTTCTTCTTTTTTACATTTAAGATAAAATACAAAAAAAGTGTCATGTAAACAGATGTAAGCAACCCAAAGACCTGCTCTCCTTACTGCTGACTTCCCCGGACAGATTTGTGCATTTACATTGCTTATTGTAACATTTACAGTACCACAAGTTCATAATAGGATCCGTGTTCAGACCCAAACATCACACAATACATACAAAAATTATTGTTGTAAAATCTTTGCGTTGTAAAAGCAAACTTTGCAGGTATGCTTAGGATCATTGTACTGCTGGAAGACCCAGTTGTGACCAAGTGTTAACATTCTGGCTGATGTCTTGATGTTTATTCAGTACTTCTACTGAAGATAATCCTCCTTCCTCATGATGGCATCTAATTTCTGAAGTGCATCAGTCCATTTTCCAGCAAAACGCATCTACAACATGATGCTGCCACCCCCATGCTTCACAGTTCGTTTAGTGTTCATTGGATTAAAAGCCTCATCCTTTTTCTTCTATACATAGCACTGATCATAATGGCCAAACAATTCAACTTTTGTTTCAACTGACCAGAGAATGCTCCTCCATAAGGCTGGTGATCATCTGCAAGCATCAGTCTGGCTTTTTTATGCCACTCTTCTTCCTTGCATGGCAGCCTTTCAGGACATGGTGATGTATCACTCTCTTAATGGTCGATGTACATACTTTGGTATCTGATGCCTCCAGCTCCTTTACCGGTTCCTTTGTTGATGTCTTTGGGTTCAGTTCAACCTTTTGGACCAAGGTTTGTTAATCCCCGGGAGTTAATTTGTGCCTTCTTCCTGAATGATGTCTGTGGGGTTCCAAGATTTTTATATTTGTATGCAATTGTTTGTACAGATGCTCATGGTACCTTCAGTTGTTTGGAAATTGCTCCTAAGAGGAACCAGACTTGTGGAGGTCCACAGTTCTTTTTCTGAGGTCTTGGGTGAGTTGTTTGGATTTTTCCATGGTATCAAGGGCAAAAAGGCACAGGTGCACTGAAACAAAATTAACTCTTAATTATGACAGTTGACCAATCAGAAGTTTCTAAAAGTCATTCCATCAATTTCTGGACTCTTCCAGACTTACAAAGAGACAGTCAACTTAGTGTATGTAAACCTTTGACCCACTGGAATTCTGATATAGTGAATTAAAGCTAAAGTAAATCTGTCTCTAAGCAAATTTTTTTAAATGGCATTTAATGTGAACAAAGAAAATGCTCTAATTGACACTAAAAGAAATGTATAGTAGCATCAAATGCATGGAGTTGTAAAAAAAAAAAGAGAGAGAGAGGGAGAGAGATTGAATATCTTTGGCTAAGGTTTGCGTAAACTTTTGGCCTCAACTGTACCGCTTCTAGGACTTCATCACAGCCTCATGATATGGCCGCCTGATACTCAATTTCCCATCAGCCTCACAGACTACAGGCAAATCACACGACCATGATGTCATATGCTAGTGCTCTTCTGATTACACACACCTGTTCTGTGTTTCCCTTTGATTAGTGTTTCTATTTAAGTCCTGCTGGTTCTTTGTTTCATGGCTCTAAGTTTGCCAAGTTCTTGTGGTCCTTATTTTATGACTCTTGGTGTGACTTTGCTTTGTTTGTGTGGTATAAAGTAACTAGCCAGCACTTGCATCTGTTGCCTCCAAAACCTAACAAATTTAAAATTGCAATGCTGGGACTGACTAGTTTTCAAAATTGTGTTGGAAGTCACTTTGACTAAATTCTGGGAAACAGCTGAAATTAAAAAAAAAAAAATGTTTTGTGCCAAAATTTAGTTTTTGGCCAATAATAATACTTTGATACCTCAACTTTAAAAAAAAAAAAAAAAAAAACATAAATATATTTTACCAAAATGATGTGGAAATATTCTATATAGTACTTTTTATTTCCAGGTATTTCACTAAGACTTACTTGAGAGCATATTCAGTGCCTCCAGAAAGTATTCACCCCCCAGTGATTTATTTCTTAGAATTTCTTATTTTTAGAATGGGGTTGTTGTTACACTCTACAGAAATAAAATTAAATGAATTTAGATGTGCTCAGAATAATATAAAAATAAAAAATAAAAAAATTAAAAAAAAGAGAAAATCTAACGCTGTTAATTAATAAGTGTTCACCCCCCAGAGTCAATACTTGTCCATTTGCAGCATTTACAGGTTTGAGCTGTCTTGGGTATGTGTCTATGAGCTTCACATGTTTTGATTTTGTCCTTTTCTCCCATTCCTCAGTGCAATTTTTCTCCAACTCTGCCATTTTTAAAGAGAAAAAGTTTGTGATGTTATATAACAAACAGTCGTTGGTTATAAGGTGTAAAACTCTGGGGTCTGTGCTGTTGTGTGTTACTCTTTTAGTAGAAAATTTAATCAGAATGCTTCCATGGGCGGTCCATCACAGGACACCATGCACACACATTCACACCTAGGGGGTAAGTTAGCGTTGTTGGCAATCCACCTACTGGCATGTCTTTGTGAGGTGGGAGGAGTAACACTAGTTCAGGATCGAACCTGGGACCTAAATCTACCTGGGAATCTAAAACATATCGTTTTATGTAAAATGGAAAAAGTTGGCTCATATGTGAGTCGATTCTTAACGTCCTTCTAAAAGAGTCGACTCCGAGCTGAATCGTTTGCAAACATCACATCAGTATTCTGTACATCGCTGAAAATATTTCCACGGACAACCCCAGTACTCCTTTGATATTGGAAAGGACACGTCCCTGCTGTCCACACCCAAGTCTTCAGTCTTAAAGCAATCAATGGCACGCTCAGAGCAGGCGTTAAGTTTAGTAAACAGCTCATTTATTTCTTTACAAAATAGGTACAAATACAGAAGTTTTTTTTTTTCACACAAACAGGAAATATTTCAGGATATGTACAGAGTTTTACCAAAAATAATGTAGTTCTAATAAACACATGGTCTTGTAAACAATATTTACAAATTATTCATCCATTAAAACATTGATTTCCCAACTGTGTACATCAGTAATACCTTCCTAATTATAATCATAATAATATTTTGGCTAAAAAGCTGGAGTAGAAATGTCCTGCTTGATATCTGAAACCATAAAAATAATTATTAAAATCATCGTAACAACTGGACAAATAGGACTATTTGTGCTTTGTTTAAAGTACTATCGTTTGTTCGTATGGTATTTCGTGATTAAACCGCATTGCCTGAAACATGGCAGACGTGAATCCCAATGAGCAACGACAACAAAAGACAAAATATAAATAGTAATAAAAATTTCCCTTTAACTGCTAGTGACAATACTGGCAAAGGTGCAGAGTCAGACACAGCTGATCGCTGTAATACATTAGTAACATAACTTTAGCTTTATATATATATATATATATATATATATATATATATATATATATATATAAAAAAAAATAAAACAATAGTGCTGTTTAAAAAATAATGTGTAATTAAAAAACAAAGTGAAAAAAGTGACAGTTTCTGACATTGCCTGTTAAAAAATATTATAAATTATGAAGCAACCAAAAAAAAATAAAATAGCATGTGCATAGAAATAAAGCGCTCTTTTTTTTTTAGGACCAGACTGACTGTCACGTGTGGAAAGGTCAGAGACACGCAGCAAAGTTAGTGTTAATGATGTCAATGATTCAGTTTAAGGTGATGTCGAGGTGAAGTGTTTTTTTTTGTTGTTTTTTTTTTGGTCTCTGCCTCAGACTAAACACAACACTGAACTGAACACAAACCTATAAACTCAACTTCATAATTCAATTCAATGAAAAATGCAACTGAGAATATCGGAATTGAAGAGAGAAGGACCTCCTGTGGTCTCATGCATCCTTATATGTGTGTTAAATTGCGGGAAAAATAAGAGCTACAGCCGTGACGTGAGAAAAAGAGAAGAGAGGGAATCGTGATTTCCTCATCGGTCACATCGTGATTTCAGTATGAAATGTGTTGAAGGAGTATCACTAAAAACGTGTGAAGTGTTTATTTGGATAGCCAGAAATATCAATGAATATCGATATCTGATCTCAATACAGTATTGGTGACTAGGAAACTGACCTCCTGTCCATTTTATATACAAAGTGATGTCTGGACGTCTGGGAAAAAAAAAAAAAAGCTAAAATAAATCAGATTACCACTTCTGTGATCATCATTTAAACTAATATAACCAGGACAGTTATTATAATAATCATTAAGCCAAGATAAAATGTACACAATTTCTACCTTACTGTAAATGTAGTCGATTTGCCAAGACACGTTTCATGTCTGAGATGATTATTTTTCAGCTAGAATGTAGCTAACACTTAAAGGATGTAGTTAACCGTTTAGCAAAATGCCTGCTGAATTGTTTGACTGAGCAACACCATTTGTGCATAGTAGCATAAATAGCAAAAAACGTAAAACTAACTATAATTAATATAATATAATAATTAATTTAAAAAACGGAACTATTGTAAATCATCTGAATTTCGTTAATCGTATATTTTGTCCGTTATGACGTACTTTTGTCCATGTTTATGGATAGCACTGTGTCATACAGAGACAGAGTCCACATCAGCAAGTCTGTTCGAGACACAAATTGAGGTGAACGTGTGCTGATTTTTTTTGCCATGCAATTCGCACGATGCTAAAAAACTGGTGGCTCTATTGCTGCTATCTCTATTAGCCTCGTAGCTCCAGTGCAAAACTCAAGTTAAACCTCAGACACCAAACATGTCTTAGCTGATCGACTACATCTGGGGCGAGGAAAACTCTGTGTAAAGTTGTAGAGCTCTGTGTATAAAATAGACTTTATCAATATCAAGATGGCATCACTGACAGAAGAAAACGGCTGCCTCGACATCATATAGGCTATATCATCCAATACAATTAGTCCAGTATGTGTTTCTTAAGAATAAAGTAGCTGCATCGCTGATTGTGTGTTTAAAACAAAAAAAAAAAAGAGAGAGAGAAATAAATCAGATTACAATTTCAACATTGTGACAGAGGAACACTGACGAGGACATGGAGAGTCAGAACTGGGACAGCTGGCAGGAAGCGACGAACATGTGAACATTTGACAGTTCAGTAACAGCACAACGTGCAGTGTGTACATTCACTGAAACACTGTGAGCTCAGTGTTAGTGCTGCAGTAGTGCACATTCACACTTCTGATCACTCCTCTGAGCAGCAGAAGGCGGAAAATAATACAACTGTACATTTACAAATACACACTCACATACTGAAATTACACTGGGGAACTGAACACAATGAAATATCAAATGAAAACACAGTGAAACCTTCAGCACTGTGTTCAGTACCAGGTCGGCCATGTTGTCTGCCCGTCATGTTCTTCCAACCTTGAACTGAACTCTGATCTGGTTAAGAGAAATATCGGATTTTCTGGGAGGTTTTCTGCTTCTTCTTTAATGTTTTCCCAAAATAATAACTCTAGCCTTTATGCTGCCTTCTGAATGAACCCCAGAGGTGGAGACAATATTCTGAAATAATATTAATACTGTGCATGTTGAATGTTCTGATATACGTACAGTCAACTCCATGATCAATTACGGGCACCTTGCAACAAAATGGGCAAAAATAAATGAATACCATAAATATCCTACAATACATAATTTCATTTTCCACTGAAACTTTGTAACAAATTAAAGCTGTTTTAAGCTTTTTCAGGGAACGAATGCTTATAGCTGTTATAACGTAAGTGATAACAGGAAATCATTTTTCCCCCTCCGTTTTCCCCCTCATTTAGTCTTTTCCTATCAGACAACAGCTACCAACCAGGGAGGGTGGAGGCTAGGATGTGCTTCCTCCGAGACATCTGAGACCTCCGAGAAATTCCTGCTCATGTTGCACCACAGGGCAGTATAACACACTCGGAGGAAAGCGTTATCCGCCCCCTTCCACATACATGAGCTCACAGAAATCCACGACTGGTTTGTGGTCGCTGTGATTGACAGGGAAGAGAGAGAGTAATGCCGAGTACGACACATTTTGCTCTCTTGTATGTGGCATCATTTAGATTCGAACTCACGAACTTGTTACGGTTGGCAAATTGCTGTGGTATACATGGAATAATAACACTTCAGGATGTGCTATTATAGGAAAATAATCAACTTCATGGTGGTAACAGTAACTCTATTTCGTGTCATTGTTTATTTTCCTATAACATCACGTTCCCTGTTGTGTTTTATTTCTTACTTATACAGCATCACTTTAAGCTCAATATATCACTTACTGCATGCTAGTCATTTCTGCTCATTTTCATGAAGGGTGCCAATAATTCTGGAATTGAATTTATAGCATATCAAATCTTTTCCGAACCATTTATTTGGACCTCTATATCTTCTGAGAAGCTTCTAACACCAGTCCTTATTGTATCTCGGATCTTTCCACTGAAGTCTAGTACTCTCGCTTACACTCCTGCACTCCATGTTTATTTTTGAGTCTTGGCTTCTCTCAAGGTTTCTTCCCAACGTTCTTAGATCGGATTTCTGCTGCTGTTGGCTTCAGTTCTCTCACTACATGAGGTTTTTTTGTGAAGCTGCCAAGTTCAACAACCATCATTAAAAAAGTTAATTTAAATAGTATTTGATTTTTTTTATTAACTCCTATTGATAAAGAACTCATATTTGGACACCACGTAAGTTACAGATATTAGAAACATCGGCATAAGCAGCGTACAGACAGAAATATTAGCCGAAACGCTTCACTGGTGGTGTATTGCTATATTCTTGACCGTTGCTGGTTTTGACTGAGCGACATGTTGAGTGTGCAGTTCTCATGGACACACAGTGTGTACACGCAAAAACTGTAGCACTGTATTTAATCATCTTTCAGGAATAGTCATTATTCTGTTGATTAAAAAATGTGAAATGGAAAACTTTACACATGCTGATTAAAAGTATTATGAAAGAAACTATTTACATCAAAGTGTCATTAACTTAAAGAGTTTTGCAGTTGTCTGTCATTAGGTGTTTGTTTGTTTTTTTAACCCCTTCAGACCCTGTGTGCAATGTAAAGGTCATCACATGATTTGGGGAGTTTTTCGTTCGTCAAAAATATAAAGAATTAATTAAAAGGTGTCTACTGATTGACAGTTAAAGAAACATGTTAGTGTTAAATGGCTCGAGCGTTAATGACACAGGAATAGAGCTGCGTTCTGGGTTATGTTAATCAGGGTATCTTGGAACTACAGATGTTTTTTGAAGGTAGAAAAGAGTTTAGTAAATCAGGTAGTCATTAGACATGAACACTGCTAACAAAATAACTCTGGATAGTCTATGGACAAGGTGGCTCTTTTTTAATATTTCTTGTTTTTAGATGTGTGCTAAGCATAAGCATCATGTTGAGCTTAATTATTTAATTAGTTTGTTCTCCATGTTTTTTCCCTCCATAAACCTCACAGTCCTGCTTTCTTGTTTTCTATTGGCTCATAAAACCGAGGCTCGTGAACTCGCAGGTCAAAGTTCACCTAGACAAAGTGGCTGTGATGTGAAATTAAGCGCTATAAGAGTCACACTTACATGTTTCACATCCTGCCTACTTTCCCCTTCAGTGAACTGGCTTTTCCACCAGGTGGATATTTATTCTTTACTATTTATACTCACTGCTGCTTTATCTGAAAAAGCAGGTGTCTACGTATCTCCGTAAAAAGGGGTCAAAAATGATAAATGCTACTACTAAAGCATAGCATGTTGGCACCTCAGACGTAATGCTGAACTGAATTGAATCAAAGGTTGCGCTTTGTTAAATGGTGGACGTGTGGTGTCATTTTTTTTCCACCTGTTTTTTCCTGCCAAATCTCATCTCCTGCACTATGATTAACTTGTAGACTTGAATTTTCCAATACCACATGTTAATATTTTTAAGATGAACATGAATGCTATTCGGTTTATCCAGAGATTCAGAGACTATTAAAATAGCACACAGTATAATGCAGGGAAATCTATCAGCTTTGAGCTCCTTTGTACTAATTCACACTAGTTTCCTGTGCAGATCCATTACTCGTTACCATTCCCATACTTGACAAATAATAAGCTACAATAAAAACAAACATGATTTACGTTGACCCGTGGAGCTGATTTGTAGCTTTGTCATAAATCAGTCATCAACATGCTTATGGGGCGTAATAATGTACAGAATTAACTGTTAATGCCGACATGTAAATTTAGCATGATGGAAATATTGTTGATGATATCACAGTAATATTTGTGGTTAAGAACTATTCTTTTTGACAGTTATGTAAATTTTGTGCCTGGAAAACAATTTGGGTCTGAAGGGGTTAATAAATAATTGCTGTGTTGGGCTTTTTGTTATTCTGAAGTGCCTGAATGTAATGAATTTAGTGTGGATAAATAATGCTGCATAAAGTTCGCACAAAAACTCAGTCTTTATGAGTCACTTCAAGGCATTTAGTCTTGAAGATCGTTCACTATGAAAACGCTAAACCTCCAACACGCTGCTGTTCTCAAACACATCGACGAGATCAGGCTCGGATTTATAGACACGTTTTTTTTTTTTTTTTTTAAACTGAGCTCATCCTTAATCGACCGCCTTTCGATTCAAGATCTTACTCGTTTCCTATAACAAAGTGGAAAATATGAAAAGAAAAAGTGAGAACATCTTCACCATTTCATATTTTAAATAAATAAATAAACCAATGGCGATGTGATGACAGACACAGAGAGCAGGAGAGCTGAAACCTGGCTGAAGGCACGTTGCAGGAGGAAGCTGGAGGTCGCTGCGTGTTGGCTACCGATTCCATGTTGCTTGAGTTTAGTTAGTGTACGGTTAGTGTTAGCAAGGTGGACATTAGCTACTTCAGCAGAGCACGGTAGAGCAGGAGCGATCGGCTCGTCTCTCGCTCCTGCTCCAGGTAGAATATGAAGTCCCTGAGGTTCACGCGTGTGATTCGCTGCCGATGGAACTGGCGTGAGGACGACAACGATGAGGCTGGAGAACCCACGGAGCTCCCCGACACCTACAGAGAAGCAAGAAGCAGAGTAAGAATCGACTGTTACAGAGTCCATGAGTGAGTAACTCCAACACATTCACACTTGATAGGGGAGAAATGCAGATGATGATGATGATGATGATGATAATAATAATAATGCTATTTTATAATTATAAATAATAATTTGTCCTGCTAAAGTTACAACAATAACAATAAAAAATATTACAAAATAATAAACAATTATAATTTTATTAAATATATTAAAATATTTTAATTAAATTTTACACTATATAATAAAAACATAGCAATTCATCTTGCTAATATAATATAATATAATATAATATAATATAATATAATAAAATAAAAATATGGCTGATGATGCTTGGTTTCACAGTGACCTGCCATGTTTGCCCTGACTCTGTGGTTGATTTTGGGACATGTTGCGGAATAAAATCATGTTCGATTGCCCATTATGAAAGTTTCATCCAACCAACCAGTTCCAAAGCCCAAGAAAGTGTTGCAAAGATAAGATAAGCAACCCGAGAGTCAGAGCAAGCGAGCATAAAGAGATCAATGCTGAGTAAAGAGGGGATTTTTTCAAAGCTGGGCTTCGAAGGAGGAAAGACGGGAGCCTTTGGGGAGAGACACACACACACACATACACACACAGACATTTCACTCCACCCCAGTGGCAGACAAGCTGAACCTGGGGACAAAAAGGAGTCCGATGCTGGGGTGAGGAAGTGGAGAACTCAATAGCAGTGTGTATGATGTGAGATACAACTGGAAGCCTGTGAAAGTCATAAAGCATGGGGGTAAAATGCAATTTTTTGCTTTAAGCATTCAAGCTCAATTTTTTAAAAGTAAAAATATCTTGCAATAATATTTCCAGTAGGGAGAAAAAAGAAAAAAATGGCTTTTGAGTTTCATAGCTGTTCAATTTTAGTGGGAAAGAAAGACACAGAAGTCAACAATTAGAAAAACATCAAGTTTTTTATTTTAGACTTGAATCATTTAACATCAGACTTCATCAAATTTCTTTAGATGAAAGACATGAGAAACACAAAGAGCTCAAAAACACAACCCACGATGTTTGGCATGAATGAGGAAGCCATGTCTGATCCACCTCCATCCATTCGCTCACAATTAGAGGGATTATGCTCCATAAACACGGATCATGGAGGCAGCGAGGGCTGTGATTGCAAACATCTGGCTCTGGTCAGAGTTCAAGCCGTGGCTTTGGTCTGAAATGCATACGAGGCCTTTTATACTGACCTAATAACAACCACCTTCATGTTCTCATAAAGCAGCAAGTGTGTGTGTGTGTGTGTGTGTGTGTGTGTGTGTGTGTGTGTGTGTGTGTGTGTGTGTGTGTGCGTGAGAGAGAGAGAGAGAGAGAGAGCTCTTGGATTCACACAGGTGGAGTGTGTGTCAAGGCTGAGTGAGTGTGTGACAGGCAGAGCTCAGGACGCCCTCAGGGGGAAGCAGGACACCTGCAGCTGCCTCATCAGGCCAATCAGAGATGACCTCACGTGAAAGGCCGGTCTGCCTGCTGCCATGGCAATTACTGCCAATCATCGGCTCAGCCAATCAAACACATCCGTCCACCTGGAGAGAACAATGTGTGTGTGTATGTGCCTAACTGTGTGTGGTTTGGCGATCCATATATAGGCAGAAAGGTCAGAGAGAGAGAGAGAGACGCGCACACACACACACACACACACACACACACACACACGTACACATGTACACACACATATTCATGGTCTCTCCCACATCTTGAAAGCTCATGCTGAGAGAAGAGAAAAAAAGCATCTAAAGATTCAATGTGCTCTGAAACAAAGCGTGATGCGCTATGCACGGCTGCTCACTAATTCCGCTATTTCCAGGTTTAAAGAGCAGCCTGATGCAAACAACGAGACTCTGTAAAGTCTAAACAGAGAGAAAACACTGAAAAGAAAAAGAGAGAGAAAAAAAGAGAGAAAAGATAGAAAGAGAGACAAGAAGATCCACATGGCTAAAAGCAGCATCTGTCATTTTATCTGTGATGGCAGCTCACAGGCATGATGTCATACGACATATCCATCCTACAACACACACACACACACACACACACACACACACACACACACACACACAAATACATGTCTGTACACACTAAGTAGCCAAGAAAGAAAGAAAGAAAGAAAGAAAGAAAGTGTAGAAATGTTTCTGACTGCCTGAGGATTTCTGGAGTTCAGGACTGAGGGAGGAGAGAAAGTCAGAAAAAGAAAAAAGGGAAGAAAGAAAAAATAGATTGAAAGAAAAACAGCGCAATGGAGAGGAGAGAGAGAAACACACACACACACACAAACAAAAGACAACAGATAGCTGCATGAGGGCCACAATGGTGTGAGGTTGCTGTTGCTGGCGTTCTCACCTACACACCCACTGCTGACAACCTGCTGGCGGCAAACACACACACACACACACACACACGGCTGGCCATCAGGATCATGGTGAGAGGTGATGTGTGCGGGATGTGTGTGAGTGTGGATGAAGACTAATCTGGTCATAATGTGTTCACACACGCAGGCTAACAACACATTAGTGCAGCGCATCGCTCGCAGACCTGTGTGGGTATTTAGCTCTGACTGGGGGAAAAGCCCCAGCACTGAGCATTATGGGTAAATAATGGCTGAAGTGACAGTGGGGGGTGGGGTGGGGTGGAGGGAGACCCCCTATCAGGACTAACCACACAAACATGCCGCAAACACTTCTCCGTTTTCAGCACGGCCGGAGAGAGAGGGAGAGGAAGAGTTTCTAACTAACTCGTAGATCAGAAAGCAGGACTCTGATTGGTCAGATTCCAGGACAGGAAACAGTCAGAGGTTACAAACCAGGAAGAGTTCAGAGACTTCAGCTACACATCGAAAGCCACATTCCTGTCTTTACAAAGCATAGTGTAGAATATCTGGTGCACCCCGATATCCCACAATGCACTGCATTAGGATATAATGATGTAGCTTATGGGATGCAGAGTTCCCATAATGCACTGTGCAGCTTGTCAGTTTGGACACAGCGTAGAGTAGCTTCCACTTCTAAATTTGCTAAATTTGCTTTCCATTAATAATGCATGTACTCTCTCTCTCTCTCTCTCTCTCTCTCTCTTTCTCTCTCTCTGTTTTGCCCACCCCCCCTTCTTTCTGGACATTAAAGTTCAACTTTTCAGAAAAGTATCGAGTGATGTCAAGCACTTTTTTAGGTCACAATCTGGAGTGTAAGCAAGTAAAACAAACATGGAGGACAAAGTACCAGTGGTTGAAACAAGTCTTGTGAGAACATATTAGGAGATTTACGATATGCTGACTCGTAGATATTTCATTGGCAATATTAAATGCAATGTTATTTTTAAAAAATAACAATAAAAATCTGTTTTGAGATGTTCATCGATACATGATGTGATGTCAAGTCACACAAGCAGGACACATTCTCTTGACTGAGTTACGCCAATCTTTATTTCATCTGCATTACTGATGATGATGATGATAAATCTAATCTCCACTGCAGGCTAGGCTGGTCAGTTAGCTGATACTAGCTAAGACTGAGTAAGAGTGTTGTTATGGTTACAGTGTGCACATCTTCATGGGTTATAAGGCCAGGGTCTCTCCTGCCAGTAATGAGGAATTATACAGGATTTATAGACAGATGTACACACAGTCACAGAAAGAAAGACAGACAGATACATACACTATATGGGCAAAAGTATGTGGACACCTGACCACCAAACCCATATGTGGTTCTTCTGGCAAACTGTTGCCATAAAATTTTAAACACAAAATTGTCTAGAATGTGTTTGTATGCTGTAGCATTAAGATTTCTCCTTAACTGAAACTAAGAGGCCCAAAACTGTTCCAGCATAATCCCCCTGTGCACAAAGCGAGCTTCATGAAGACACGAAAAAAAAAATAAAAAAGAACCACAGACAAAGAACAGAGAACAGAGCAGAGTAGGGGAATTAATATTTATTTGAAAGCTGGCCATAGAAACAGAAGAAAAAAAAAACACAGGATATATTATCTTTGTTAACTGTGAAACACTTTCACATGTATGTTTACTCCAGTTTGGGTTTAGGGCCAATCCTCCTCATGATAACACACCATATACACGATGCACACTGGATTCCTGTCTCGAGAAGAACCCTAATGCTTTTAAACGGGCTGTACAGTAGTGTAGTGAACATGGACCATTCAAGACATCACCATTAAACCATCACTGACATGAAGGCAGACCGTTTTCTGTACGTGTGCTTTGAGAAGTCTTAGTGTGATACTTGAATTTTAAAGACAACTGTTAGAGGTGACTAGAAGCCATGAAAGGATGATAAAAGGATGTGGATCACGTCACTGTGCTGGGAGTGCACTCCAGAGACGGCTAAATCAGTTATTAGCTATCGCAATATAGCAGTAAAATGAGAACGAGTGCATCGGGGCTGATCCTGCTACCGCGACTCAGGCTAAGTAAGAATCTGTTTTTGAGATGGAGAGGGTTGAGTTTGTCAGCCTGAGGCGGTGGGAGGATGTAAAGCTGAAGCACACGGTCACCTCCATGCTGCCTCACTCTCCTCCAAACCCTGACGGCATCATGGGACCGGACCCCCTCTCTCCAAAATCCACCTCCATAATAAGTCCTGCCATTAATTAAGACCAGAGGCCTGCTCTTTTCCCTCTCTCTCTCTCTCTCTCTCTCTCTCTCTCTTTGTGCCTGGAGAAAAGGCCGATGAGGACATTTTAGAAAGAGTTAACAGATGTTGGCTGATTGGCCCGGGGGCGTTTCAAGACATCGCCCGAGTGATGTATTTGATGTGGAGTTTATTCGGCTCCAATAAACGTATAAAGAATTAGAATAATAATTCGCAGATGTACGCGGAGTGGATTACAGGCCAGAGCTCTCTTTGAAGCCAAGAAGCACAAACACAGGAGCAGAGAACAAAAAGACAAGGCTTTGTGCACTGAGCTACGGGTCAGCCAGGAGGCCACAGTGGGTCGGGTAACCTGTGCGCTGTGTGTTAATATCTTATTTTACAGGCTGTCAGGGGAATTTTATAAAGTGCGTGTGGGAGAGAAAAGTGAGCACTTCATGAATGTAAATCAGAGAGTCATTTAAGCTCACTACACACTACATTACACGTGAGGGAGGAGCTGAGCTGCAAAAACGGCGGGTATGACGGACTGGTTTCATTTACTGAGCCCGGGTTTCTGCCTAAACGACTGGGGAAAAAAAGTGAAAAGAGAAAGAATTAAGGATGGAGTAAGTCGCACTTCTTCTGAGTGCTGTGATAAATGGAGGAATTACATTCAAAACAAACAACCTCAATTCGCTCCCCAGCTAAAGAGCAACAAATCTCAAAAACGGCCACTCGCTGCACGCCTTAATACCCACACATAAAACAGAAAACAGCGCGAGCGAGCTCCATGGCGATGCATAGCAACGGCGCACGATCTCAGTCAAGGAGAAAGAAGGCGAAGGGGAAAAAAAACACCTTATTACTTCTAACTCCTGCAAGCCATTTTGGTCTCCAAAGGTTTCGCAGTGCCTCGGGCGCTGTGTCTGCAGTGTTTCGGGAAATGACTTGCCTTCGCACGAACACTGCCATGTTCTGCAGCGCCGCTGCCCCCCAGCAGCCCCGCTCAATTTCTCTTTAACCCTTTCCTGCCTTTCGTGCCTGAGAATCACTGCCTCTGAGCTCATGCGCTTTCTCTCTCTCTTTCTTCACCTCACTCTGTCACATTGCTTAGTCTCACACAGACACCCTTTCTTCCCCCTGTTCTCTATCTGAGCCCCGGAGTTTTAGCATCAGTCGTCTCCGTCTCAACCGGCTACTTGAGGACAAGGTTAGTGTTAGTCGGTTTCTGTGTCACATGCACTGGAGTGTGTATCCAGGCTGGATTAACTCTGCAAACTCGTTGACACAACACATAATTAAACATTTCGCTTCAGGTCAGGAATTTTCTAATTAGTAGTGTACTGACAAAGCTGCAATTGCATCGCCTTGAGTCACACAGTCCACAGGTTACTGCTTAGATGAAAGCAGTGCCTGAAGCACTGTTCTGGGGGGAAGTTCACACAAACACAAATCCACACACACACACACACACACACACACACACACACACGCACGCATACACACACACACACACACCTTTGTCCTACTATCTTTGTAAGGACCTTCCATTGACATAATTATTAATGCAGCTAATAAACGCTATGCTACACCTAAACACACCACTAACCTTAATCTCAGAAATAAAAATAAAACCTTATCTTATTTATTTATTTATCTATTTATTTATTCTATAAAGCTTTAATAAAAACTTATGGGGTCATGTCAAATGGCCCAACAAGGTCAAAACTGAGATATTCCTATC
The DNA here is from genome assembly GCA_022985145.1 of Pangasius djambal. NCBI lineage: Eukaryota > Metazoa > Chordata > Actinopteri > Siluriformes > Pangasiidae > Pangasius > Pangasius djambal. The sequence continues at coordinate 4,931,369 of CM040980.1, read as the reverse complement.
CTTTTGGGGAAATCTGTCCCCCACCACGACACAAAAACATGCACACTACAACAGAAACAGGCAGAGGGGGGGTCACCCGGTGAAACTTCCTCCCGAACAAAAGTGCTTCAAAACCTTTATAACTGCAAGTAAAAGCTTCACCGTCTTTCTTTCTCTCACTTTATTACTCTCTTTCTCTCTATTTCCACTCTCCTTTTGTTTCTCTCAAAAGAGTTTCAGCTGGGAGACAAAGAAACAAAAGCCGCTGAGGCGTAATTACAGTTAATTGTGCATCTTCAAATGCACATGCTGTATTTTCCGGACGATAAACATGTTTTTTTGCCCTTTAGCAGCTGCTGCAACTTATAATGCAAAACAGAGGACGTTATCATTTTTCCATTAGCCTGACTGTAATATTTATTAGTGTTCTTATGGTAGGCGTGCTACTCCAGCATTTATGGTAGTTATTGGCACTAATTACACTGAAAATCCTATAGCTGTGCTAGTGCAGTGTGTGTCTTATAGGCAGAACAAGCATTATGTAAAATTTAAAAAAAAACAACAACACTATATTAATGCAACCACACATATAAAGACTTTCTCAGGATTTAGGTGGTGCGTCTTATACTCCATAGAGAATTATTGCCTAGAAAATATAATATGTGGATTAAAAGACACATCCACATCCCACATGCTGTCTCAGACATACAAACAGAGATGTTTGTGGCTTAACAACTCGCGCTGAAACACACTGGACAGCTGCACTGAAAATAAACAGGAAAATATGATCCCAAACATACAAGAATCAGGACTGCAGGCTTATAAACGCCCACAGTAACTCTGTCCTGTCCCATGTCCAACCACAGCCTGACCAATCCACTCACAGTACTCTCAACCTCAAATACATGGCAGAAGACTGATTCTAGTCTGCCACTCGGCGGCCATCTTGGCAGTGCGCCCACTCAGT